>CM077646.1:163580214-163970214 GCA_039707465.1 Rhabdophis nuchalis
CATCCTCAAGGTCTCCCCTGAGTTAAGTGTTCTTCTCAAACAAAGGCAACCTCATCTCAAATCAAAGGCTCTCAAGATTTGCAGGGCAAGGAGAAGACTAGATAAAAACAGGAAGATGAAGAAAGAACTGTAAAAGAGCATCTGTGTAATAGTAGGGACGGAGATGGGGAGCGACGTGGGGGGGGGGGCACGAGGCTTCTCCTACCCTTATTTTCCCTGCCACCTTAATTGTTCTGCTGTGACTTCCACTTGCAACCCATAAATCTTCCCCCACCCTTGTCCCACTCAGCATTTCCTCCCTAACCTCTGACCTCCAGGTTTCTTACCAGGTCGGTTTCCAGGCTTGGCGTAGCTGATGTTCGCATTGCACAGATCAGAGCGGCACCTACAGGACAAGGTGATGGCAGCCGAAGAGCGAAACTCACAAGCTGGGGAATCGCAGGCTTCTTTTTCACTAATCCAGCAACCTGAACGGAGATTGGGGGAAGGGGAGAAGTGAGGAGAGGAGGGAATTCAGGAAGAGAAAGTTCGTGAGAGCTTCTCTGCAAGGATGAAATCTTGCCCCACCCCCCAGCAAGTATTGGAAAGGAAAAGTGAACAGAACCGACCCCAAAGATGCTTTTTTTTTCAAGAGACAACTGGACTTCCTTTGCTTTTCTTTGAAGACATTTTGCTTCTCAGCCAAGAGAAGCAAAATGTTAATGCCACTGTATGGTGCCTTGGTAAGGCCACACTTGGAATACTGCATACAGTTTTGGTCGCCACGATGTAGAAAAGACGTGGAGACTCTGGAAAGAGTGCAGAGAAGAGCAACCAAGATGATTAGGGGACTGGAGGCTAAAACATATGAAGAACGGTTGCAGGAGCTGGGTATGTCTAGTTTGATGAAGAGAAGGACCAGAGGAGACATGATAGCAGTGTTCCGATATCTCAGAGGGTGCCACAAAGAAGAGGGAGCCAAACTATTCTCCAAGGCACCTGGGGGCAGGACAAGAAGCAATGGGTGGAAACTAATCAAGGAGAGAAGCAACTTAGAACTAAGGAGAAATTTCCTGACAGTTAGAACAATTAACCTCTGGAACAGCTTGCCTCCAGAAGTTGTGAATGCCCCAACCCTGGAAGTCTTTAAGAAGATGTTAGATAGCCATTTATCTGAAATGGTATAAAGTTCCTGCCCACGCAGGGGGTTGGACTAGAAGACCTACAAGGTCCCTTCCAACTCTGCTATTGTATTGTATTGTATTGTATTAAGAAGCTTCTTCAGAACTTAGATGAGAAGCCAAACGTCTTCAAGGAAAAATAAAGCCCAACTACCTTTTGAGGTGGGGGAAAAAGCACCTTTGGGACAACCATGACTTGGAGGAGTGAGAATTTCCATAGATATTTAGGACAGGACAGAATAACAGAGTTGGAGGGGGCCTTGGAGGTCTTCTAGTCCAACCCTCTGCTCAAGCAGGAAACCCTATACTATTTCAGGCAAATGGTTGTCCAACCTCTTCTTAAAAACCTACAGTGTTGGAGCACCCACCAGAGATAAGCCATTCCATTCCAGTCTGCCTTGTAGCTGAATCCCGATTTTTTATTTATTTATTCAGCCACCTAAATTGTTGAAATGTGTTGGTACAGTGTAACGGTATCCACATGCCCTCCACTAAATTGTATTGTTTGGTAACTTTTCTATATTCATGGCTGATTTTTCTTTCATTCTTCACTGTAGTTGCAACAAACCCTGCATTTCTAACATACTTTTTTGTGTGTGCCAAATTAAAGATACAAAAATTTAAATTTTTGTCGCCAGCATGCTCAAGACCTCAAGATTAGAGTTGAAGTAATAAATCTTGAATGAAATATGTACATTGGCACATATTTATTTAGGAAAGGGACTGTCGCCCATCCTTTGTTTTGTGGAAAAACATACATAGAGGAACTTACCGCCATCCATTTAAGTCAGGGGTCTCCAACCTTTGCAACTTTAAGTCTGAAGGACCAGCTCCCAGAATTCTCCAGCCAGCAAAGCTGGGAGCTGGAGAATTCTGGGAGCTGAAGTCCTTCAGACTTAAAGTTGCAAAGGTTGGAGATCCCTGATTTAAGTGACCATTCGAAGTTATAATGGCACGGAAAAAAGTGACTTACAACTGGTCCTTGCACTTATGATTGTTGCAGCATCCTGCTTGCTTAAAATTCAGGGGGTTGGCAACCGACATCTATTAAAGACAGTTGCAGCATCCCAGGGTCATGTGATCATCATTTGCATACTTCCCAGCCGGCTTCCCACAAGCAAAGTCAATGGAGGAAGCCAGATTTGCTTAACAACCGTTTGAGTCACTTAAGAACTCCAGTGATTCATTTAACAACGGTGGCAAAATAGGTTGGAAAATCAGGCCTGACTCACTTAAGAACTTCTTTGCTTAACAATGGAAATTGTGGTCTCAGTTGTGGTTGTAAATTGAGGACTACCTTTACCTATATGCATTTGGGAGAGCCAGTTTGGTGTAATGGTTAAGACATCAAGTTAGAAACCAGGGAACTCTGCATGAAGCCAACTAGATAACCTTGGTCCTATCTGTCTGTCTGTCTGTCTGTCTGTCTGTCTGTCTGTCTGTCTGTCTGTCTGTCTGTCTGTCTATCATCTATCTATCTATCATCTATCTATCTATCTATCTATCTATCTATCTATCTATCTATCTATCTATCATCTATCTAATCTATCTATCTATCTATGTATCTATCTATCATCTATCTATCTATCTATCATCTAACTATCTATCTATCTATCTATCTATCTATCTATCTATCTATCTATCTATCATCTTATCCATCTATCTATCTATCTATCTATCTATCTATCTATCTATCTATAATCTATCTATCTATCTATCTATCTATCTATCTATCTATCTATCTATCTATCTATCTATAATCTATCTATCTATCTATCTATCTATCTATCATCTATCTATCTATCTATCTATCTATCTATCTATCTATCTATCTATCTATAATCTATCTATCTATCTATCTATCTATCTATCTTTAATCTATCTATCTATCTATCTATCTATCTATCTATCTATCTATCTATCTATCTATCATCTATCTATCTATCTATCATCTATCTATCTATCTATCTATCTATCTATCTATCTATCTATCTATCTATAATCTATCTATCTATCTATCTATCTATCTATCTATCTATCTATAATCTATCTATCTATCTATCTATCTATCTATCTATCATCTATCTATCTATCTATCTATAATCTATCTATCTATCTATCTATCTATCTATCTATCTATCTATCTATCTATCTATCTATAATCTATCTATCTATCTATCTATCATCTATCTATCTATCTATCATCTATCTATCTATCTATCTATCTATCTATCTATCTATAATCTATCTATCTATCTATCTATCTATCTATAATCTATCTATCTATCTATCTATCTATCTATCTATCTATCTATCTATCATCTATCTATCTATCTATCTATCTATCTATCTATCATCTCTCTATCTCTCTGTCTCTCTATCTCTCTATTATCTATCTATCTATCTATCTATCATCTATCCATGCATGCATGCATGCATGCACGCACGCACGCACACACACACACACACACACACACACACACACATACAGAGGCTAAGTGTCTCAGTGGCTAAGATGCTGAGCTTGTTGATCCCAGCTTCTGCCAACCTAGCAGTTCGAAAGCATGTAAAAATGCAAGTAGAAAAATAGGAACCACCTTTGGTGGGAAAGTAACAGCATTCCATGTGCCTTTGGCATTTAGTCATGCCGACCACATGACCACAGAGATGTCTTCAGACTATGCTGGCTCTTCGGCTTTGAAACGGAGATGAGGGTTGCCCCCTAGAGTCAGGAACGACTAGCTCATATGTGTGAGGGAAACCTTTACTTACACACACACACACACACACACACACACACACACACACACACACACACACACAGTTAATATATCTCTGCAATCATGCCTGATTCTCTGTGAGTTACAGACTTCCAAAACAGCAATAGGAACAATATGTGAACAGGAAAATAATAGAATAAGCAGAATAAATAGCCTACCATATCCCTGGCATTATAATTAGGAGACTGCCAATGAAGATGGAATAAATTGCGTAAATTGGGGACAGTCATGTTGTTATTCCCATTTTTGAATTTCTGGAACATCATCTTAAAAGGATAATTAACCTACAAGGTAGTGCTCAACTTATGACCATAATCGAGGCCACAATTGATGTTGCTAAGTGAGATGTTTGTTAAGTGAGCTTTGCCCCATTTGACGGCTTGTCTTGCCACCGTTGTTAAGTGAATCACTGCAGTTGTTAAATTAGTAACATGGTTGCTACGTGAACCTGGCTGCCCCATTGACTTTGCTCGTCAGAAGATCGCAAAGGGGGAATCACATGACCCCGGGACACTGCAACCGTCATAAATGTGAGTCAGTTGTCACGCATCTTAATATAAATCATGTGAGCATGGGGGGGGCTGTAATAAGTCTGAAAATGGTCATGTCACTTTTTTCAGTGTCAGTGTAACTTCGAACAGTCACTAAGTGAACAGTTTTAAGTTGAGGACTATCTGTACCTAATTTGGTATTTCCTACCCCCCCCCCCCAATTCCCCCCCCAACCTCCCCCCTTCCAATGCTTTGGGAACATTCTGATAAACCGGGAGATGTTACAATTGTGAACCTCATTTATGGAAATTTATGGCAGAGAGGTCCAAACACCAGCTTCATCTTCTATTTTGTTACATTCTTGCATTTCCCCTTTCATGCTTTCCATCAAGGAGGATAACAATGAATAATGCACAAGCCTTTTACGACGACCTCCCCTCGCCACATCCCTTATTTCATCCCACCATCAGAAGCATGGAAGGAGCCACATCAATAACACAGAACCATGGGAGAGGGGAGGATCATAAATTTAGGATGCTGGGGGGGCAGAGTTTCACATGAAAAGGAACCCCTCCGATCCACAAGATCTTCAAACAGGGCTGCCGCATGAAGGCCATGCAACATTCTCATGAAAAACGGATAGGATTGGACTGTATTCTATGCTGCAGTTTATCCATTACTGTGTTTGTATTTAAGAGGCAGAAGGGCTGGGGGGGGGGGGGGGGGAGAAACCACCGAGGCTGCAAAAGAGAGAGAGAGAGAGAGAGAAATTACATTCAAGGCCACTTTAGGGAGTCCACTGTTTTTGCCCCATCTGAGCTTGGCTGTCTTGAGAAGAATCAACTGCTAACGGTAACATTTAAAATCTGATTTCTACAATTCATTTCTCCCTATGCTCCGAATCATCCCTTTTAAAATCTGGGATCCTTCCCAAATTAGGGGATTAGGGGACTGGAGACTAAAATATATGAAGAACGGTTGCAGGAACTGGGTATGTCTAGTTTAATGAAAAGAAGAACTAGGGGAGACATGATAGCAGCCTTCCAATATCTCAGGGGTTGCCACAAAGAAGAGGGAGTCAAACTATTCTCCAAAGCACCTGAGGGCAGAACAAGAAGCAATGGGTGGAAACTAATCAAGGAGAGAAGCAACTTAGAACTGAGGAGAAATTTCCTGACAGTTAGAATAATTAATCAGTGGAACAGCTTGCCTCCAGAAGTTGTGAATGCCCCAACCCTGGAAGTCTTCAAAGAAGATGTTGGATACCCATTTGTCTGAAATGGTATAGTGTTTCCTGCCTAGGCAGGGAGTTGGACTAGATGACCTCCAAGGTCCTTTCGAACTCTGCTATTGTATTATTATTAAATATACAGGTGGAAGGGAGAGAAGAAGACGGGAACACTGTGCATGCCACCTTGAGCTCCTGAATGAAAGCCAAATCTAATAAATAAATTTAAAAAAAATCAGCCTTCCACAATGTACTTCTATCCATATGCATTGGGTCATGTTATATTAGTCACCTCAAATGAGACTATTCTGGATGGGCAATTCTGAGAGTTATAGTCCCAACACTTCTTGGCCAGGAAATAATAATTCCATGGTGCTAGGACCATGGTTCTTTCTCCCTGTTTGAGAGTATACAGCAGTGGTGGGTTTCTGCAGGCTCACACCTACTCGCGAGAGCCGGTTGGTGAAATTTAGAGAACCGGTGAGAGGGGGTTCCACTGGCGTACCTGGAAGTAAATCTGGCTGCCAGTGACCTAACAGGAAGGAAAGGAAAGGAAGGAAGAAAGAAAAGAAAGAAAGAAAGAAAGAAAGAAAGAAAGAAAGAAAGAAAGAAAGAAAGAAAGAAAGAAAGAATTTATCATCACAATTGAGTCCAAAAGTTTGGTTGCTAAGCAAGAGCGTTGTTAAATGAGTTTCACCACATTTTAAAAGGTGGCCACTCCCACCCTGTCACATGACTGCCAAGCCACGCCCACAAAATAGGCCACACCTACAGAGTAGGTTCTAAAAAATTTGAAACCCACCACTGGTATACAGGTATTCCTCGATTTACGACCAGAGTTGAGCCCAAAATTATTGTTGCTAAATGAGACATTTGTCAACTGAGTTTTGCCCCACCTTGCGACCTTTCTCCCCACTTTTGTAAAGTGAATCAGTGCAGTTGTTAAGTTAGTAACCTGGTTGTTAAGCGAATCTGACTACCACGTGGATTTTGCTTGTCAGAAGGTCCCAAAAGGGTGCCCCACGAACCCGGGACGCTGCAGCCATCATAAATACGAACCATTTGCCAAGCATCTGAATTTTGATCACGTAATTATGGGGACGCTGCAAAGGTCATAAGTGCGGGGGGAAAACAGTCGTAAGTCACCTTTTTCAGGGCCATTGTAACTTTGAGCAGTCGCTAAACGAACTGTTGAATGTCAAGGGCTGCCTGTACGCTGGACATTTACAGTCCATCCTGGCCTTTTGGCTGTGCCTGTTTTGGTTTGCATGCGGTCAATCAGAAATCAAACGTAAATGAGATTTAATCTGTATTCTTACCAGTTGCAGCTAATCAAAACCTATTCAACCTATTGGTTCAGCCTTCCATAACAGGCCCAGTTTCTCAAGCGGGAAAATTAGTTGCCTGCCCCAGTATACAGTGTATGTGCAGGAGAGATTTCTGTTAGTAGCTTGCCCCGAAGAAAATATTCTGGAAAAAACCCTCGTACGAAGAAGAATCTACAGCAGTGTTTCTCAACCTTGGCAACTTGAAGATGTCCGGATTTCAACTCCCAGAATTCTGGGAGTTGAAATCCAGACATCTTCAAGAGTTGAAATCCAGAATTCTGGGAGTTGAAATCCAGAATTCTGGGAGTTGAAATCCAGAATTCTGGGAGTTGAAATCCAGACATCTTCAAGTTGCCAAGGTTGAGAAACACTGATCTATAGAATCGCTCAATGGAAAACCGTCGAAGTTTTCCAATCAAAAATGTCGCGTCTTCAGACTAACATATATTCTCAAAGAGAGACAGGAAGCAATATTCAATCAAAGTTGGGAAAAATGGTATGAATGGATGGCGGTAAAGAGATTACGGGATGAGAGATAGGGAAGGATATACAATGTAGATATATACATAGTAAATAAAATGAATGTATCGAGCAGTGGTAGTTATGGGGAATTGATAAATGTAAAATATAGACAAATAGAAATAGCTGGAATATCTAGGAATGTAGTAAGATGGTATACAATGTTACTTGGTAACTGTGTACATACTGTGTACATATAGGGGGTGGGTTACTCGCAGTTGTATCTGTGTAGTTTTGCTTTGTCTTGTCAATGTCTTATTTATGTTCTTTTTTCTATTATTAATTTACAATAAAAATTATATTTAAAAAAAACCCAAAAATGTTGCGCCTTCTTAGATCTCTTCAGATGACCTTGACTTTTGTTAGTATCCCTGTTTCTTTCAAACCAGATGCTCTCCTTAACCCCTGCTTCTCCAGAAGGATTGTGTGGCGTCAGTCTTAGCATTCCTTGGGGAATCATTGTCTAATAATTGGTGAAAGGAGTCCCAGGATAGAAAATAAAAGAAGGCAGGAATGGCGGGTTGGTTTGTTTTTTCTCCCTTCTTTTTGCTACACACTTGCATAGCGCGTACTCTGACCTTATCTTTCTTGCTGCTCTCCATGGTAACTGCAGCTCCCGGGTGTGATTCAATGTAGATATCTCTGTAAGAAGAGCTAGCTTGCCGTCTTTTTCTCAGGCAGGGATGGGCCAAAAATAGACTGGAATGTACTGGGCAAGATCTCTAGATCAGGGATCTCCCAACCTTTGCAACTTTAAGTCTGAAGGACTTCAGCTCCCAGACTTCTCCAGCCAGCAAAGCTGGCTGGAGAAGTCTGGGAGCTGAAGTCCTTCAGACTTAAAGTTGCAAAGGTTGGAGACCCCTGCTCTAGATGACTTGCAGAAGATGTGCAAACGATTGGCTTTTCAGCTTAACTCAACAAATCTTTTGCTGGTTACCAAAATGAAGAGAACCTCATTGAGGGTGTGTGGGGGGGGAGAGAATTTAAGGGAAAAGGAAAACCAGGATCTTGCATATTTGGATGAAGCGGTTCTCCTTATCGCTTTGGTTTAAGGAAGATGTGTTTAAGCAAGTAGTTTTACTCTCGCTACTGTGCGAGAGATTCCTGAGGAGAGCAAATACTCATACTTGCTGTTTAATGTGTTTATCTGTTGTGCTATGTTTATCCCATTGTTCACCTCAGTGCGTATTTGCTCAGTGAGCTACTAATCAAACACTTAAGTTCTGAGTAGTGAATCTTAAGGATTTAAAGTTGGGGGTTTTGTTGAGTTTTTTAAAGACCTTACAAACCTGGAATCCCTTTTCAGTCTGCTGCTCTGCCGATATTTTGATGTATAACTCAAAATGCAAACACCTCCTCTATTTCCTGAATCTCTCTTTCCTTCAAAGAGGTAAAGCTAAATATTATTAGAGTGACTGACACCTGTACACAGGGTCAAAAGAATAGAAACCGGAGGGCAGCAGACTCAAATCTACACTCAACTATGAAGCTAATTGAGTGGACCTCAGCCAACTAACTACCAGTAGGCATTATTTTCTTAGCCTACTTTACCTTCAAGGGTTGTTAGAAGGAGAAGATGAAATAGACAATAGCCCTGCCAAAGTGAGTTCCTTTGAAGCGTGAATTGAAATATAACAAATAATTTCTCCAAATAATCTCACTATGTCTAATAAAACATGATTGATGTACCGCTTAATAGGAAACTTCCTTATCTGAGATGAAAGATAATAAAACGTGTCCACCTCGAAGATACAAGGTCTATTTACAACCCACCATATCTCTTAGGTTTAGGCAGTGCTTCTCAATTATTTTCTGTCATGCCCCCCCTAGGAAGAAGAAAACGTTTCGCGCCCCCCACGCGACTGTAAATAGTATCATTTGTCTATAAAATTGTTATAAGTACACCTCTGCATAACACTGTATCCTTATTAACGTATAAGAGAATAAAAAAAGAAAGAAATGTGGATCAATTTACAACAAAGAATAGCTTTATTAACTGTAGCAGAAAAGATTTAAAGTGCATTAGAAATTTTAAAAAAATTAAATCCTTTGCCGAGGTCAAATGCGCCCCCCTTTACGGAGCCTCGCGCCCCCCCTGGGGGGCCCGCCCCACTATTTGAGAAGCACTGGGTTTAGGGAAGATGAGTTTAAGCAAGCAGAAGCATAAAGCTATCGATGTGAAAAGGTTCTACAAAATTCGGCATGCATTTGCAAGGTAAGTGAATACTTGACTACAAATTTCAAGGGAAGAACATACATTTCGGTGAGGCGATTTCAAATTTCATCTCTTTACTCCAGCAGGGAGTATAGTTCAGCCACCATTCGGGTTGGAATCAACCAGAGGTCAGTTGACCAAAATGCATGTACAGATCAATCCTCAGAAACATCCACACATACAGTGTCCTTAAATTTGATGCATGTCAGACCAGAGAAATAGCAGTTGCATCTTGAATGTTGCCCTCTACACTCAATCCCCATTTCCCATCTGGGATAGTATGATTGGTTAGTAAAATTTTAAGCTGGCGAATCCTACCTGAAGAACATACCACCATGATCTCCTGCTTTATGGCAAAGATATTAAAGATCCTGAAATTCACACTTTTGAACAGGAGCAGATGATAAAATTATTATTTCCCTAACTCAAGTATTCTTACATTAAAAAAAAAATCCCACTACCCTTTGTTAGTGAGAGAAAGAAAACATTCAACGTGCTTGCTGATATTTCTGCTTCCATTTCACCCTCGCTCCCCAGGAAAGATTCCCTCGTTGCATCTTCCGTTTGCTCTCCTCACCTTGCACCTTGGCTTGAAGTTGTCCTTGGTTCAGGTCCCAGATGCCAAAACAGCACTGGTTGTGAGGACACTGGATCGTGCCATTGCGGCCATCTTCCAAGATTAAGCCCTGAAGATGCTCCAGTCCCTCAGTCAGAGCATTGGATCCATAGGAGACACAGCTACGGTTTTTACTCAGGGCATCCATATGCTTACTTTGCGGTTCCAGAATCAAAAGCCAAAGGAGAAAGATGTGGAACCCCATCTATTTTCCAGCAGCACCTGGTCTTGGTATGTAAACTCAGCTTGCCCGCTCTGGTGTCTCTCCTCCAGGCCCAGGTGGGAAGGACTTGGCAAGCTCCAGTGTGTGGGATGGGACTGACTCCTGTCAGCTAGTGGCCACAAACGAACAGGGGAGGGAGGCAATGAATGTAGTCAAGGAAGGACAAAACGAACCTCTACTAGATCTGTCTTTATTCCTATGTTTCTGAGACACCATAGAAAGAAAGAAAATCAACTCCCACAAGACAGCTGCGTTCATGCTCGGAAAAACAACTCCCCTGCAAAGTCAAGGAGAGAATTTGAGATGCCCTAAGCTGGGATATCAACTGTATAGGCCAAGGACATCTTTTCAGGTTTAGATACACATGTGAGTGATGCTTGTGGGAGGCAGGCAGAATAACATTTGGAGGTGGTTATCAGCAAACCTTAAAACCCACTTAGACAGATGTGTTTAATATGTGGCACATTGCATGTTTACAAGACTAGACTTTGGAGGGGAAAGAGTGTCATAAAAACCACAGAAGTACAGTATTATCAATATGGGACAATCCACCTCCCATATATTGCATCTTGATTATCCATGTCTAGTGCATGTAGTTGTTTAGCTTTGTAGAACAAGTTTATTAGCTAGAAGTACAGATGACCCTGAGAAAGTATCAGGCGGCTTTGAAACACTGATCAGAGTTGGGGATGTGTCCTCTCCCATCTTGATAGAGTTCTGATCATAGGAACACTTTAGGACTATAATAATATTGCAGGTTTCCATCTTATTCTTTTTCACATTTTTTAAATTTTTCTAAATTTGGGGAAGGATAATGGCTTCAGTGAGCAAGACAAGGAAACAGCCTTACCTAAGAATTTGGGAACCTCTCATCAGTTATAGCAGATTGTTCTGAACTATTTGGCCAGCTATAGGCCAACTTAGCTCAGCTGCATACTGTATATGCAGACTTTGAGAAGGCTAAACGTGGGTTTCTCAACTCCAAGATGAACACTGTATCATGTGTATATGCTAGGCTAATGTCTTAGAAGATAGATTAATAGATTAACAGATTTTAACAGAGTTGGAAGGACCTTGTAGGTCATCTAGTCCAACCCGCCCCCTCCTCCAAGCAGGAGGCCCTACACAATACATGAGATCAGCTACAATATACAGTAGAACCTCTGGTTACCATAATTTGTTCCATAACTTTGGTCACAAACCGAGTTGGTTGTGACCCAAACCTAATTTTGGAAATTTGGCGCCTACAAAAAAAAAAGGTGTGGAAGGGGAAATTGGCTACAGGAAAAAAAATGTGAATTTTTTTGTTCGGAACCGATTTGCTCATGGTCAGAAGCATTCGTGATCAGAGTTTCTACTGTAATGACAAAGATTTTCTTATGGGTTACCAAAATGATTTGAAGGGGTATCTGATTGCAAGGACTGTGCTTTAATCATGTACATGGACACTTGTGCAAAAAGAGGAACTATGTTTATAAAATGTATAATTAAATAAATATAATTAAAAATCTGCTTTTTGGCATTAGACTGTGTCCCATGGCAACTTTAAAAAAATAAAAAAGGCACCTTAAGGCAGGACAAGAAGTAACTGATGGAAACGTGTCATCTAAAACTAAAGAGAAATTCCCTGACTGAGAATAATTAATTGAACAACATGCCTCCAGAAGTTGTGGGTGCTATATCACTAGAGATCTTTAAGAAGATCTAAAACATATGAAGAACGGTTGCAGGAACTGGGTATGTCTAGTTTGATGAAGAGAAGGACCAGGGGAGACATGATAGCAGTGTTCCGATATCTCAGAGGGTGCCACAAAGAAGAGGGAGCCAAACTATTCTCCAAGGCACCTGGGGGCAGGACAAGAAGCAATGGGTGGAAACTAATCAAGGAGAGAAGCAACTTAGAACTAAGGAGAAATATCCTGACAGTTAGAACAATTAACCTCTGGAACAGCTTGCCTCCAGAAGTTGTGAATGCCCCAACCCTGGAAGTCTTTAAGAAGATGTTAGATAGCCATTTGTCTGAAATGGTATAAGGTTCCTGCCCACGCAGGGGGTTGGACTAGAAGACCTACAAGGTCCCTTCCAACTCTGCTATTGTATTGTATTGTATTGTAAGAGATTGGATACACATTTGTCTGAAATGCCATAGGGTTTCCTAATTGAGCAGGGGTTTGAACTAGATGACCTCCATGGTCTCTTCCAACTCTTGTCATCCTGAAAGTCTAGGGACTTTATACCACATACTTTCCCATCGAAATTCCCCAGGTATTTAGAATTTTGTTGGAAATTAGCCAATATTGCTATGATGGCACAGGACAACAGTTTTATGTGAGAATTTCCTATAAGAAAGGTGTATTTCCCAAGCTGGCTCATCTTCAAGAAATATGAGATACAACTCCCAGCATTCACAGCTACTTGGCCATTTGGCTAGACGTCAGAGCTGCTCTTTAGCCTACCTTTAAACAACGCTCCCACAGAGAGGGCCTACTGAGGGTACCAACCACCGGTCAATGCCGGCTAGCGGTGCCCAGGGGTAGGGCCTTCTCTGTGGCAGGGCCGCCCCTCTGGAACGACCTACCCCCCGAACTTCGCACTATCACGGACCTTCCCCTCTTTCGCCGTTCACTCAAGACTTACTTTTTTCAGCAAGCTGGTCTTGCTTAACGCTTAGGTCTGATTGTTATATAGCTCTTGCCACATTCGTAAATGGACGTTGGGTTTTTAGTGGGAATTTTAGCACAGGCCCCTAATTTAATTCTTTTTATTCATATTTATTGTATTGTATATTATTTATTGGTTTTAATTTCCTGTGCACCGCCCTGGGTCCGTTTCGATGGAGAAGGCGCAGTATATAAATAGAATAAAATGAAAATGAAATGAAATTAAAATGATGCCTAGGAATTAAAATTCCAAGATACCCACAAAGATGAGGGAAGTCTGATCTATATCTAGGGATTGGCCTCTGGTTGGTTTTATCCAAAGCTACATCTGAAACAGTATATTTGTCTCAGTTACCTCGTATACCATTTCCCCATCCAGTACTACCATATGCAAGGGTTTCTATATTTTCCTATTTCCTTTTGGTTGTTTAAAAAGCGCAATCCCACAATGGCATAAATAGAACTGAAGCAGCTTTGGTTGGTGGTGTAAACACCTGTGGAATGCATTGATTTACTGGCTCCACTTCTTTTTACTTTCTAACCATCTCAATGCTCTTGTCATATTCCGGATGATAAATAACTTCGCTGTAGTCAAAGCATACGCCTCCCTTTTTCAGTACTGAGCGCTGGTCCTTCCCATGTTTGCCTGTATCCGCTCATGTTAAGAACAATAAATATTCCCTGAATAAGGACATGGGTGCCTATCAAGAATGGACTCTTATTTTCTTTGCACTAGAATTCTCAAGATCCCACAAAGTGGCGTAAAATGACAACGAATCATCTCAACATAGCAGAGCTTGGTTATGCCAGCTCAGGAGAAAAGGAAACTGGTCTCCAGGTGTTGTCTTTGCTCACCTGGCTGGAGCTACTGGGACTGATGATTAATCCAGAAGGCCATAGCTATTCCACCATAAGCAGCGGTTTAAGTGACCTTGATTATTTCAGGGGCATTAGTATCTTGATCAATCTCCCAAATCTTTCAATGATTCCCAGCAAGCACTAGATTGAAAATCCTGGAAAACCAAAAAGGACAAATGATCTCTTGCTTCCAAGAATATCATCTGGATTATAAAGCCCACGGTTTTATTTAGAGTACATAAACTACAAGTAGTCACAGATTTATCCAGGAAAGGTTTTGCCCTTTGGTCTGAGTTGAAAGTAACATTTCGGCCAAGGCCTCGATCAAATTCTCTCCAAATACCGACAACTAATTCTTTTCAATAGATTTTTAAAATACGAGTTCCCCCTCTGTATACACTTTTTTTGTCCTTGTTTTTATTCTAGATTTCCAAAACTATTCACAGTGGTGAAAGGACAGCCAACTATCCTACAACCAACATAGCAATGCTGCCCTCTTGAGTTAATTGCAGTGTAAAAACAGACATGTTTGAATAGGGCACCCTGATTTGAATCATTATGGTATTTAGCTGGCAGTCATACCTGAAGCACTGGTCATAACTTGCTTTTTATCTTTATATATGTATATTTTAAAATGATTTGCATTTATCAGGTTTCTCATGGGAGAATTATCCTCTGTCTCCAAGTTGGAGAAATGGAGAAGGACAAATATTGCAGCCTGCTATGAGTAACCTTACTTTCAGGTGAAGTACCGTATTTTTCGGAGTATAAGATGCACCTTTTTTCCTCTAAAAAGAGGCTGAAAATCTGGGTGCGTCTTATACATCAAATACAGCATTTTTTGCTTCCTGAAACCCTGCCCCTTCACCAAAATGGCTGCGCACATACCCTTATGGAGGCTTCCTGAGAGCTCCTGGGGGCTGGGGAGGGCAGAAATGAGCAATAAAACAGGGCGTTTTTGCCCCCCCCAACACCCAGCAACATTCTATAAGCCTCCATAAGGCCATGCATGGTATTTTTTGACCAAAAACCGGTCCCTTTTCACGAAAAAAAGGGCCATTTTTCCTCATTTTAGCCCCCCCAAGGCTATTCATGCCTTTTATTTGAAAAAGAAACGGGCCCATTTTGGCAAAAAACGGGCCATTTGGGGGAGGTTTTCACAGTGCAAAAAGGTTTTTTTCCCCTATTGAAGAGCTGTTTAGTTAAAGTGATTGATGAGAATTACGTTGGTCAAGTACTGTGCCTGCAGAAACAAAGATTTGTTTCAAAGGTGGTCAGTGATTTCCTTCTCCAGCACATGGGTAAATACACCTGGAAACATCTACCTACCTACTCTCTCTCTCTCTCCCTACCTATCTATTGTGTTTCTCTCTCTCTCTCTCTTTCTCTATTTTTCTCTCTCTCTCCCTCTACCTACCTACCTATCTACACACACTCTCCCTACCTACCTACTGTATTTCTCTTTCTCTCCCCTCTACCTACTCTCTCTCTCCCCCTACCTATCTACCGTATTTCTCTTTCTCTTTCTCTCTCTATCCCTTTATCTACTTACCTATCTACCTACCTACACACTCTCTCTCCCTTCCTATCTACCTACTGTATTTCTCCCTCTCCCTCTACCTACCTACCTACCTACCTACCTACCTACCTACCTACTCTCTCTCCCCCTACCTACCTACTGTATTTCTCTTTCTCACCCTCTCTATCCCTCTATCTACCTACCTACTTTTTTCAAAAATTTGCCTCTTCAGAACCTGCATGCTTCTTATACTCTGGTGCATCTTATACTCCGAAAAATACGGTAACCCAGGCTATCTTCTAGTATAAAAATAGCAATAGTACTTAGACTAATATACCACTTCACAGTGTTTTACAGCCCCTACCCATAAATGGTTTACAGAGTCAGCATATTGCCCCCAATAATCTGGGACCCCATTTTGCTGACCTCGGAAGGATGGAAGGCTGAGTCAAAAATGACCCCTTCATAGGATCTTGGAGGTTAAAACATCAAGCTAAGAAACTGGGGCTGGTCTATGAAAACAGAATCACACAATCAGACTACAAAAGGGTTGGAAGGGACTTGAATTCATTAGAAATCTCTGCCTACAGCGTTCTCAACAAATGGCCATCCAGTTTAAATAATACACCATATTTTTCAGAGTATAAGACGCACTGGAGTATAAGACGCACCAAGGTTTTGAAGAGGCAATTAAAAAAAAAAGTAGGTAGGTAGATAGAGGGATAGAGAGGGAGAGAGAGAGAGAAATACAGTAAGTAGGTAGGTAGGGAGACAGAGTGTGTAGTTAGGTAGGTAGATAAAGGGATATAGAGAGAGAGGAAAAACAGCCTGTTTTTTTCATAAAAACGGGCCATTTTTTGGTAAAAAAAATAGCATGCATAGCCTTATGGAGGTGTATAGAGTGCTGCTGGGGGCTGGGGGGGGGCAAAAACACCCTGTTTTTTGCTCATTTCTGCCCTCCCCGGCCCCCAGGAGCTCTCAGGAAGCCTCCATAAGGGTATGCGCACAGCCATTTTGGTGAAGGGGTGGGGTTTCAGGAGGCAAAAAATACTGTATTCGATGCATAAGACGCACCCAGATTTTCAGCTTCTTTTTGGAGGAAAAAAGGTGCGTCTTATACTCCGAAAAACACGGTACTCCACTGAAGTAGTGCAGGGGTGGGTTGCTGCTAGTTTTACTACTGTCTTTGCTTGTGCATGTGTGCTGTTCAATGTAAATTGTTCTTCTTGCTTGCATAGAACAATTTACAGTGAACTGTGCACACGCAGTCAATAAAAACCAAGATGGCAGCAGGCCAGCAGTGGCGAAGAAACTGGTTGGGGGCGTGGCAGGCCTGGGTCACTGTCGGTTCTGGGACCCAG
The DNA here is from genome assembly GCA_039707465.1 of Rhabdophis nuchalis. Taxonomy (NCBI): domain Eukaryota; kingdom Metazoa; phylum Chordata; class Lepidosauria; order Squamata; family Natricidae; genus Rhabdophis; species Rhabdophis nuchalis. The sequence continues at coordinate 163,597,173 of CM077646.1, forward strand.
GCCTGAATTCCACTATCGGTTTGGCCCAACCGGGCCGATCTGGGAGCAACCCATCTCTGAGTAGTGTCTGCCAACTTCCATAGGACTCTCTTGTAGTGCTCCTACCACTAGCAAATTGTTCCTCATGCCTCAGCCCAGAAACAATTTTTAACAACTCAGTCCTACATTCGGCATGTCAATCTTCCTGTCTGCCTACATTCTTTCCCAGTTAAATATACTCTTCCAACCTTCCGCCATAGCTTATTCTTTCTAGGACCCTTCACCAGATTGCTGTCCTGCAACATGCTCCAATGTGTTACCGTTCTTCCTCAAATGCAGGGCCCAGAAGAGGATCCAGTGCTCTAGGTGTGATCCCACTAATACAGAACAGAGTAGAACAATGACTTTTCTTCTGTTGATGCAGCCTAGGATTGCTTTTTGCATTTTTAGAGTTGCATAACACTCTATAGCTTGTGGTCCACAAGGATACCACTTCCTGGGCTTCCTCTCCACACACCCACACACTGCAGGGTTCGATTTCTAGCTATCTGCAGGGGTGGGCTGCTGCAGGTTCACAGCTTCAGGTGATCCTCTAGCTAAGGATCTGCCCAGTTTAGTGAATCCCACCCGTGGCTGGCCCCGCCCACCCCACCCCTCACAGGAGTCTCCATGTGGCCTGTTTGGGATGCCAGGTACCTACAGGGCCCGGGTGGAGGCTCTGGGAGGGCGAAAAATGGGCCTCCCAGAAGTTCCGGAAGGCTGGAAACAGGCCTGTTTTGAACCTCCAAAGGGGCTCCGGAGCCCGGGCAGGCAGTTTTCACCCTCCCAGAGGCTCAAGGAAAGCCTCCAAAGCCTGGGGAGGGCAAAAACATCCCCCCTACACCATGGTGCGGGAGGCTGACTAGGCCACGCTCACCATGGCCACGCCGACCCATCAATTGAGCAAAGAACCCATTGCTAAAAAACTTTGACGCCCAGCCCAGCAATCTGGATGAAGTTTATCTTCTAAACACATTTTCCCACTTACTAATGGCCCCTACTGTATGGCCAGCTGTTTATTTCCAATATTATTCTCTCTGTCCCCAAGTTCTTGAACGTTATAGAATAAAGAGAACATCACTTGGGCTTCCAGGCCCTTCAGCCTCCTGCCCAGGACTTCCTAGTCCTTTCATATATGTTCCCACATGGATCTGGAGAAAGGGATAATGATCAGTGAGCACAGAGCATGTACCCCAATATAAGATGAAATCAAGAGAACAATTTAACTGAATTATCAATGGCACAGCTTAACAGGGCCATAACATTTGGAATCGCAGACAGAATTTCAAGTTGCATTATGTACGAACGACAAACATATACCGTAGTTGCCAAAATGTATAAACTCTTGCTGAAATTTGAAATGGAAGAGGAACAAGTGAAAGAGCAAATGATAAAATGGGCTAACTAAGCATTTTGGTCATAACGTATTGTTGGAACAAGGGCAGAACATGTGGTTGGAAGGATTGAAATGTACATGATTTTAACCCGCAAGAGCATTTCTACAAAATACATTATAAAATATCATATGCTGTTGGTATGACTCCAGAAAAATGATCTAGATTCTAGAATGTACCTCAAAGTTGAAAATATGGACAACATATGAGGATCATTTTATCATCTTTGGTGAACTTGTAAAAAAGCCAGAAAATTTTGGGTGCAAGTACATATATTGATTACAATCAATCTTAAAGACAAAGATTTAACTGAACCCATAACTTTGTTTTGTTGGGATTAATGGAGAGACCATTAGAAAAAAAAAACTATGGAAGATTATGTTTATATATGATCACTGTTGCAAGACAACGCTACATGCAAAAAATGGAAAAATTCTGAAACCCCCAGAATGAAGAAATGGTTTGTGATGTAAGTACAGGGATTGCAAAATTGTTTGCTTAGAAAAAGATGAATTATTATATTTATATCAGTCTCTGGAAATCCTTATGGGCTTTTTGCTGAAAAAAATAAATCAACTGATGGTGTATGGTTTTGATGATTAGAAAGAAGGAAACTCTGATGTGACCAGAGAGAATAAAATATAAATATACCTAATAATTGCTGCTAATGAAGATTGGAAGCCTCTTATTTTTCCCCCTCTTCTTTTAATTTCTTTATTTCATTTTCACTTCATTATGTTTCTCTGTATCTCCCTTCTTTAACTTAAAATTAAGTTAACTCGGTGGAAAAATTATATAGTACTTATGTCCAAAATTGGGCCCGCAATTCCTGTTGCTAAGTAAGACAGTTGTTCAATTAGTTCTGCCCCATTTTTGACTTTTACCAGTTGTTAAATGAATCACTACAGTTGTTAAGTTAGTAACATGGTTCTTAAGTGAATCTGGTTTCCCCATTGACTGTCAGAAATTCGCAAAAGGTGATTGCATGACCCCAGGACACTGCAACTGTCGTAAATACATGCCAGTTGCCAAACATCTGAATTTTGATCATGTGACCACGGGGATGCTGCAACGGTTGTGTGAAAAATGGTCATCTCACTTTTTTCAATGCCATTGTAAGTTCAAATGATCATTAAATGATCATTTGAACTTGAACATTGAACTTGATCAAACTTGAACATTGGGCACTATCTAACAAAATGATATTCAGTGGTGAGAAGAGTAAGGTTCTGCATTTAGGCAAGAAAAACGAAATGCACAGGTACAGTATAGGTGGTACCTTGCTCAATAGCAGTAACTGTGAAAGGGATCTTGGAGTCCTAGTAGACAACCATTTAAATATGAGCCAGCAGTGTGCAGCAGCTGCCAAAAAAGCCAACACAGTTCTAGGCTGCATAAACAGAGGGAGAGAATCAAGATCACGTGAAGTGTTAATACCGCTTTATAATGCCTTGGTAAGGGCCACACTTGGAATACTGCACTCAGTTTTGGTCACCACGATGTAGAAAAGATGTGGAGACTCTAGAAAGAGTGCAGAGAAGAGCAACAAAGATGATTAGGGGACTGGAGACTAAAACATATGAAGAACGGTTGCAGGAACTGGGTATGTCTAGTTTAATGAAAAGAAGGACTAGGGGAGACAGGATAGCAGTGTTCCAATGTCTCAGAGGTTGCCACAAAGAAGAGGAAGTCAAACTATTCTCCAAAGCACCTGAGGGCAGAACAAGAAGCAATGGGTGGAAACTAATCAAGGAGAGAAGCAACTTAGAACTGAAGAGAAATTTCCTGACAGTTGGAACAATTAATCAGTGGAACAGCTTGCCTCCAGAAGTTGTGAATGCCCCAACACTGGAAGTCTTCAAGATGTTGGACAACCATTTGTCTGAAATGGTATAGGGCTTCCTGCCTAGGCAGGGAGTTGGATTAGAAGACCTCCAAGGTCCCTTCCAACTCTGCTATTATATAGGGCTTCCTGCCTAGGCAGGGAGTTGGACTAGATGACCTCCAAGGTCCCTTACCAACTCTGCTATTGTATTGTAAATGACTAGTTAGCCAAGGACTATCTTTATAGAATAGGTCTCCCAGAAAATAGGATACTTGACAGACTATTTGGCCAACTAATTGTTTTCAATCACTTATTGCATCATTTCCTCCCCTTGGGGACAGGGGCAAAAATCTTTCCCTTTCCAGAGTGTGTGTGGAGTCCTCTTTCTCACTTTTGTAGCAACTGCTTTTCAACCCGGGGCTCCATCTGAATCTCAAATCTAATTCAAATTAATCTGTTGTGGATGTAACCAGCAATGGGTAATAATAAAATCAGCAACAAAAGAAAAGGAATGGCTTTAAAAAGAAAATATTGGAAAACACAACTCATGAAAGAGAAGTTTACATATCCATCCGACCACCCCAACGATGCCGCCGAAGTGCTGTCCCGGTGTTTGGAGGCCGTACGGATCTGGATGGGTGGTAACAAACTCAAGCTCAACCCAGCCAAGAATGAGTGGCTGTGGTTTCCGGCACCCCGGTTCAGCCATATCACTCCAACTCTGGCCATTGGGGGCGAAACACTGGCCCCCGTGGAGAGGGCGTGCAATTTGGGTGTCCTCCTGGATTCCCGGCTGTCCATGGAGGACCATGTGGCGGCCGTGGCCAGGGGGGCGTTTAATCAGGTAATTGCGCCCCTTACTGGATCGGGCTGCCCTTTGCACAGCACTCAAGCTCTCGAGACATCCCGACTCGACTACTGTAATGCTCTCTACATGGGGCTTCCCTTGAGGTGCACTCGAAAGCTACAGTTAGTCCAGAATGCAGCCGCGCGGGTGATTACGGGAGCCACGAGATGCTCCCACATAACACCAATCCTGCGCGAGCTGCACTGGCTTCCTGTGGCCTTTCGGGTGCGCTTCAAAGTTTTGACGACCATCTTTAAAGCGCTCCATGGCTCGGGGCCTAGTTATATGCGAGACCGCCTTCTGCCCCATACATCCCTTCGGCCGATCTGCTCCCAGAGAGGGTCTTCTCAGGGTGCCGTTGGCCGGGCAATGCCATCTGGCGACACCCAAGGGAAGAGCCTTCTCTGTGGCGGGCCCTGCCCTTTGGAACGACCTACCCCCTGAATTACGCACCATCACCGACCTCCGCCTCTTCCGCCAGTGTCTGAAGACACATCTTTTCCAGCAAGCTGGCCTAGCCTAACCTCCCGTGGGGACTATTTTAGAGTTTTAAATTGGGAATTTTAAAATTGGTTTTCGCATAGGATTAGTATAATTTAATATATTTTTAAATTATTTATTTTTGTTTGTTTTTAAATTCCTGTGCGCCGCCCTGGGTCCTTTGTGGAGAAGGGCGGGATATAAATTTGATTAAAATAAAAAATAAAATAAATAAATAAAATAAGAAAAGGTGAGTGAGGGCTTCCAAGAATCAAAATTCCCATACTTTGGCACACTTAGGAAAAAACCCACACCCAAAGAGAGTTATGGGGCCAGTTTGGTTATGGCATCAGGCTAGTAACCAGGAGTTCATGATTTCTAGTTTCTAGTCCTACCTTAGGCACAAAGCTTGCAAACATTTCACCACCTACAGTGCTGGTTAGCATAGGGTTTGCTCCTTGTATATATGCAAGTACTTACTCTGCAGGCATTGGAGGGAAGTGGCTTTCTTCTTGATAGTTCTCAATTAGGGTATTGTTTTACAGAAAACAAATCTTATGGTTTTCTTTATATTCATATGGTTTCCTTTTATCAAATGCACTGAAGAACTTTATTGCTAACTTAACATATACCAGTAAAAACACTTCTAAAGGGACATATTTAAGACCACATTCTGTTGTCATGTAATTTTTTTACACTGTATAAATTTCTTCCCATGACATTTTTTCGCTTTTCTAATTGTATTCTAAGATAATGTTGCTTCAGCACCTCATTTGTTTTCAACAATGACTCCAAGCCCCATGTGGATCCTATAAGTATCCTTAGAAAATTAAGGCTATTAAGAGGATACTGCAGTTCAGTATTGTATCTAAACGTTTAAGGAACACTATTAGATGTTTAATACTTGGCTGTCAGTGTCCACATTAGTAAAATATGAAACCAGCAATGTAAAATAACCAGAAACATACAATACAAAACCACGATTTTAAGCGAGTTACATAGCATAATGCTGCGGCAAAGTAAAGAGAAAAGACATACACAATCCATATGGCCAGCCAGATTAAATACAAACTCTGTAGATACTTGTTTATTCCTTTCATTTAAAAAATGTAATCAGTATACAAAGGAGGCAAACTATTTTAATCTTTGTACAAAAATAGCACTTTTTAAAAGTGTTTCAGACATCATTACATAGGTAATTGGATTTTTTTTTAAAAAAAAAGCATATACATTATTACAAGATAAAACAAACAGTCTTTTACATAGAATAGACAAAATTATTTTATTGCCAGTGTTACAGATTGGCTTAAGTGACTGCAGAGCTGTGCTATAAGCACCAGGAAAACAAAAATAATAATTAAAAAAAAAAAGGCATCCACCTTAGATCACTTCTCTACTTCCTGGGAACAAATATAGAGGCAGCCATGTTACTATGGAAGAGAATTACAAGCTGTTGGAGATGATGTAAAAGTACATGCATTATTTCATGAAATCTGAGCCGAAATTCCCTCCTGCCCAACCCCCACCACAAAGCACGTGAAAAGCAAGTGCTCATCCTTTTGCCAGCGGATTAGGGAAATTAAATTAATTACTCGACACTTGTGGACCATTTAAACTGGATTGTGACAGGAGTTTTAATATAGAAAAGTCTGGCTCAAGGCACAAATGCTACAGAGATCTCTTAAGGCTGATGGCATTGGCTTAACTATATACAATTCCTGTTTATCAAAGGAAAGGCACATTTTATTCCAAAAAACAGCATAGCAAGTAATTTTAAGATAATATAAAAATTAAACAGGTTTTTACCATCTGGAAGAAGGAGGTTCCTTTTATGTACATATTTTATATTAAGGCCAGTTTGTATAAACAGAGGCTCAGTAAAGCTTTTCCAAGACCCAGCTTGCAACTGCATGTTTAAACCATCCTCAATTAATAAAATCGCCTTGGAATTGAGACACATTCACACATGCAGCATGTGTCCAATTAATGGCTACCTTGACCTCTCTCACTGGACAGTCATTTTCAAAATTCACGAAGCCCTTCCATCTGCGATGGGAAAATATTCAATAAGACAACAAACCTCACCCAAAAGAAATAGCCTCCGGAAAGGGATGCTCTTTTTTTCTTTTTCTTTTTAACAACCAAACACAACTCAAGTCCGCCAGTAGTGCTGCTCATGCAAAATAACTGAGCTTTGTTCTGAGCATACACACACACACAGCAAAGGATGGTGTGTGTGTGTTGTGTGTGTGTGTTGTGTGCCCTTTGTAAGCAGAGGCCATTTTTTTGGAAGCAACAGGCATTCTCAGCCCAGCAGATAACCAAAGATCACGCTATCATTCTGACCGGATCACAAGAACAGTCGCTGCAAACAATGTTATAAAACGAAACTGAAAACTGAGGCGGAAGGGCCACCAAATGGGGATGCCACTGCAGCTTAAGTGTGGACGACACTTTAAAAAAAAAAAATCTAAATGATATGACTCCAAAGGGAAACGTAAGGTAGGCCAGATCCTTCTGCACCAAAGACTTTCCTACCTGGCTACCCATGCGGAGAGATGGGGTTTCTCCAAGGGCGCTATTTTCAAATGGCATGCATCTTTTTACGCAGGCAGGCAGGCATAATAAAACACTCGTGGTTACATTAAGACTTCGAAGGTCTGAGTTCTTGCCTGCTGAACTAAAACCAAATGATGCAAGCAGACCTCTTTCGCAACAGAAGAAAAATCCAAGTGATGCTATGGTACAGAGGTGGCAATTCATGTCTCAGGGCATTAAAAAAAAAACAACTACTACTAATCGGGAGTTTAAATGGAATGCAAAATTCGAACGTCAACACGGTGCTACTGAAAGTGTCCCAGGCTTGCCAAAGAGGCAACCGAGGTGGTCTCAAGCCAATGATAATTCCCATAGAAAACTTATGATTTTGACTTTTTTTTTTTTTTGAGTTCCAGGAAAGGCACTTACTGCATGTTTTTCTGTCAATTTTTCTGTAACTGCTATTATGTTCAGTGATAGTACACATAAGAGCCTATTTCAGTCAATATTATTTATACATGAAAGAGAGAGAGAGAGAGAGAGAAAATGACCTGAGTTAAATATTTCTCTCCTTGGTTGAAAACCAAAGGAGCATTTTTAGGTCAAGGGGGGCGGGAATGAGGGGCACATACATAAGGAATTCAATGCTACTATGCAATATAATCTTTGTAAAGACCACTTTCCTCAATACTCTGCTAAATATTTGGCATATACCATGCATACATTTACTTTGGACGCTGCAGAAAATACCTCCAATTCTAGCAGAAACACAGAAAAAGTGTATGACCCCCCCCCAAAAAAGGCACACACACAAAAAAAGCAATTGTCACCAGGTGCTTCAATGAGATAATATTTACACCACTTAGGAGAAATAAATACTGCCATCTACCAAGGGACCTAAAATCCCCAGTATTCCCCAAATAGAATTCTTCCATGCACCCTGCTCATTTGCCAGATTTAGATTATTACAAATAAAAATGCTCACCCTCTCTCCTTATTTTTGCCCTTTGAAAACTAAAGAGATTTATAATAGCATCTTCCCTTTCCTTAAGGGTTCACCCTTCACAGGTTTATTGGATTTCTATCACTAACTAGGAACCCTCCTTCTGGCTTCCTGAGTTTGTAGCAGTAGCTGTAAACTAAACATTGCTCTTTAGAAAACAAACAGGAGCCCAGAAGAGAGACTCATAAATCTTCTGTGATGGCCAACCTGAGATACCAGACTCAGAAAGTCTGTCAAGACAAAAAAAAAAATTCATTTACAGATTATAGATGGATTCCTTCTACAAGTCACACTGAACTGAGTGAGAAAGTGATGTTCGAAATAACAAGAACCGCCCAGTGTAGTTTTTAAAAAGGATGCCTTTTCTTCAGTTGAGAAAAGGTGTAACTGTGAATAGAGACAGGCTTTTATGCAGACCAGTGTAGCACTTGAGAAAATGCTAGTGGTATTTTCTGTAGCAGAAGAAAACCAGTGAGGTCATAACAGCATTCCTGCTAGGAAAACAGATGCTTGAGAATGGATGTCATTAACAAGCACAATCTGGCATTATAGGGAAGTTTAAAGGGGAAAAAAATGGTTCTCACTTTCTGAAAGAATAGCTATCTATCCTGCAATCCTTCATAAGCATATACATATTGTGTGTATAATAAGTCTGTGGATGTTTTGAGCGTATAAACAAAAATGTCATGAGATCTGGAGCATTTTTACTTTTTTCCTTAAAAACATACTTCTCCTTTCCCAAATTGGAAAATCAAATGACAACTTGGGCATCACAGGAATCATGATGCTCTCCCCCTTACCCACCCCAGAAACAACTGCTTCTAAGACAATCTTGAAGCAAGGGTTTTAAAATAGCAGGAATAAGCAAGCAGCCTGAGGTATGGGGCAATTTATTTATTGCTGCATATTATATGGGGCTAAATGTATCTAGAACTCCCTTCACTATGGCAAATAATGCTTGTATTCAATTATTTCAGTAATGGTATTACAGTACTTGGAATCTATCATAGTAAAAGCCATCTTCTATCAGGCTACTACAATCCTTGAATCTCTGGAAAATTCAATTCCAAGACCCTAAAACATTCTCTTGCTTTTGAGTTTGCACTGTATAAGGAATACAATCTGCTCTATCTCTGATCTAACAGCAATACCCGGAAGATCACAAATCCTTACTTCTGGGCCAAGGAAAACTCTTTCTTAATAAAATGCTTGAGTTACATACTTACTTACTTAGTCCTCCTAGCTGTACATTACTTTATATTTGTTGTATGTTTCTTATATTATTGGTATACGTCTGCCCTTCCCAATCCAATCCATCAAAACGAATAGAGAAATTGTAGAGAAAAAGGGAAAAGGCAAAGAGTGATAAATTTCATCTCACCCAAAAAAGATTGAGCAAAATCAGTTCACCAGTGCAAATAATTCACAAGCGCTACAGAAGTCAACAATTTACACCATGGCTTTCTTGTTTTTGATATGCTTTAAGATGCTTATGCTTTTTTGGTCTTGTTTCCATCCTCTCTCAGCTCAACAAGCAGCATATGTGAAACAAGAATATTCTTTTTAAAAACTCACACAAGATCGTGAAAGCGCTATCCAACTCCAGGTAAGGGACTCCAAGGATTCGCAGATGCAAGCACCTGGACAATTTTGGGGACTGTTAATCTTAACTCCAGCGTTGTCCTGAGGAAGGAAAATGGTATTTTCTCCTTGTCCCTGATGAAATTGATGTCGTAATTCAGCTCTGCTAAACCACTGTAACATACATATTATAAACCATATGATTCTGGTACTGCTCCAGATGAAGGCAGAGAGGAGGGGGGGGTCAACACAATAAAAGGAAAACAGAACAGGACATGGCAAGAGAGGCATCAAAATGTTTTCCAACACAACACTTTATACTGAAGGCAGAGAAAAATAAAAAAAAAATAAACTGGCTTTTATGCTACTGAGGAGTGGAGTGAAGTGAAATGATGACAGAACTTCAGAGCAAAGCAACGGAAGCAACATGTAATGGCCAGCTATAAAACCCCAGCAACAATTCATGGACCCTTTTGTGATTTTTCTGGGGCGTAGAAATTCACCATACACATGAGCAGCACTGAAGAATGCAAGAGGCAGGAGCTTCATGAAGGCTATGTAACAATTAAAGATTTCCCTCAATACTTTTAATAAAACAAAATCTGTCATGCTAACTGAGGAGCTGCCTTGTTTTAAGTAGCAGAGGGAAAAGGGCGTAGGACTGATCAGCTGAACAATCTGGTAAGGTACTGAACACTTTCTCTAACTGGTTCACATTAAACACAAGGGATTTTAAGAACACTGCTGGAACTGTCTGAAGACTTACTGGGGTGGAGGTGAGTGTCATAAGGCCCCATTCCTTAACAGAGATTCCGCAAATACTCTCATGCATCACTCCCCATCACTTTTTTAAAAAAAATATCTTGGAAGCACTGGCCTTCTTCACTTATTTCTTTGGTATTTGAACTTCCACTTTAGTTCCCTTTGTTGCAATTTCCTCATAATAATTGTTCTCATATGTAACCTTGTAAAGGGAGCAAGCTGGCTAGCAAGCACTAAATTGCTAAAAAAGAAGTTACAAACAGAAGATACAAAAGCCAATTCATAATTTATTCTCAATGGAGTGCCCAGCAACTGAGCCAAATATTGGATCATTTGTCAATTTGGAAAGAATTGGGCAAGTCCCTTAGTGTTTCACAGCAATGCAGTATCTCAAGCTAAAAGAACCCAAACTTAACATTTTTACCCCTTTAACTACATGGCCATAGCATTTGTCAAGATCTTAAACAGAGCACAACAGAATCCAATACCATAGTTCCAACTTGCGCTGTAGTAAAATGGCTTGAGTTGAGCCATAACACATCTAAAGACCTCTCCACCACACCCTTAAGGTTCCTGGTGTTCTTAGAGTGGATCCCCTGGATCGTATGCATGCGCAAATACTTCTAAACAAGGAGGATTCACTGCTTTACACTAGGAACTGAAAATAATTCCCCTTGGGCTAAACGTTGAATTCATGCATTTGGAAGGCAAGGAACGTAAATTGTGTGCCACGTTTCCATCTTTCCCAGGCTCATTTTCCCTTGCAAGTTCAGAACACACAGTGGGTCATGGACCCTACCACTTTGGGTAGAAAAAAAGGTGACAGGGACTTAAATAGACACTCCTTTCTCCATATAGAGAAAAAAATGGAAATTCGCAGGAAGTAACTTTTTAAAAAAAGGTACAGGTAGGTATGAGAGTCTAATCAAGTAAGGAAGAGAACATGGGGGGGGGGGGAGGGAGAGAAGGAAGACAAACCTAAAAGTTAAACATAAGAAAAGCTGAATTTCATATTTTTATAGTTACAATTAAAATGCAATATATAGCATCTGAACATAAGCCTGAGCGCCGTTTAACAGCTCAATAAGTTCCAAGTTAAGGCATTTGAACTACAACCAAAGGCTTTGGTTGCAGCACTTTTTAATCTCTTTCATCCAAAAGAACATATTTTATAATTTTATATAATTACAATAATAACAATAATAATATAGATTTTTTTTTCTGCTAAAAAGTATTTCAATGATCATATACATTTAGAACCAAGGCATGATGGCATCGGGGTACCTAATAAAGGTGAAGAGACCTAATGGGGAAGGGAAGAAAAAGCAAAAACAAAATTTAATCAATCAGTCCTGGGCCATCCCCATTTCCCAAGTATTCACTCTAGACATCACCAGGCTGACCTATACAGCAAGCAGACCTTATTCTGCACACAATATTCCTGGGAGACAGAAAGAGTATCTGAAAGCTAGATGTGGCAGCTGAGTCCCCATCTTCTGTCACACTTCTGTAATGAAAGGCATCTCTTGGATCTTGAGAATCCACACGTTTATACAAGATCAGGCAGATCCTCAGAATCCATTGCCACTGATGTTGATCGACTGGAGATCAGCCACTTGCATGACATTGATGCCACTGCTTGCAAGGCGCGCGATGCCTTCTGGGCAGATGGCTTCCATGGCCACCATATTGGTTGCAATGAGGGTGGAAGGGGTTGCCCCACTGGCGCCCTCGGCAGAAGCGCTCGCATCAATGGCGACTGCGGAGACGTCCATAGCCACGCTGTTAGGTGCGCCTGCCTTCTTGTTTTGGTGGGTCTTGATGTGCTTAGAAAGATGATCGCTCCTCATGAAGCGCTTGGGACACTCGGGACAGGCAAATTTTTTCTCTCCTGAAGGAAGAAAACAATCATGGAGCCATTCACTCATTTCATTCTTAAAACATAGCAGTTCAGTGTCTTCCCATCAGCAACCGTGTCCTCTCTTTAGACAATCAGCAAAAAGTGTATCAAGCCAATCAGGATTGGCTATCATTCATGCTCTCGTCACCTCCAGTCTAGATTACTGAAATGGGCATATGCAGGACCCTAACTTAGGGTATTGAAAATACTTGCAAATGGTAAACTTAATGACACCTATTCTAGCTCTATTTCTTTCTCAGAGCTGTACAAAGCTTATTATTTTTAGAGCCTTATTTATACCAAGAGAAGCTTTTATCTTTGTAAGGCTCTTTTTAAGTTCTTTAGGATGATCTACATAAAATAGTAATAATAATGCCCAATGTGGGATCCTATTTTGTTTTGGTTTCTTTTTGGATAATAGATTTCCTCAGACATCAGTCTTACGCCATCCAAATATACCAATCATATGCCTATAATCACTTGCTTTTCACCATTCTATAAAGGCATTTCAGCTTTGTTACCTTCAACAAATATTAGCCATCCAAATAAGTTTGTACTTCTAAAGTAGGCCTCTAAAAACGAGACATTTTAAATGCCATGTCCTTGCATAGTTTTCTTATTTTATTTACTAGCCACTCCCGGCCATGCATTGCTGTGGCCCAGTCTGGTTAAATGGCCAATCAATCTGTGTATAGATCTACACCTGCACACACAAACACGTACAAACAACCACCGTATTAGCCCCAACCTACCTAGTGTATTTCTCCCTCTACCTACCTACTGTATTTCTCCCTCTCTCTCTCTATCCCTCTACCTACCTACCTACTTACTCTTATGGACAGAGTATTTTATGTCATAAAGCAGGGGTCTCCAACCTTTGCAACTTTAAGTCTGAAGGACTTCAGCTCCCAGAATTCTCCAGCCAGCTTTGCTGGCTGGAGAATTCTGGGAGCTGAAGTCCTTCAGACTTAAAGTTGCAAAGGTTGGAGACCCCTGTCATAAAGGATGACATAATACCTGTGGCCCACTGCTCTCTCTGTATCCATCTACCTACCTTTTTTGCATTTTTACATTTCTGTTGTGTGTACCTGGCACAGGTGTGACATCTACACAATCTATATATATCATTGGTGTCGTATTTGAAAGGAACATTGTGTGAAAATTTGCAAGCGATCAGTGCAGTACTTTAGGAGATTAGCGGTTTTGAACACACTCATAGTTACATTTTTATTTATATAGAAAGATTTAGCCATGAATTTTTATGCTGCCCATCTCACTACAAAGTGGCTCTGGTTGGCTTACAATAAAATTCATCTATATTACAATATAAAAATGGTATATACAAAATTAAAAACCAATTCTTAGATTTCAGTTTGAAAAAAAGTCTCGACTAATTTTTATTCAACTGAATGTTCCCACATGTTGGGCATTATTGACACATTCATATGGCTCTTTATGCCCTGATCCTCATTTTTCAATTCAAGGCTCATTTACAAGCCCTTAAAGCAGAAAGCAAATTAAATAATACTATTTCTGTTTTATAATCACATGTTTGCCATTTGTGTTAATTTGGTTACTTTCTATTTAACACTTTTAAATTTGCTGTTTTATATTCATTTACAATTACAGTGAGTTGTTTTTGAGTAACACAAATACATTCCGGAAACTTTATTTTCAAAGCACTTTCTGTCCCCACATCCCCACTGCATTTTTATTGCAATGCTATTTCATTTTTAAAACTTCGAAGGGAAGGAGGTATTTGTTCCAAAGTACCATGGCAATTTTTTAAAGCAGCAATACTGCTTATAATAGCTGTAACTGTAGACAAGTCTTGACATTATATTCATGATACAAAAACTATAGAGTGCTAGGGGGCACTTTTATATGCAGTAAACCAGGAAGGGATGTGTCATACGCTTTACTTAAATCGCATGACTTATATATAATATAGCTGTGTTAAAAAAGAAGACTCCCAACGCAAAACTCTTTCGATGTAGAAAAGATGTGGAGAAGATGTGGAGAACTCCAGAAAGAGTGCAGAGAAGAGCAACAAAGATGATTAGGGGACTGGAGACTAAAACATATGAGGAACGGTTGCAGGAACTGGATATGTCTAGTTTAATAAAAAGAAGGACTAGGGGAGACATGATAGCAGTGTTCCAGTATCTCAGGGGTTGCCACAAAGAAGAGGGAGTCAAACTATTCTCCAAGGCACCTGAGTGCAGAACAAGAAGCAATGGGTGGAAACTAATCAAGGAGAGAAGCAACTTAGAACTAAGGAGAAATTTCCTGACAGTTAGAACAATTAATCAGTGGAACAGCTTGCCTCCAGAAGTTGTGAATGCCCCAACCCTGGAAGTCTTCAAGAAGATATTGGATAGCCATTTGTCTGAAATGGTATAGGGCTTCCTGCCTAGGCAGGGGGTTCGACTAGATGACCTCCAAGGTCCCTTCCAACTCTGCTATTGTATTATTGGTCTTTCAAAACCTCTCCTTCACCTCAAGCTACACACAGCACTTGTTGCTCCTTGCACTTACCAGTGTGTGTCCGCTTGTGTCGTTGTAGCTCATCACTGCGTGTGAAACGCTTGCCACAATACGTCCATGAGCAAACAAATGGCCGTTCACCAGTATGCCATCGAAGGTGAGCTCGCAGGTGAGATGTCTTCCCATACACTTTCCCACAGCCTGGGATGTGGCAGATGTGCTGCTTCTTTTTGCCAGGGTCCCCGGAGCCTCTGAAAACGGTGACGTATGTAAGAGTTAATCAGATAAACTGGTTTGTTTACCATTTGTTTTGCCCCATGGCAAAAAAAGAAGAACTACTGTTGCATAGAAATTATCCAGCATCTTCTTGGGTGGTTGTCATGAATGCTAGATTTGAAGTCACAGTCTTCCACTTAAATCTAGTACTAACCACAAACTCTCCAATAATATAATGGGGGCAAATTGGATGGAGGTTACATTTTAATTAAGTGATCAAAACCATCCCAAATCTTTCCAAGTCTTTTGCACAAGGAAGACACTTTGTGAAGACACACTGGACAATATTTAAATCACATATTATTGTCTCTGCACTGTTTGTTCTCCCATACTTTGAAAACCTCTATGCATTACGTATCCCAACAGCAGCTATTTGCAGCTCCTAGAAAAGCACAGAAAGTTCAGAAAAAACAAGGTGCAACTCTTTCCAGAAAAATAAATGCTCTGCTAACACAGAGAAAGAGAGTGGTGTATGCTTGCACATACTTGGTAGCTGATGAGAAAAGTAAATCCTGAACCCATTGCTACAAGTTTCTAGATGTAACCTTTCTCCACAATCTATACAACACAGGAATTATTTAATGTTAGGTGTTTATGGATCTTATATAGGTAGGCTTTGACTTATGACCATAATTGAGCCCAAAGTTTCTGTTGCTAAAATTCACATTATTTAGTGAATTTTGGCCCATTTTACCACCTTTCTTGACACTATTGTTAAGTGAATCACTGCACTTGTTAAATCAGTAACATGGCTGTTAAGTGAATCTGGCTTCCCTCATTGACTTTGCTTATGAGAAGATTGCAAAAGCTGATCACATGACCCTGGGACAATGCAGCGGTTCTTCGAAGTGTGAAAAATGGTCACCTTTTCAATGATGTTGTCACTAAATGAACTGTTGTAAAGTCAAGAACTACCTGTACGTCGTAAACCATTTCGAGGCTGCTGTAATCAGCTGTCCATTAACACTGCAAGCACGCAAATAGTGCCACTTTGTCAAACTATGTGTTTTTGTGACTCTTTTTATCCTTGCAGGTCAGTAGACACAAGAGAGTCGACCTCCATACATGTCAGGGTTTTTGACTTAGAAGATGCTTCCCACACTAGAAATTCTACTTCTAAGGCACTAAACTAGGGGTGTCAAATTCAATTTCATTGAAGGTCGCATCAGGGTTGTGTCTGACCTCGGGGGGCTGGGATGGACATGGCCAGCTTGACGTCACTCTGTCGGTGACATCTGTGGTGGCCTGAGCGCTCTATCAGCGAAAACAGGCTCATGAGGTCTGTTTTCGGCTGCAACAGTCTCCTGCTGTCCTCTACTAGCAAAAACAGGAGCTTGGGGGGGGGGGGGGACGGGGGGACTGCACGCGCCCACACCCAGGCTCTGTTTTCAGCCATGATGGCCACCTGCTGCCCTCTGCCAATGAAAATGGAGCTTAGAGGGGCCGTGTGCTGGGCCTCCCCGTACTCTGTTTTTGTTGGCAGAGGAACCGCGGGTAGGTCTTTGCTGTTTCTAGGGCGGCCCATAAGCCAGATCTAAGCACCTCACAGGCTAGATCCAGTCCGTGGGTCTTGAGTTTGACACCTCTGCACTAAACCAGGAGTTTATGATAATTCCTTCTTTTATTTGTTGACCTTTGCATCAGAATCCAGTCCAAATGTACAGCTGGTTTTCCTTCGGCAAGCTTACCTGCCATCACTGTCTTTGCAATAAGGGCAAGTGCAGGCTTCTCTGCGCATCCTTCGGACTTGCTGTGGCTGGGCATCTGGACTGCCTTCCCCTTCTTCCAGAGTGGTTCCATCATCAGCCATCCCATCTCCAGCAGTACCATGGAGGCTAAGGTGGGTATTATGATCACCTGTAGAAGAAACTGGGATTGTTACCACCACAAAAAGCCAAACCAAAAAAAAATCTCTCACCAAATCAATGCTATTTAAGCACTTATATAATTTCACTCCCTGAAAGTCAAAATAAAGAATGAATATATCCAAACACAAGAACATGTATCAACTATATTATCATTTGTACAGAAGTTGTTCCAAATCAGAGGTTCCCAAACTTGGCCACTTGAAAACTTGTGGACTTCAACTCCCAGAATTCTCCAGCCAGCAGAGCTGGCTGGAGAATTCTGAGAGTTGAAGTCTACAAGTCTTCAAGTGGCCAAGTTTGGGAACCTCTGTTCTAAATGCTATTCCCAATTTTCCTCTCACTTCCTTTCTGTCTCTTTTTCCTAGTTTGTTTTACATATTAACTTTTAAAAGAATGCCTTAAAATTCTCTGGATGACACATTTACAAGCAGGCAAAAGAAAAGGACACAGCCATACTTTGAGGGCAAATGTTCGTGTGTAATTGTATTAATTAAATTATTCTCAGTGTCTAGTGTCATGTATGAAATTAGGATTCTTAGCATATTGACACACAGATGGCATCCTGATGCCATCATCAGCCTTGTGCATACCTCAGGCTTGCATGCTTCATTCTTGCCTTTGCATTTCAAATTTTTGAGTAAGCACGATTCAGTATAACAATAACACATACAATGATAAAACTCTGTCTAAACACTGAAGAAGCTACTTGGATAAAAAAATTAAGTGTTTCAAACCAAAAAGAAAAGAAGTCCAGTTACCATGACTCAACTTCCAGAGTACTCCAGGTAATATTTAAACATAGAACTTGAGAAAGGGAAATAGGCATCTTAACTCTGTTGAAACAAGGAGCTTACTTATTTATCAAATTTAGAACCATACACTTTACTGTCCAAGTGAATCTGGGCAGTTTACAGATACAAAGTTCATAAATCATGCTTTGAAACTGGCCTATTCACAAACTAACCAACTTTTAAATTAACCATACTTCCTCAGACTTGAATGACATTATGAACTAAAATTAATATTCCAAAACGTCTCACAACTAGATATGATGGGGATTTCTACAATCCTAATAGTTGTACAGAGCTGCTAGGGTGTAACCAGGGGAAATGGGGGAACATTTGGGTCATTTTTAGTGTTTTGGGAATGTTTAGGGGCAAAATGAGTAGCTTAATACTTGGATATACTTAATCTGCTCTTAAAATGACCCAATTACTTTCCACTGAATAGAATAGGAATAGGAATAGAATACAATAAGAGTTGGTTGCGACCTTGGAGGTCTTCTAGCCCAACCCCCTGCTTAGGCAGGAAACCCTACACCATTTCAAACAAATGTTTATCCAATCTCTTAAAAACTTTTGAAACATGGCCACAGTGGTGCTATGCAAAGGCAGCTATGGCCCTCTAGATGACAGAAGCCGATATCTTTGTTTATTACAATGCCTGCATGCAAGAGACAAAAATGTTGATTCTTATTAATAATCTGAAATGTACTTCAACTTTTACACAATGTTGAATGTTTGATTCCAGCTGTGAGTTTCTGAAACTTTTTCTGTTATATATTCATGTATGTATACATGTCATATTGTAGGAGTTTCTTTTGGAACTTGCAAAATGCTGGGCTTAATAAAAAGCATTTCTTAAAGTATCTGTCTAGCTGGAAATAATTGCAGCAAAAACCAAGAAAGCTAATCTGGAAAGCAGATGTGAACTAACCCAATGATAAAGGGAAGATAGGGAATAATGCTGTGATACTACTCCTAAGAAAGAGATCCAGAGGAGCCTGCTAGCTGGCTAATTACAGTGATTTCAGAAATGATATTTTATTTTATTTTTTATTTTATTTTTATTTTATTAAATTTATATCCCGCACCTTCTCCTACAAAAGGACCCAGGGCGGCGCACAGGAGATTAAAAATCAATACATATATACAAGTACAACATTACTAAAACCCCTGTTAAACTTAAGTTACCCTGTGCTAAAAACATTTTAAAATCCCTCTAATTAAAATTTACAGCTAATGGAAAGTCCATATTGGGTGGTTATGCTAGGCCAGCTTGTTGAAATAGATGCGTTTTGAGACGCTGGCGGAAAAGGCGGAGGTCCGAGGTAGTGCGGAGTTCGGGGGGCCGGTCGTTCCAGAGGGTTGGGCCCGCCACAGAGCAGTCCCTTCCCCTAGGTGCCGCCAACCGGCATTGCCCAGCCGACGGCACCCGGAGAAGGCCCTCTCTATGGGAGCGGATCAGTCGGAGGGATTTATGGGGCAGGAGACGGTCTCGCAAGTAGCTAGGCCCCGAGCCATGGAGCGCTTTAAAGATGGTAGTCAGCACCTTAAAGCGCACCCGAAAGGCCACAGGTAGCCAGTGCAGCTTGCGCAGGAGGGGTGTTATATGGGACTGCCTTGCGGCTCCCATGACCACCCGCGCGGCTGCGTTCTGGACTAGCTGCAACCTTCGCGTGCACCTCAAGGGGAGCCCCATAGAGAGCGTATAAGCTTGAGAAATCATCTGTTAACTTCTGCACCACATTCTCTCTTCGTTCTTGAAAACTAATACCATGTTTCCCCGAAAAAGGTCTTACATATGTTTTAATAAACAAAATATGGCCTTGGTCTTATAATGGGGGGGGGGAGGAAGACTTATTAGTTTGGGGTTGCCCAAGCGGCTTTTCTGCTCCCCACTTGCGTGACTCCCAGGCTCATGATGGCCTTTACCTGTGGAGTCTGGGCATCTATGCTGCCGTCGCCGCATGACTTTCTTCTGGCAGTTGCCGCTCTGGGAGTACACTCTATGGTTGTGAACCATAGAGTGTACTCTCAGAGAGGCAACTGCCGGAACATCCGTGCTTTGGAAGCCGCAGAAAAAGCCATGCGGCGGCGGCAGCAGCAACAGAGATGCCCGGACTCTACAGATAAAGGGCATCATGAGCCTGGGAGTCGCACGAGCAGGAAGCAGAAAAGCCGCTCGTGCAACCCTGCTCTCCAGCCATGCAGAGCTAGGGGCATTCCGAAGGCGCCAAGCCATGGGAGCCAGAGGGCAGACAACAGGCGCCCCTGCGGCTTGGTGCCTTCGGGATACCGCTAGGTCGGCGAGTGGTGCTCTGCCTGGCCGGAGGTGGTGGGGAGATTCTCCAGGGGGCTTATTTTCGGGGGGTGGGCTAATATTGTTGCCCACCCAAAATATGCGGCATGGCCTTAGTTTCAGGCCATGTCGTATTTTCAGGGTAACACGGTATCCAATTACAAAAACCTGACAAATTATAGCTCAGTGCTGATGAGTTTCCCACTACAAGATATAAAACTCTTTTTAAAAGGAAGTGAGCTCTGGAGGAATGGCAAGCTCTGAAGCCTATTAATTTTTCTTCCCATTTTATTGGCCTAGGCTCAGGTCGTCATCTAATTGCTTTTTCTATAACTCCCACCTCACCTTCCCAAAACTACAAGTTTCACTGTTTGGTTATTTTATTGCACGGGGAAAAAAACCTGGCACATACTGTTACAGATGTAAAACTCAGCAGGCCAGGCAATCTCTTTTTTTGAGGAAATTAGCATATGCCAAGTATATTTAAATTGAGCCAAGGGTTATGAACTGTCTTCAAGAGTGCTTCATAGCTCCGGCAATGTGGTTTCTATTTAAAAGAAAACATTGTCCTTAAAACCAATGCTGCCATAAAGATCGCAACACATATTCCATGCATGCCAGTGCTCCAAGTACAAGATAAACACAGAATATTCTTTAACAGGTGAGGGACTCACAGAAGCTGTTGGTGACAAGGAACTAAAGACTGTGTTCCCTGTAAGCCTTGATCCCACATAAGTGTTCTTATAAAGCCTTTTATACTGCTGACAATATCTCACATTTTATTTAGAGTGACATCCACAATGGAAAGGCTAACCTAGGGTGATGCTCATTGCAAGAGATGCCCAAGGTGTGATTTAAATTGATAACTTTACTGGTACTTCCAATTGATGCTTTCTGTTGCCATACTAAACCAGCATCTAGTGTGACAGGAACACACCAAATCACAATATCCTTCCTTTGGCATCCTTTACAATTAATTAATAAAATTACTCATATGCTGTTACTAGGGGTGGGTTCCGGCAGTTACTACTGCCAGTTTGCTCATGGCTGCGTCACACACGTGGGTCACGCTTGATGCGTGCTGTGCGCACGTGCACAATTCAGTAAAAATTACTCTGCACATGTGCAGAAGCAAAAAAAAAGATGGTGCTGCTGGGAGAACCAGTTCAGGGGTGTGGCAGGCATGGGTCACTGCCACTTCCAGCAACCCAAGCCGCCAAACCACTACCGATTCAGCCCAACCAGTAGGAACCAACCACCTGTACGAGTACAAAAATATGATTGAACACACGTTCCTGGTAATCTACATGCCAACTGATTGATATAATCACAAACAGAAATAAATATTTTCCCCTATAAAAGTGAATGGGGAAAATGGGGGCAACCCTAGGAAAATAATTCTTCCCAACTCTGTAGATTTAAATATATCTTCTTCACTTTTTTTTGTAAACACCAGAAACTGTATGGATTAACTGTGGAAATCTTCCAGAATATTTCCAAACAATTGGAAATAAAGTCTCTAAAAGCTGTGCAGTCAACTGTTTACCTCAAGGAGAGAGGGAACACACAGTATCTGCACTCTCAATCTCTTCCTAAAGGATTTAAGACAAATCAAAAGCTTATTCTATTGTAAAGAAATAATTTTTGGTTCATTACAACTGAGTAATAAATTTTCCCTCCTTGATAAGAACTATGAACTTTGCATCAACAATTTAAATAAGGAACTATGAACTTTGCATCAACAATTTAAACAAGCACAACTACTATAAAATTCAAACATGCATGAATTGTGAAGTACATAAAATATTAACTTTTATTCTAGTGATTCGGATCTCCATAGAAAGCGTCAGTTTTAAGGAAAACTTGTAAAAAGCAAGACAGATTCTGATCTTTTTTGCCAGATTCACAGAAATGAGAAGTTTCATGATTTTTGTGCCAAGTGCTAATGATTTTTGACCAATAGGAACAAAATCTTAGCAGCTGTCCTGTTTACAGATTTAATACCATGTTCAGAGATGCTAAAGTTTCACCTTTCTGGCCCCTCAATTTTAATTGAGACAAAAAGAGACCAAATGTAAACACAAACTAAGGATGCACTTATGGACCAAAGAAAAGGAAATATTACTGAAGTCCCACACATCCAAAATGCTTAATCTGGGTTCTAAATGAACCAACCATTCCCAAGAAACCAAACGTAACAAAAAGCAATAATCTACTTCACACAGTGACATCATACAACTTTAATCGCCTTCGCATGGGATGGAGATAAGATTCTGATATGGCCCCAAATCAGTCTCCAAACGAATTTCATTTCTTTCTCCAAATAGTAGGAAAAAATGGAAATAAGCTGATGGACTGGATTATATTACTTCAAACAGGAAGTGCCGCAATCTAGACTTCTAAATGCTCATTATGTTTAAAGAAAGCTAGAAGAAAGAGAAAGTGCACCATGCTTTTTATTTATTGCTGGTTTCAGCCAACCAATCAAGAAGCTAAATCCTAACAAGGTTTGCTGCGTGGACCTGGTCTGTGACCAGAATGTCTAGGAGGGCCTCTGCCCAGCTCTACCTTGTGTCCCAGTTATGCATTTCCTAGATTACAAGGCCCTGCTCACTACCACTATGCTTTGGTCATTATCTCCTCTTATTTGAACTACAGCAATGGGCTCCACCTCTTTCAGAAGGCAGAACTTTGGGCAATTTGAGACACTGCTTAATCGTTCTGTGTAAGCTGCTGCTTTGAGAGCTGCACTGGTTTGCTCATAGGCGTATTATTGCATCCTCTGAAGCTTCTCGATGAAACAAAATGTTAAAAAGTTGTATGATATTTAGGTAGCTACTTACCAAGCACATCCAAATTATATTAATGTAACCAAAATCTCTTTACAATTCCCCAAGGCATGTCACAACTTTTGAGCACCCTTAATGTTTGGAAATTGAAAAGTTGAAAAATTTGACATGCCAAGCTAAAAAGGCACAGCACTAACCTGAAGAGCCAGAAGGCAAAACAAACTCTTCAGACAGCTTTGGAAGATAATAAGCTTGAGCAGGTGGGACCTGATTCAGACAATGAGTGGATAGATTCTGGCAGGGCACTTAGCCCAAGAATATACCACTGGAGCGAAGGTAAACAGCACACCTGCCTATTGACAGCACCTGTGGGTATATAAGAACAGCCTCGGGGCCCTTATACATCTCTAACTCTGGACCCATATTCCTCTCACTCGTGGCCCTTGCCTTGCACTCAGAACCTAAGTTTGATATGCAGACCACCTAGTATAATTCTCTGGTGCAAAGACCTTGGGCTATTGTGGATAATGCTTGCAGCTCCACCTCTGCCTTTATCCTATCACCAGGCACAGGATTGGGTGCAACTAAAGTTGCTGGATGTCACCATTAATGCCCAACATGGCTTGAGACCCAGGTAATCTCTAGCACTGTGAAGAAAAGGCTCTCCCTACAGAATGGCATCTGCAACAGGCCTTGTCAGGCCCTGCCCCTCTTTCCTGGAATAGCATTTTTCTGGAGATCACATTAGGGGCCATGTTCTTAGCATGTTGAAAATACCTGTCTTTTTGAGTCAGCCTTTTATAGAGAACAATTATTTGTCTGATTTTGACAAAGTCAACTAGGCAGCAGGGAGGGGGATGCAACCTCCACCCATTAGGATGAACATGGCACGATCTGTGAAAGTGCAAAACTTGTCATGCAGATTCATGTTCATTCTGTGAGACACAAGCAGATCTGAAGCAGTCCTCAAATGGCTTAGCTCAAATTCCCATCTGTTCAGTTGTTTGCTTAAATACGTAAACGCTATCAATTTTTCTTTGCAAGGAGTGGCAGTAGGCGCTCTGCCACTGAGTCATCTTCGTTTTCAAACACAACAAGGATGGTTGACTTGGTACAGGAATGCAACCTTTAAATTTACTGGTAGTTACTGAGCATTTTAGGTATGTGAAGGGCTAGGTTTAGTTTTCAAGCTCTGTATTATGATATAGCTCAGGCCCAGATCTTTTGTTGTTTCTTTATAGCAATTTTATCTTTAAAAACTTGTTTACCTCAATTTCCTTGCAGATAAAGTTGAGATGTTACTAAGACGTAACCTATATTACTAACACCAGGGTTTAAAAAAAACCCAACAACTATGGTAGCTGGAATCTTAGGGTTCCTTTTAGTAGTAAGTTGCATTTTTATTTTATAAAAGGTTTTTAACCCACCTCTTTCATAAACATTTGAAGGTGACTAGCAAACCTAATATTCCTTCCTCTTTCTATTTTTCCCCTGGATAACATCCTGTGAGGTGGGTTGAACTGAGAGTGACTGGACAAAAGTCACCCAGCCAGCTTTCATGCCTAAAGCATGAGATTAGAACTTAAGTCTCCTGGTTTCTAGACCCTCACATTATCCTGGGAGACATGTACTCTTTCTTAATGCAGGATATAACTTGACTGCTCTACCGACCAAAAACAGGGCCAAGAAATAAACACAGCTGATATGAGCAAACTATGAACTGTGTTATCAATGTAAACCACAACATACCTTGTTTCCATTTCTAATATGTTATACAGATGAAAGGAATATTTTTCACCTCTTATTTGCCATTATTACAATTAAACTAAAACATGTCATACAAGTTCTTTGACCAAACATTGTTATTTTCTTTCTTTTTTTTACACATCTGTACTTCTCAGCAATAAATCATTTCACTGTTGTCAGGTTGAGAATCTGGCTAATCAACTAAAGCAAAGAGCCTAATCATGGCATAATTTATTCTTACTAGAAGCTGCTCGGTCCTGAGCTAACTTCAGTGCATTCATCAGTCATGGTTATTTCAAACCAATTAGTCTGAGCATTCAGGACTGGTCTGCATCATTTCTTTGGGCATTTCAATTAGACTTTTTTTTTTTTTACAAAGACAATATAGTAACTGAGTTACCATTTTCCTCTTAACAATTTCTGCTTATAAAATCCCAGGTTTCCCCCCCCCTTTATTACTACTGAAGGAAGGACATCCCATTTCAAGCCACTGTTGAAACATGGTGACAGCTTCATTCATTTGCTTTCAGAGGCTGTATAGCAGCTTTGATAACAACTAGGTCAGTTAAAACAGGGGTTCCCAACCTTTGCAACTTTTAAGTCTGAAGGACTTCAGCTCCCAGACTTAAAAGCAAAGCTGGCTGGAGAGGTCTGGGAGCTGAAGTCCTTCAGACTTAAAGTTGCAAAGGTTGGGGACCCGAGTTAAAACCTACCTGTCTGATCACTACAAATCCCTGACAGACCTAATTTTGCACATTTTATAAACCATCATAAAAAGCAGCAAGCAACTAAAGGTAGTCTTTGACATTAAAAACCACAATTGAAACCAGAACTTCTGTTGTATGCAAAGACCATCTTTAGTTGCTTCCTGCTTTTTTTAATGGTTTATAAACTTTGCAACTGTGTTATAAACTGTGTTTAACAAGATTAAGTGAGACACACCTGTTTTGGGGATTTTTGGCACACATGTTAAAGAGAATCACTGAAGTTGTTAAGAGATTCACATGGCCATTAAGTGAATCTGACTTCCCCTACCAATTTTGCTTGTCAGAAACTGGCTGGAAAGTTTGCAAACAGTGATCACATGACTGCAGGGTGCTGCAACAGTCATAAATACATGCCAATTGCCAGGCACCTGAATTTTGATTATGTTACCTTGGGTATGCTGTGACAGTCGTAAGTGTGAGGGCCAGGCATAAGCTACTTTTTTTTCTGGTGCTGTTCCAACTTTGAAATGGTCACTAATGAATCTATGGTTTATCGTTTCTCCTAATTGCCACAGTGCTATATCACTGAGAGAGGTTTGAGGCCATTAATGTGCTGGTGAGGCCAGACTATGAACTCCTGACTGGTTATCTGGCCTGCAGCTGATTAAAATGCATTGGAGCTCAGGTGGAAAATAGCGATAGCCTCACATAAGGCTTCTCAGTGCTTTACAGCCCTCTCCAAGCAGTTTACAGAGTCAGCCTCTTGCCTGCAACAATCTGGGTCCTCATTTTACCTTACCTCGGAAGGATGGAAGGCTGAGTGAACCTTTGAGACTGGTGGGATTTGACCTGCCAAATTGCAGTCAGTAGAAGTACCATATTTTTCAGGGTATAAGACACACCAAGGTTTTGAAGAGGCAAATTAAAAAAAGGTAGATAGGTAGATAGAGGGAAAGAAAGAGAGAGAAATACAATAGATAGGTAGGGAGAGAGAGAGAGAGAGAGTAGGTAGGTTGGTAGGAAGAGAGAGAGTCGGTAGAGGAATAAAGAAATAAATATAGAGAGAAATACAGTAGATAGGTAGGTAGGTAGAGGGGGGGGGGGAGAGAGAGAGAGAGAGAGAGAGAGAGAGAGAGAGAGAGAGAGAGAGAGAGAGAAAAGGTACCATATTTTTCAGAGTATAAGACGCACCCAGGTTTTGAAGAGGCAAATTTAAAAAAAAAAAGGTTTTGCCCTCCCTGGCCCCCAGGAGCACTCTGCAGGCATCCCAAACCATCTGCACACCCCATTTTTTGTGAAAATGGGGCATGCAGAGAGTTTGGGAGGCCTGCAAAGTGCTCCTGGGGGCCAGGGAGGGCAAAAATACGATGTGTGGGAGCTTGATCTTCTTAAAGAGTAAGGCTTTATCGATCTCAAATCCACTTTTCTCTTCAGCGAGGAGGGAAAGACATGCTGAGGCTGCTGAATGGCTGCTGCTGTGCTTGGCTGGGAACGGCTCATTGGATGAGGAGGGGTGGGGATCCCTTCCATTTGGATTAATGGTTCCTCACAGCGGCGTATGAGCGGCAAAAGGGAAGCATAAAGAAAACGAGGCTGCTTTGTCACATATACACATCCCCCAAATCCGCCCGGATCTGTCATGCAGCAAAGAGATACGGTAGCTGGGCTCAATAGCAGCAGTAGCAATAAGCACTGCATGACAGATCCGGAGAGTTTGGGGGGGGGGGGGGGCAAGGGAAGAGAACCAATCTCCTCTGCACGAAGACTTTTCTCAGGACCCTAGATCTCCATTTTCTCTCCGGAAAAAGCTATTGGCATCGTTGGGATTTTGGCTAGTGAAAGAAGCTCTGGATGGAAAGGAAATTTCGGAATGCGTCAGCTGCCAGGCTCCAGGAATACGGCGCTTCTGTATTCTGAAGTTTCCTTTCCATCCCGTGCTTGTTCCATTAGCCAAAATCCCGATGATGCAAATAGCATTTTTCCAGAGAGTGGAGATCTAGGGTCCTGAGAAAAGCCTTCGTGGATATTGCTTCTCTTCCCTTCCTCCACCCCCTCGCCCAAGCTGTCCGGATCTGTCATGCAGTGAAGACATAAGATAGCTGGGCACAATAGCAATAAACAGATCCGGAGAGATTGGGGAGGGAAGGCAGGGGGAGGAAGGGAAGGGAAGAGGAACAATCTCTCTACGAAGATTTTTTATCAGAACACTAGATTGGGAAGTCAAAAACCTGGAATGGGATATAATCAAGCTTGATTCAAAGGCATTGGCTCCTGAAATCGCAGTGCTACCACCCAGAAATGCTATTACCGTGATCTCTGCCACCTGGAACCGCCCAAGAAGGGGCAGGTAAAGCGGGCACTGCAGAGATCGTGGTACCAGCATTTTGGTTGGTAACGCAGCAATCTCAGGAGCCAAAGCCTTTGAATCAAGTTTGATTGTCCCCATTTCAGGTTTTTAACTAGCGTTCTGAGAAATCTACCATCTTTGAGGCATCTTTCATTTGTAGGAGGAGGGCAACTTAAAGCAGCGCCTCCTTAAGCCAAAACCTCTGAGTAACTGGGAAAGAAAGGCGTGCTTTTCGGGCGGCAGTTTCCAGCAGATTCCAAGTGCAGCTTTCTTTCCCAATTACTCAAAGTCTTTGGTATTCTCTGCCCTCGCCCTCCTCCTCCTCCTGCAAGCAAAAGGTGCCTCAGAGATTCGGCGGGTAGCTCAGGGGAGACAATGGCCATAATGATTTCATTCCCCAGCAATGTGAGGAGCCGTTGCCACCACCGCCACCCCAAGCCCTCCTGGGAGACAAACCGAGCGGGAGTCACGAAAGCGAAACCTCTCCCCTTTCCAGCCATCACGATCTCTGCAGCGCCAGATTCACCTGCCCCCTTTTCAGATGACCCAGGCAGCTACATTCGGAGTATAAGACGCACCCAGATTTTCACTCTCTTTTCTGGAGTAAAAAGGTGCACTTATACTCCAAAAATACGGTAGGTATGTAGGTAGGTAGAGAGAAAGAGAGGGAGAAAAATGCAGTAGGTAGGTAAGATGTTTCCAGATGTATTCATTCATGTGCTGGAGAAGGAAATCACTGACAATCTGCAACACCTAAGACTGTTTCTGCTGGTACAGCACTTGATCAATGTAATTCTCATCAATCAGTTAAAAAGGAAAAAAAAGTTTTTGCACTCTGCAAATCTACCAAAAACTGCTTGTTTTTTTTGCAAAAATGGGCCCAGTTTTTTTATAAAAAGGCATGAATAGTCTTGTGGAGGGGGCTTGCAGAGTGCTCCTGCCCCCCCCCCGAAAAACGAGCAGAAAATGGGCCCGTTTCTTGTCCAAAAAAATGCATACATAGCTTTATGGAGGCTTATAGAGTGCTGCGCCGGGGGGGGGGGGGAATGGCCTGTTTTTTTGTGCATTTCTGCCCTCTCCAGCTCCCAGGAACTCTCTGAAAGCCTCCATAAGGGTATGCATGGCTATTTTGATGAAGGGAGTGGGGCTTCAGGAGGCAAAAAATATTGTATTTGGTGTATAAGACGCACCCAGATTTTCAGCCTCTTTTTTGAGGAAAAAAAGTGCGTCTTATACTCCAAAAAATACGGTAACCTGCAGTACTGCACTCTAACCACTGTGCCACCAGTGCTCTTCAATGAGAGCACCCTTGTAAAACAGAATGAAAATTGTATTTCAATTGAGAAAGATCATGCTACAAAACAGCCAGGAAAAGTGACAGAGGCTGGATAACCCAAACATTGAAATTAAGTAAGGTGCTTTATTTCTTTCTCAGCTATTTTGTACACAGAGGATGAAAACAAGAAATTATGATATATGCCAATCAAAGTAGTATGATAACACAGGGCAGTTACTGTGAGACTCCTTAATCAACACTCATCAATAAGCTGAATGACAAATCTATTTTATTATACACTCATCCTGCTGGGAGTACTTCGTTTCAAGTTTAAAGAATGTCTAAATCAATATAAAAATTGATTTTGTTAAGTGCTAATATTTAGTAGAACTGTGCAGGGTAACAAAATGATTCAGAATACCTCTGCTATTCATTAAAGGTTCACACCTTTAGTTACACTTCTGTGCAAGCCTGGAAAAAAAACCCCCTACTTTAATTAACCAAATCTTTAAAATAGCAGATATTGATTACAAGGTCTTAAAGCTACACTTTCCCCAGGCTTGTACAGAAAAAAAAAGTCTTTTAATAAATGGAGAGAACTAGGCCAGTGATGGCGAACCTATGGCACGGGTGCCACACGTGGCATGCAGAACCATTTCTTAGTACCGTGAGGCATTGCCCTGTCAGCACTTGTGTGCATGTGTGTGCTGGCCATCTGATTTAGGCCTTCTTTTGAGGCCGTTTTTCGCCCTCTGGAGACTTCAGGGAAGCTCCTGAAGCCTCTGGAGTTGGGGAGGGGAGGCTGTATTCACCCTCCCCAGGCTCCTAGAAAGCCTCTGGAGCCTGGGGAGGGCAAAACAAGCATGCCAAAAGCAGGGGTAACGCACATAGCATTATGGGTGTGGCACGCCCACGCACGACCCCCCTGCGCTCCCCCCGCTTTTGGCACGCGAGCCAAAAAAGGTTAGCCATCACTGAACTAGGCTGATGTTGAAGCTCTTCTTCCAAATTGTTTCCAAATCATGGAGAGTCCCCTAATATTTAACAAGATGGGAGCACAAATCCAATCTAATGCTAATACTTTTAATACTGAACACGTTAGAAAAACTCTGTCCTCAATTAACTTTTTAAATAACTGTTTTTGTGCAATCATTTTATAAGTAAACTGATGAATGGAGAAGGGGGTAGAAACCATTCACAACCCGAAAGTATCAACTAGGAAGTGCAGCAGTGTGGATTTGAAAGTAAAAAAGCTGAATTGGAGCAGTCTGGTAGAAATGCCGCTTGTCTGCAACATCCTCAATCTACAAAGCCTTTTCCCCAGGATTAGGCGCTTGCCCTCCACCACTGTTGCACAATATGGGAAATTGTTTGGCTTCAGGAGCTCCAGGGTCCCTTTCAGCCTTCAAATCTGAAATGTTGCACAGCTCTATTATTATTGAGGTCATTTGGACCCGTAGGTTACGTAATTACTAGTCATATCAACTCTAAGCCATCCCCTTTCATAAAACATGCTTACAAGACAAGAATCCCAAACAATGGCTAAATCTGGGCCAGTAGCCATATTTCAAAAGGTAAACCTTTGTGAGGGGCATTCCCAAAAATGGGTGCCAGAATGAATATGGCTGACCACAAAACATCATACATCACAGGCAAAGTCAGTACTGGGACAGACATACACACACACAGTTTTACTAAAGTTTAAAAAAAAAAATACAATACAAATTTTAAAAGAGAAAAAGAAAAGTAAGAGGTGAAAAAAAGGCAAGGTTTCTGGTCTTCTTAACAACAGCTATATTTATATTTTACCTTAAGGTTACAATATAATTGTCTTCTCTCCATAGTCTACATCCTTTCTAATTATCAAACACATACATCAGAACGCTTTGTTCCTTTTTTTCTTTCCAACAAAAAGTCCATCAGGGGTTTCCAGTCACTAATAAATGTAGTTATTAGATGCCAATCATTTTTAAAGGGTAACGTTGTCGTTATGGTATGGTACAGAAGAATTGCTGGAAATACAGATTACGCTCGAGGCGGAGGCTTTACTCACTTTCTAGTAATACGATTTGTATTAAAAAAATCATTGAACAGACAGAGAGCTTGGTGAGTGCTAAGAATGTATACTGTTGTGCTGTAGTGCCACTTTGGGGAGCCAAGATGCAGGCTATCCTCTCAGGACAGCCCTTCATTTTTACCACTGAAGATGGTAAAAAGCCAGTCAGCCTCTTAAGAATGGCGATCCAGATCAAAGGTTACCAAAACACAAGTTTAATATCAACAGAAATGAGGAGGATGAAATGACTAATTGATCATCTCCCTTTATTATGGAACAACCGAGAGAGGCCATGAGTAAGAGTAGGCCACAGAAAGCTGCTGGTTTGGATGACATCCTTCTTGGACACAATTTGGACCGAAAGCAAGATAGTGGCTGTTACAAATGTTTAATGAATGCTTGGAACAATGTAAGATTCCTAGTGTGTGGCGAAAGGCTATGGTTGTAGCAGTTTTAAAACCAGGTAAAGAGGCCAATAACCCTAAGAAAAACCATGGACTTTGTCTCTTGTGCCATACCTACAAAATCTTTGAAAGAATGGTACAAAATCACCTCGCTGTAGAACCCCCTCTTCTCATACCACAACAGGCGGAAATGCACCCTGAAAAAGGGTGTACCACACAGATCCTGAATTTAAACCCAGTTTATCGAAGATAGATCCTAAAAGGGCAATGGAACTATATTCCCAGACCTCACGGCTGCGGAATACCATCAATCTTAGAAGGCGGAAAGTTTATGATATGACTAAAGATTTTAAACTTACAAAGATCACCAGGAATCTGTTCCAGAACTGTATGTTTTTTGTGGCGTTCCAGGGAAGTGCAAAGTAGATGGGAGGGATCAAAGGAACGGCCTGCCACTGGCTCTAACTCTTTTTAATATTTACACCAAGGATCCCTAATCCACAGCCCACTGCCAGGCCATGGCCAATTTGGAACCAGGCTGCGGAAGTGTGGAGCGAGCGCACATACACACCTGCCCTTGTACGAGTGGCGGGCCCTCGTGTGAGGAGTGAGTGCTCCTGCTCACGTGCAAAGCTCTGCTCACACAAATGGGAGTCGCTGCCCACACAGAACCATTCCCTCCCCCATGGCTGCCACGCTGAAAAAACTGGTGACTGCTGATTTACACCAATGATCAGCCGTTCCCTGAAGGCGTTAACAACTATGTGCATGCTGATGATTGAGCAATGGCTACACAGGGAGTAACTTTTGAGGAGGTAGAACAAAACGGATCGATACTATAGTGATAAACAGTGAAGACCAAATCCAGCAAAAACTCAGGTATGTGACTTCCATCTTCGAATAAGCAGGCGGCTAGGAAGCTGCATATTATATGGAAAGGGATGTTATAGGAGCATTGCTACAGCCCTAAGTACTTAGAGGTCACTCTAGACAGGGCCCTAACATATAAGCAGCACTGTATCACCACTAAACTGGAGGTCAGTGAACAAAATAACATCCCCAGGAAATTAATGAGATCTACCTGGAGTGCCAAACAACAGCTCTGGCTCTTCACTATTTGGCAGAATACACCTGTCCAGTCTGGTATAAATCAGCACATGCTGGAAAAGGATATACTGCTCTGAATGAAGCTAGCAGAATTATCTGATGCCATCAAACTACCCCTTTAGTGCCATTGCCCTATCTGATGTTCAAAGAGAAGCATCAACCTATGGAGAGAGGTTTAAAACATGTATATCTAGACAACACCCTCTCTATGGCCTACAACCAGTTCAATAGAGATTAAAATCCAGGAAAAACATCCTTAGGTTAACAGAAGACTTTGAAAGCATAGAGTAGCCCTATAGAAAGTAACTAAGGATCAACACTGGATGAAACCAATTGAAAAGCTGGCACCTAGTTCTGATAAAAGCTGGGAAGTTTGGAAATCGCTGAAGAGACTGTGCACAGATCCAAGATTTAGAGACACCCTGAACAAATGGGGTTATCCGGTGTCTTTGCCCTTTGTGATTGTGGTGACATGCAAACAACACCACCATACCTGCTGTTTGTGTCCTGATCAGTGTGCACTTGAGGATCTCAAGGCAGCATGACAGAAAGAAATTGATGTTGTTAGCTGTGGGCAATATTGTCTAACTTGTACATAATTTAATCCTGTATTTTATATTTTAAATGTTCTGTTGTATAGTATGCCTTATTTTCAATGTGATGCCTATGACTCAAATAAACAAACAATTTTTACCATTTAGAACCTGGTGTAAATATCAGTAAAGGAGAGATTATGGAGGGGCACAATAGTTTCATGTTTAGTTTAGTGTGCATATGGACAAGGAAACACAAAAGATCAGCCTTTTCTAATTTGTTGTTCTCTTGATATGTTGATCTACAGCTCAAATCATTCTAAACCAGTATGAATAGGAATTCTAGTTCAACAGAACTTGGATGCAAATGCAGGCAAAACAAAAAAAACCACACTCCACACAACCACAGCTTGTTTTTTTCCCCTTTAGCCGAAGTGATAGCTTGCAGCCTTTTCTCACAGTCTTCTTCTCCAGAAAATCTGGACTAACAACATTATTAGGAGACATTATTAGGAGAGAAACACTTAATTGCACCCAAGGTACACATGCAAATGCCGCTTTAGCTTTCAAAACCAAGCTTCAACATTAAAGGAATCAAACATCCAAAATACAAACATTAAATATGCAAAAACAGTGTGGCTTTGGCTGTGTTTTTGCTAGGAGCTTAATGATACAACTTCTACTGAAAAGAACAAAGCCAGGAGCTTAGACTAGCTCCATACACAAATACTGTATGTACCCTTAATTCTTTTTAAAAACACTTTACAGTATCAAGTATCTTGAGCATTAAGGGGGGGGGGGGGAGGAACCCAGAAGCTCACGAAAAAGTAAAAGAAGAAAACTGAAAACTACAATGTCAGCCCTTCAAGAAACATACCTGTATCTACAGGTTAAATATTTTTCAAAACAAGAGTGCGCAAATGAATTTCTACAAATTGGAGTGCTAGAAAGAATCATGAAGGGGAATCCTAATCCTTTGCATTGCTAGACACATGAGGTATGCAGAAGTTGCATATTTCAGTATTTATTTCACTGAGCAGAGGGTTTTTTTTTAAAAAAAACCACAAGTTATATAGACATACGTTGATGGTAAGAAGCAAGAACAGAACATTTATGGTCTCCCTGCCCATATTTAAACTGCTTCTGTCATAAAATTTAAGTACTATGAATCATGTGAAACCTAAAAAGTAGATAATTTAATATGAAATTATCTAGTAACATTGTTACTTACTTACTTACTCATAATTAATATACGAAGTCTTGAATGTGCATATCTCTCTGTCCTACCAATGTCTCTTACCTAACAATTAAAAAGGACAAAAGGCAAGAAAATACCAATCCATGTACAACTACTTCTAGCTTTATTATTAAATCAGGGTGTATCAACACATGGCAGTTCTTTAAACTCTTAAGCTTTTAAAACTAAGTGAATGAGCAACCAAATTGAAAATGAGATTCCAGTTAAGTAACTGGAAACTGATGGAAATTAGGACAAAGAATATCGTAACTTCACACATACAGTATATCACAGAGGTGAGTACACCGCCTCACATTTTGTAAATATGTAAGTATATATTTTTATTTGGACATTATCACTTAGGGGTGTACTCACTTTTGTTGCCAGCAGTTTAGACATTAATGGCTGTGTGTTGCATTATTTTGAGGGGAACAGCACATTTACACTGTTATACAACCTGTATACTCACTACTTAACATTGTAGCCAAGTGTCATTTCTTCAGGGGTGTCACATGTAAAGATACTGTTTGGGGCCTGCACCATAACTTAGTAAGGATACAGGATAACATACAGGAGACTTTAAATGCCTTCCATTAGAAGAAAACCAAATTTAAACGCCTTCCTTTAGGAAAAAATACTAGTAACTTGTGGGATTCTTTAGCTTAGAAA
Organism: Rhabdophis nuchalis; assembly: GCA_039707465.1. Lineage (NCBI taxonomy): Eukaryota > Metazoa > Chordata > Lepidosauria > Squamata > Natricidae > Rhabdophis > Rhabdophis nuchalis. Next base: position 163,632,104 of record CM077646.1, read on the forward strand.
AAAGCTAACTAGAGTAGTACTTTATTAATGTGTATAAAAATCATGACTACTATGGAAAATGTAGACAGGACGCACGCTTTCTTTTTCAAAATACTAGAACCAGAGGTCATTCAATGCAGGTGTTTTAGAATAGACAAAATTCTTCTTTAGATTATATGACTAATTGTGAAATGTATTACCAAACAATTTATTTATATACTTATTATAAAAGCTAATATATGGGCCAAATAAAGCAAAAGGCCCATTCCATCCATTTTTACACAAGTGTATTTTATATATTTGACATGTGTTCAAGAGAATTGGATTTGTATATACATATTGTATGTTTTATGCTTGTTTTATAATATAGTAGAAGGAAATTTACCTAAGAATATTTGAACTTGGATGGAAATTAAAGTTGAGCCTTAATCCGATTCAGCACCCAGTTACATTTCTTAGGTTATTTTTATGTGAAGGAAGGTTGTAGTTGGCAAGGTAATATGAAAATATGGTACTGTGCCAGATTTTCCATATTAGTAGGGTCTGGATTCTCCAGCTTTTGCTAGGTTTCCATTAGAGAAGGGTTGTATATGAATTTAAAGCTGTCTTTAATGTATTTTAGCTATATGCACTACAGTTTTGTTTCCCCAACTCAGTACAGTAGGAACTCTAATTGTAGATTTTCTTGTCAAGCTTGTCAGAATTGGCTTCAGGAACTTAGAGAAATGGATTTAAGGACTACAGGTTACAAGTTCCTATATTAACTAAAGAACATAGATACACGGTAAAGAGAAATGTTTGAACTCTCCCCAATTATTCCAAGATTTTTTTATTTTAATCACATTTATATCCTGCCCTTCTCCACAAAGGACCCAAGATAACAGGAATTATGTGCCACCCCCGTTTTTACCCTCCCCCCGCCGAAAATAACAGATCTTGAAGGTTGAGGGAAGTGAGGGTATAATGATTAAATCACTTAGTACATGCTTAGAACATGCTTGAACATTTCTTAATTTTATTAAATTTTGGAACACAGAAGAGCAACTGTTATCTTCAATGGAAATTAGAGAAGGGATATTTAAATGAACCATTAAAAGTTGCTCTAATGTGCAAATTTGGGCCATGTGGCAAGTTTCAAATCCAAAATATAACATATATATGCTTGGCCTTTAGTTTGCTTTTTAGGGTTAAATACAGAAAGTAAAGTTCAAGGCTGCATGAATGCAAATGCTCAAAGATACAGAAGACTTTGTACAAAATATTTTCGAAAAAACCCACAGCTTTTATATTCTATTTTTATATTTTAAGCAGTGTTTCTAGACCTTGTGATAAGATTTCTGAAATCTTTGCTTTTAATTGTTCTTTTCTCTTATTCTTGATTTGTTAGAATTAGGTAAATAAAACTTTAATTTTAAATATACCATAACTTTTAAGGCCAGAAAAAATGGAATTAACACGGGCTAGAGAATTTCACTTCTCATTAAGAAACTGGACTATTTCAATCCCCTTAAATAAAGTTTTTAAAAAAAATAACAAATAAGTAATGTAATCATATTGTTTTTAACTTGAAAAACTGATACCAGTGCTGTGAAAAAAAACCAGAGGATTCATTAATCCAAAATTATTAATGAGGAAGTCTATCAACAGCTTGGTCAAGAGATTTCAAAAACAAAAACCACTTTGATAAATAGCATACTACAAAACACAATTCTTCAAAAAATAATGTGGCGTAATTCTTTGTGGAGGAAACAGTAACTTAAGTCAGGCAATATTTAATGACCAACTAAGTTTTCAAGTGCAGTTGGAGAACATGATGTTTAAGTATTTTCCAAAATGAATGCAAAGTAGGAATTAAAACAAACAAAACAGGCTTTCCAAACAGAATTATTTTCATGGTCTTTTATCAAATCTTTTTCAAAAAACAGCATTAGGTTTTAAGTGCTGACAGTTAGTTTTAGAGAACAATGACATAAATCAATTGCATCGTTCTTAATCTTCAATGTGGAATCTTTGCAACGTAAGTATACTTTCAACTCACAAATACAGATAGTCCTCAACTTACAACTACAATTGAGCCCAAAATTGCTATTGCTAAGTGAGACAATTGTTAAGTGAATTTTGCCTCATTTTATGACTTTTCTTGCCATAGTTGTTAACCACTGCAGTTTTCAGCGCCATTGTATCTTTGGTCACTAAAGAACAGTTGTAAGTCAAGGACTGCTTGTAGTTATTTTAAAGTGTACATCTTTACGCTACTCTGAATGTTAAAGACATTTCAAAAATAAGTTCATAGCTGTCCTACATTTGTCCCGTGTTATAATTCTCTATTTAAAGTTATGCATACCCTCCATTGCTAAATTAAAACTTGTCGTAACGAGTGCCGTAGGGATCATCAGTATTAATACTGGTACTAGTTATAGAATTATGAGTGGTCTTTAAGGAGAAAAACTGCAGGAACTAAGCCGAAAATAAACAATCCAAGCAATTTTTCAAATTTTTCACACTTTTCAAACTGAGCACTGAATTTGGCACTTAAATGATATACCATCAACCACTCTCTCAAAATCAATAGGCCCATAATAAAATGGGTGAGATCAAACGTTACAGAAATAAAGTTAGCTTGATTGAATTTACTGACTATATGGGAAGTACTGTGTGTTGTGTGCCTTCAGGTCAGTGTTGTCTCCTAGCAACTGACTGAACTACTTGCTGAGGTTTTCTTGGCAAGGCTTTTCTGAAATGATTTGTCATTGGCTACTTCCTCCGGCTGAGAGAGTGGGACTGGCCCAAGGTCACCCAGCTGAGTTTTTTTGACCCAGCTGGTTTCTTGGTTTGTAGCCTAATGCTACAAACTACTATTGATGTTACAAATGACTACACCAAACGGGCTTTTCTACAAAGAGTAACTCACATTAAAAATAAAAAATTGGTGGCAACTTCTACAGGTATATTGAGATTTCGGCCAAGCCTTTGTGGATGGTGTGGCTGTGACTGGGAAGCCTTACACTTCAGAAAACCTTACAAGCCAGCACCTTTCAGTTTCCAATTCTAATTACAGTTTTATAAATATTAGAAGACTGAGAATATTTTCCCCTCCATTAAAAAAATTATATTTGTAGAATTAACCACAAATAAGCCACTGGATTCCAAAACTGTATAGTTTGATGCACAACACAAACATTCATAATTGAAGCTCACACTGTAACAAATATAATGCAAGCTTCCTGAACCTCATATTCTCTATATAGATTGGATTTCTCATAAAGCAATTCTTATCCAGGCTGGTAGGTTTGGGAAATTGCTATAAAGTAAGCAAGAAAAAGAACGAATGACAGTACACTGAACTTTATCCCTACATTCACAGAAGCAACAGACCTAATAGCCATATCCTTGCAATTTGTCTAAATAAGGGGAAAAAGTACACTGCAATGAAAAAAAAAATCCAAAATTCTATATGCAGTGAAAATGAGAAGCTCCTATAACTTTACATTTGCTTAATTGTGTGAACATTTAGCTATCTGCTTAATAAATAACAAATATACTCTAATCAATAATATAAATTAAATAACTATTTTCCTGCCCATACCCCATTTTGTTCTGAAAGGCAACTTTATGCTGTTATCCTCATCCATGCAAAGTCTGAAGCATGGTGGAGGGATGCCTAGCCTTTCAATCACCCTACTTCAAGCATTTTCAGGAAAACAGTTTGACCTTCTGAAAACAACACACAATGATTTAAAAGCACATTCTGTACTACTTTCATAGGTCACTAATTCCTTAGCATTAAGAGATGTTTCCAGCCATTAGAAGTTTATTCTTATTTTAATTCTCTAGCATCAGCTTGAGTTCTAATTCAGCATCATAGAATAAAAACTTAGGATGTCCAAAACTGTCCATCCAGAAATTACCCTGAGATCAATGGCTCTTTTGACTCAGTGTTCATGCATTATTCCCCTACTTTATTTAAACTGTTTCTTACATTTTCTTATCTCTCCCCACCACCACTTTGTGTGTGAGATCCTCAAATCACAAGAGTTTACTTGTAAATGTTTACTCTTTCATCCCATATGATTATTGAATAATTAGGGAATTAGCAATGCATAAACCATTTCAAATGAATTCTGGTAACCATGAACTCAATGATCTCTTAATGGTTTAATCATCACACTGTGCAATCATAAAGACCTGAAGGGGAAAAAAAGGCCTCATATGATTCATTAACATTTTGCAGAGCCAATCACTTGGCATATGGGAGAACACAACCCCATAAGACCCTACAGACATAATATATTTTAGACTCTCTGTTCTTCTTTCAATCTTTGACTCCAAAGGATTTCCCAAATAGGGATTCTGAATTTGGAATGTAACTAATTAATCAAGGCTACAGCAGGGATCTCCAATGGTTGGATACCCCTTTCCTAGAGGACCTGTTTTTTCAATTTCTCGCATCCACCATTCACTCAAATCCTTTTTCAAATATTCACATATGGCATGCAAATGTATAGAAGCTGCTGCCTTATGGACTTATTCCATATAGCTGAATGTGTGCCACAATATTACAGTCTTAAAATTCCTTCCCTATATTTCATCCAACTAGGAAGGTGCATGAGTTAGTCTAGCCATCTATGCAGGTTACTACATTCACTACAGAATGAATTTTGAGGCTCCACAAATAAATTGGGGATTGGCTACACAGCGCACATGGTTGCCATAACATACTGTATGTGATCTCTCCGTCAAATTATATTGATAGGGTCCTAAACATGTATGAACATGTTTAAACATTTTCTTTGAAGTGGCAAAAATCTCATGGAATTACCCCAAGGTAAGCAAAGTGGGAAAATTGCCACATTACCACAAGCCTCTAGTTCAAAATGGTTCTGGAATCTATTAGATTTTCTACACACAGTACTGTACCTAATGTTAGATGACTAACTCTTCATATAGTGATAAATAGAACATAGTGATAGTCAGTTGCCATTCATAGCGTGAATGACCATCTAAATCCAACCTGAACATTATTTCTCAGTTAAAAAAAATACAGCACAGTGAAGAAACATATAGTGTTGTGACTGATAATTCTTGGCAGAATTTTCTTTTAAAAATACAGCAGATATTACAGCAGATATATCTCTTCACCATACTTTTAAAAGTTTTGAAGGCACCCCCTCCCCCTTCAACTTTTGACGGACTTATGTAACCTTAAAAGAAAAATGTTTTTGAAAAACTGTTATTTCTTGATGTGAAAAAATTAAGAATTAGAAATGCAGGTTTTTTAGCTTGTTTCTTCATGTCCAAATTTCAGTACACTTGTTCTTTATGTTCGAATTTATTCCTTCAGTAAAGAAAAACTTTGTTTAAAATAACAATTTAAAATAAATAATGTACATGGAAATCAACAAGGTGCACTATGAACAGGGATGTCAAACTCCCAGCCCACAAGTTGGATGGGTCACATGACGCCGCAGGTTTGACACCCCTGCACTATGAGAACCTCCTACTTACCAGTGGCATTGGCTATGGTGAGAGGGAGCCCTTGCAGCTGATGAACTTGGATGCCAGATCCTAGGGCCCCAAGGTTGATGGTCTGAAGGCCCGGTACGGAGGATAGCTGAGCGGCATTTACAGTGACTGTGCCACTGGGTAGAGAGGCAGAAGCTATTGGTGTGAGTGTTGTGGTGGTGCTGCCTGTCTGCCCCAGGGACACCCCCTGCACGGGAGCCAAAGCGATTGTCTGAGCTTGCGGATTCTGGACCTGAAGATTTTGAAGTTGAATGGTTTGCCAGCTGACTTGTCCATTTGGCCCTACAGTGGGCGTTCGAATAAAGATTGGACCGGTGTTGGGGAGTGCCTGGAACTGCAGGTTCTGCAGGGCATCTTGAGGAGCAAAGCTCTGGCTGCCTTGTCCTCCTTGAACAAGTTGCGGCTGCACTAGGATCTGCTGCTGGTGGTGGTTTTGATCAATATCTTTCTGTTGTCCTTGTTGGATTGCAACTTGCACAGCATCGGCATTCTGAGCGCTGTTCGTCCTCTGTGGCGTCTGCACCTGAACATTTGTTCCCATACTGCCGCTAGTGGAAAAATTCATGATGCCCAAATTACTGGTGGTGGTAGTGGTACTGTAGCTGTTAGCATTGGTGAAAAAAGAGGCAGTACTGGCTTGAGTCGCAGCCACGCTGGAGGAACTGATTGTGACAGAAACTGGCTGAGAGCTATTCTCTGGAGAGCTAGAATTGCTTAGAGTAACTGACTGGGAGGTGGGGGCCAAACTGGCAGCAATGCTGTTGACAGGCAATAAGGTGATATTGCCATTCAAAGCCAGTGGTACATTAGTGACATACTGGGTTTGCCCCGAGAGAGTATTTACTCCCTGAATGGGGACAGCCTGCTGCAAAAGATTTGGCATGGTAGCCAAAATATTGCCTGTGCCAGACCTGTTTGTAATGAGCTGCTGGTTAGTTCCTGGAATTATCTGCAGTTGGCCAGAGGCATCTTGCTGGACACTAACTTGAGTGGGAGCAGTAGCAAACTGCAACTGCTGACCATCCACAGTTTGAAACTGGGGGATCACCTGATACTGAATATTCGGCAACATTCCTGATAAACCCGCCAGAACTTGTTGGTTCTGCATATTTGAGGTGGCAGCAACCACATACTGCCCAGCGGTGGCAGCTCGGTTTTTGGATGACAAATCATCTTCATTGCCGTTATTCCCCAGATCTTTGGGAGAATCAGTTCCAGAAGTAGTGGAAATTATTTGCCAGCCATTTGCATTTTGGGAGATTTGAGTTGCAGAAGCAAGGTCCAATTCACTTGAGCCTCCCTGTTGCACCTGTAAACCATCAGAGTTGTCATTGGGAGATTCAATCCTGCTGCATGTGGCTGCTAGCAGGGCCAGAGGAGAAGGCTGAGACTCCTGTCAGGAAATAAAGAGCAAGAAAGGAGGAGTCAAGTATCTGGCCATCCCAAATGACAGTATAAAACAGCAATTGGAAAGGAGCACAAGAAGGAAGTCGATTAATAGATGATTTGCCAATCTCCTAAAGCACTGACTGTACACACTGGTCTAACCAACATGACATCAACAACCAACTTCTACTATAATAAACACCACTCATCACGCAGGTTAGCTATTTTACTTAGAAATAATCACTTTGAACTTGAATTAAACAATTTTACACTCCAACAATCTTTCATGAGAAAGTAGAAATTCCAACACTCACAGAAATACTAATAAAATTTTGACGAATCTTTAACCTCCAGATGTTGTGAATGCTTCCAACAGTGGAAGTTTTTAAGAAGGGATTGGACAACCATTTGTCTGAAGCGGTATAACAACTGTTATTCTATTAACCTAACCTGTCTTAAATTTACTTATTCCCGAACTGTAAGATTATCATCACTTTTTCTACTGTGACTTTAATTATAGAGGATTGCAAAAATTTTGAAGACTTTTTTAAACTGCAAAAATGAGCAATCAACCTTTTTCAAAGAAAAATAATATTCCATCACCATATGTATTAAAAACCAAAGGTATCTTTCTATTGCAAATTGAGATCTGTCCCCCCTCCCAACTCATCTCTCCTCAGAACTCGTACTTACCTGGGCCTCGCAGTTTCCTCCATCATTACTGCAGCCTTCATCTATCTTCTCAGTCTTGATAACAACCATGTCTTCTGAAATATCATGATCTGCATGGAAATTAGAGGATAAGAAAGAAAAAAATAATAAATAAGTTAAATAAATTATATAAAGCATGTAGTTATTTCAAGAGGAAGCAGAAAGAAAGAAATTATTTAAAAATTTAGCATTTGATTTGATTTTGATTTTTGATTTTATTAAATTTATACCCCGCCCTTCTCCAAACGGACCCAGGGCGGCGCACAGGCATATTAAAATACATACAAAACCATATAACAAATTTAAAAAACTTATTAATAAAGATCCTGCGCTAAAACCCAAATTAAAATCCCCAAAATTTAAAACTATCTACCAGTCATTGTGGAGGTTACGCTAGGCCAGCTAGATGGAACAGATGTGTCTTTAAGCACTTGCGGAAGAGGCGGAGGTCGGAGATGGTGCGAAGTTCAGGGGGTAAGTCGTTCCAAAGGGCTGGGCCCGCCACAGAGAAGGCTCTCCCCCTGGGTGTCGCCAGTCGGCATTGTCCGGCCGACGGCACCCTGAGAAGGCCCTCTCTGTGCGAGCATATCGGTCTTAGGGATGTATGGGGCAGGAGACGGTCTCGCATGTAACTAGGTCCCAAGCCATGGAGCGCTTTGAAGATGGTCGTCAAAACCTTGAAGCGCACCCGAAAGACCACAGGAAGCCAGTGCAGCTCGCGCAGGATCAGTGTTATATGGGAGTGTCTAGGCGCTCCCGCGCGGCCGCATTCTGGACTAACTGCAGCTTTCGAGTGCACCTCAAGGGAAGCCCAATGTAGAGAGCATTGGCATTAGATCCTCCCATGCTATGTAGCATACAGGTAGTCCTCGACTTACAGCAGTTCAATTAGTGACCACTAAAAGTTACAACAGCACTGAAAAAGTTACATAACCATTTTTAACATTTATGACAGCTGCAGTGCCCCAGGGTCATGTGATCACCTTTTGCAACCTTCTGACATGCAGTCAATGGGGAAGTCGGTTTCACTTAACAACTGTGTTACTAATTGAACAACTTAATGATTCACTAAACAAACATGGCAAGAAGTCATAAAATGGGGCTCACTTAACAAATCTGTTGCTTAGCAACATACATTTTGGGCTTAGTTGGGGTCATAAATTGAGGACTAACTATTGGACAGCAAAAGATCTTCAGCATTTTTTATTTAAAAATACAGATTTAAAAATGAAGATCTTCAGCAGACACTAAATAAAGTGGCACACTTAAACACCAAGTAAAGCATTGTGACTATAGGTTATGCATTTAGTGATATACTTTGACACACACACACACACCATTTAGAATTAAGGTCCATAAGAGGAAACGTGGAGAACATAGAAATATAAAGTGTCAATAAAGACAGTGTAATCCAGTGAGCAATTCAAATGTAATTACAAAAATCCTACACTCATATTTTTAATAAACACTAAACAATGACTGTTTAAAGAATGAGAAAGGATATACTACTTCCCAATCTCTTTGAATAAAGGTACAACAAATAACTATGATAAAAATTTAAAGAGCAGCTTTGCATTAGCATCCCGGACTCCTCATCAACAAGCACAATAAAATGGGGCAAAGTGATCATGAAGAATTGCTGTTAAAACCAGGAATAAAATAGGCAAAGAGGGGGGCTCTTATGACCAAATCAGATTTTGCTACTGATTGCTGCAGTTGCACATACACAGACATTCATAAAAAGAAAACATCCCAGGAAAAAGGTCGGAATCAAAATTGCTAGGTGGATCTCGGTATTGCATCATATTCACAGCCTTCTGCCTCACCCCGCACCGCCTTGGCCACTTCCTCATGCCGACGATGCAAAACCCAACCGGATTTCAAGGCCTCGGAAACTCATCTTAAATAAATACCAGAGATCTGTGTACAACTCTTTTTTGGCAGCCTCCTTTAACAAGAGTTTTAAGAAGGCTGGGCATCTTTAAAAAAAACAAAAACCTCCCTGTCATGAAAATACTCAAAAGTGTTGCTACTATTATTATTATTTAAAAAAAAAAAACCCAAAACAGCTCCATTTTACCCTAAAGCCCATCGCTGTGGGGCAGAGCAGGGCAAGGCCTATTGAGAGGGGCTCCCTGGGTTAAAAAAAAGGCAGATGCAAAAGGCACCTGGGGCGGCTGGGAGAAAAAGGGGAAGTAGTGGCATGAGTCACTCCCAAGGGGCGTAGGAGTATGCAAACTCCTGACTTGCAGCTGGTTCAATACCCAGTGTACACAAAGCAAAAGCCTGCCAAAACCTAACGATTCCCGACTTTAAAATTCCTCGCCCAGCAAAGGTTTTTTTTTTTAAATTTTAAAGCAGCTCGGCCGATGTTAACAATAATAATAATTGCAACACACACGACGCCGCCTCCCTTTGCATGGGAATCTGAGAGAGGGGAATAAAAGAGGCCTAGCTAAATCTTTGGAGTTGTCCATGCGGGTTTGCATGTTTTTTTTCTTCTTTATTCCCCCTCTCCTTTCTCTCTCTTCTCTCCTTAAGGGCAGAAGCAAAGCTTCCTACCGAAGAAAGGGTGGATTTCTTCATATGTTGGGCACGTCACCAAACAAGGCCTTATCGTTTCTCAGAAGTGCCTCGGGCCTTCCTGGGAAAGCCACCACGCAGGGCCTCACTCCGGAACTGCGAGTTTGGCCCCTTCCCGCCTCCCACCCCTCCCTTTCAACCGGGAGAGCGCCACTCTGCACATGGCCCGAAGCCCTCTCTTCCCCCACCCCCTCCGGCTTCTAAAGCTCCGAAGCGAGGATTCAAAGGGGTGGGATTGGGAGACCACAATATACATACACACAGAGGCTTTTGAACGTCCGCCCCCCTGGCTACTTTCTCTCCTCCTCCTCCTCCTCCCTCCTCCTCCGGCCTCGCCGGCGCTTCCCTCCCAACCTCGGGCAGCACCAGGACCCGGGAGAGGCAGACGGAGGATCCATCCGGCTCCGCCGCTTCTTTCCAGCGGAGAAATTCCAGCCCCCACCTGGTCCCGCCCGATCCTCCTCCTCCCTGAGGCGGCTTGCCCTCCCTTTCCCATGGCCGCGTCTTCCTCCACCCTCCATCGCAAGCCCCGCTCCCCTCCTCGGGGCCCCTCCCCCAAAAGGCTTCCCCTGCCGCGGCTCCTGTGGCTGCCTTCCCCTCCCCACAATCGTTACCCCTCCCCCGTTCGGGTCTCTTCCCCCCCACCCCGCCCGGGGGGCTGGGCTGGGCGGGGCGGGAGAAAGAAAGAAGGCGGCGCCCCCCGCCCGGCCACGATGGTCCCTTCCTTACCGCTCATGTTGGCTGATGGGGGAGGCTAACCTAAGTGGTGCCGGAGGGGTGGGCGGGGCGGGGGCAGCGAAGTCGGTGACGAGGCAGCCTAACCCCACCGGTGACCGCCAAAGGGTTGGCGAAGGGAGGGAGCTGCGCCGACACGGCCCAAGCCCAGGGACACGCCTCCTGCCGCTCTGCCCAATCACAAGGCCTGAAGGAAGCTCCGGGAGGCGGTACTACCAGTGAGTGACGTGTCCTCCGACTATTCAAGCAAAGCGAGGCGGGGCTTGGCGCCGGAATGGTGGTGGCGGTGCGGAGGGGGGGGTGAAGAAAATTGAAACAGATTACGAAGAGCTCGGTGGTGGCACTCCTTCCAGGAAACGCCTCTGAGCGAGGCTCCGCCCCATGGAGAGAGGTGGAGCTTCGACCCCGAGTGTTCGAGTAACACGGGCGAGGAAAAGACGAAGAGGCAGGAGTTAACTGACGTCGCGCCCTACCAATCGGCTGTCGCGCGAAGTTTCGGAAACTTCGCGCGGATGATGAAATCGTACCGCTCGACTCGTGACCGACCTGCTCGTAACCCAATCGGAGCTCGAGAAGGCCGCGCGAGGTTTTCGTGAAAGGAAAAGAAGGCGGAGACAAGACAGGAAGTGACATGCGGCAGCGGCTACGGACAGCCCTAGTTGAGGGAAAAGAAGCCTTTCGGAGCGATTAAGCGTGAAGGCGAAGGGCAGCAACGACAGGGAGGCGGAAACTTGCCTACTCCAATGAGGGACGCGGACGGCCTTAAATTGGCCAATGGGGGATGACGGAGCTAGTGGGCTTTAGCAAAAAGTGACGGATGTGGTGCCATTTTAGCTCGGATGTGAAAAGCGAGGTTCCGCTTTTGCCTCCATTTAATGAAAGCGTTATGTAACGGCTAGTGACGCTTGAGCTGTTTTCCGGCAATCGGTAAAATGGGGGTTGGCATCCAGCCACCCGATTCAGTGGTTTCGCTAGTTTCTCTCTCTTACCTGTCAGTCCAAGGAAGGTGTTAAAAAAAACAGAGGGATTGGCGTTCACAGTACTTAAGCTTTTGCTTGCTCCTGTCAGTGAAGCACGCATTTTTCAAGAAAAGAATAAACGAAATTAGTCTCGTTCAGAGGCACTTTTTACATGTTGAAAGATATTTCTTATACATTGATACACAACACATTCGGATAACGCAGGGGTCTGCAAAGTCGGCTCTTTTAAGACTGGTGGACTTCAACTCCCAGAGTTCCCCAGCATAGCTGGCTGGGGAATTCTGGGAGTTGAAGTCCACCAGTCTTAAAAGAGCCGACTTTGCAGACCCCTGGGATAACGGAAGTTGCTCATGCTATAAATCAGGTTGCAGAATCTTCCCAAGTGTATGATCACTAGCTCAAACGTTGATGCCTTGTTAGATAATGTGTACAATAAAAGGGTGAGCTACAGGTAGTCCTCGAATTACAACGGTTCACTTAGTGACAGGTTACAAAGGCACTGAAAAAAGTGACGTGTCCGTTTTTCACAGTTGCGACCTTGGCGAAACTCACTTAACAAATGTCTCACGTAACCACAGGCATTTTGGGTTCAATTGTCCTAAACGAGGACTACCTGTACAAAGGAAACTAACATTGAATGTTAATATATTTGCATTTTAAAAAGAATTTTTCAATCATTTAGCCTGCAACATTTTTCTAACCATTAGTTTAATTAATATTTTAATATTAGTTGGAGTAGTAGATATATATGGTAATAGTTTTTCAAATTTAGTGCTTACAAAATACTACTTCAAGCTACAAAAAATGATTTTGGGCACTGCAGGCAGCCTCACATACTGTGGTTTAAGACTACTGTTCCTTAGGCCTCAGAAAATTGTGCCTGCTGACACTTTTCAACCCAAACTCCCTGCCCCTTTTTAATTATTATTAAATGAACGGGGATTCAGAATGCTGCAAACAAAGCAGTCTCTGGAAGCATATCCTCTATTTCCAATATTTCCAATGTTTCTTGCACCCTTATAGATCTCAAAGGGCTTCTTAGAAAATAGATGGTAGGTGGCTGCACAGGTTCAAATAAGCTGTACATTATTTAATAGAAAAAGCAATAACCTGCCAATATAGGTAGTACAGTATCCTGTGTCTTCATCCATGCGTCAGTTGGCAACTCTTCTATAATACAGTACATGGAGAAACTTGCTGGCCCTTTGTCAAATAAACTAGGATTGTAATTTCAGGGTCTTCAATACAGTAGTTAAATGTCAGAAGTAAGTGTGGCGATCCAGGTTCAGAATTTCCTAATGAAACTTGGACAATTTTGGATCGGTAATCATATTTCAGTTTCTTTTACCCAAAAAGTCAAATATATAAAACAATAGAAACATCTACATAAGCTCCCTGTTCTTTGAAGGAAATGTGAGAAATAAAGTTTGTAAGTAGAAGAATGTGAGAGCCAATTTTTTTCCCCAGTTAACATTTTTATTGAGTTATAAAGTAATGTAAAATACAAAGTAAATGGGGAAGGAGTGAGGAGGGAAAGGGGAAAGAGTAGTGAGGAAAGGTAAGAAAAAAAGAAAAAGAAGCACTGACTTCCGACAATGAGATCCAATTTTCTGTAGTGGTTAAGACGTCAGGCTAGAAACCAGGAGATTTGAGTTCTAGTGCCCTTTAAGCACAAAATCCGCTGGCTAACCTTGGGCTAGTCACTTTCTCTCAACCCCGCGAAGCAGGCAATGGCAACCCACATGAAAAACCTTGCCAAGAAGGTTACTTGGCTAGGCAGTCTCCAAGAATCAAGCATGATTGAATGGAAAAAATAAAAATATCTGTATAAATGCATAGTATCTTAACACTGATAGAAAAGTAACGTGGGAATCTACTGTTTTAACAATTGTATTTAACAGTAGTAGTGTTTAAGCCTACAACTCTTCATTTCAAAGGATTATGATATAAATTATGTAGAAAATGAAGCCTATTAATGGTTCCAGAGATGACACGCTAGATGTGCTTCTTGAGAACCTGAATCCTTATTATAATACTTTCAAAAAGGCATTGTTTCTACTATTTACACAATGAATAAGTGCATAAACTTTATTATGTGAAATCAAATGATTATTAAAAGTGTATTTCTTTAGTCTTCCAAATGTGTTTTGAATTATTGCATATGATCACATTGAAGTAAATAATAGAAAGAGTAATGTGTACTAATTCTAAAATTCTGTGGTGATCCTTAAACAGAAATGATCAGAACTCAAAGTAATAATAATAATAATAATAATAATTTTATTTATAACCTGCTCTCTCTCCCCGAAGGGACTCGAGGCGGGGCACAGGGAATTAAAAACAATTAAAACAGACAGAATACAAAGTTAAAAACAAATTAAACTGGCCCTGCGCTAAAAACTCCTATAAAACTAAAACTATCCCTAAAACCCCTAAAACAATTTAAAAAATTTAAATTACCCTAGGCCAGCCAAGCAGAAGAAGTGTGTTTTTAGTTGCTGTCGGAAGGAGCGAAGGTCTGTGATTGTTCTGATTTCGGGGGGAAGGTCGTTCCAGAGGGTCGGGCCCACCACAGAGAAGGCCCTTCCCCTGGGCGTCGCCCGCTGGCACAGCCTAGTGGACGGCACCCGGAGAACGCAGGGATGCATGGGGCAGAATGCGATCCCGCAGATAGCTAGGTCCTGTGCCATGGAGCGCTTTAAAGATGATAACTAACACCTTGAAGCGCACCCGAAAGACGACAGGCAGCTAATGCAGCTCGCGCAGGAGCGGTGTTACATGGGAGAACCTGGAGGCTCCCATAACTACCCGCGCGGCTGCATTCTGGACAAACTGAAGCCTTCGGGTGCACCTCAAGGGGAGCCCCATGTAGAGAGCATTGCAGTAGTCCAGTCGGGATGTCACGAGGGCATGAGTGACTGTGCAAAGGGCACCCCGATCCAATAGGGGACGCAACTGGCGGACCAGGCGAACCTGGTAAAATGCCCTCCTGGCCACAGCTGTCACTTGATCTTCCATGGACAGCCGGGCATCAAGGAGGACGCCCAAGTTGCGTATGTATTAGGGTATTGCACAGTACTTTATATATTTGACAATACGATTTGGATTGTGTTTATGCTTGAATTCCTTTGCACACTGTATTCATTGGATACTTTTCTGAAATAATTCAACAAATACAGATACAAATACTAGATATGCTATATCCCTCCAGACTACTTAACACCTCCTGGGAGTTGGCCTGTGATTGGATCCATATGGTAGTGAATGTTTCTTTGAGTGAGGGGTAGTTCTTCCTGCCTTCAGGGAGTCAGTGGTGGGTCATCTCCTCAAAAAGCCACTGCTGGACCCAACAGTACTGAATAACCTTATCTAATCTTCAACCTCTCTTTTTGGGGAGAGAGTTGTGGCTTCAAATGGCCCTTGAGGAAGTGAATTGTCAGGGTTATTGTTTTGTTAGATTTCAGACCAGGATATGGTATGGCGATGGCATTGATTGTGCTTGTGGATTACTATAATAGGGAAAGGATGGTGTGTTGTTGTTGTCCTGATTCTCTGATCTCTCGGTTTTTGATACTATCAATCATGGTATACTTTTCCGAATGGAAAGTATAAGTTTGTAGTGGTTCACCTCCTTTCTCCATGATTAGTTCCGGTTGGTGGTGATAGCAGGGAGAACATACTGATGATAACTAGCTAGGTATCTCGGCCCTTAGTCAATCAAATGATAATAATAGAAGAGAATATTTCTGATCCGGTCATGGTTTTGTCCCAGTGCTTTTCTCAATGGGAAAGAACATCATTAAAGTCTACCCGCATGTGACTGAGTGGCCATGTTACTAAATTTTCAGGTGGCCATGGATTTTCCATCTTTAGTCCTGAATGGGGGCACTCTCCTAGAGAATTGGAGCTCTTTTGGACTTGCAGATCCTGCTTGAAGAGCAGGTAGCAGATGTGACCAGAAGGTCCTTTGCTTATATCCATCTGGAACACCTTGTTCCCTTTCCTTCCTATACCTTGCATATAAGCCATTGCAACACACTTTAAGTGGGAATGCACTTGAAGACCACTTGGAAAGTATAGTTGGTCCAAAATGCAGCAGCATGAGCAGTTGCAGGTGCTCAGTTTTGCTGTTCAGCAAGCTGGACTTGTTACTGGCAATCTTCTATGTGTGATGCAAGATGTCCACAATGTTCTTTATGGTATAGCACCTGACTAAAGGTTTGCTTTTCTCACTGTTTCCACCCATCTTGTAAGACATGACAGATTTGGCATGTTCCATCTATTAAGCAATGCCACCTTCTATAAAAGGTATCAAACCCACTTCCAAAAAGAGGCAAACATATCTTCACAGCAGTTAATGTGGGCAGAGCTGATTCAATATTTGTGGGTATATATTGATCAATAAACTTCAGCAAAATTCACCTCTGGTGCCTGGCCACTGATTTCTTTTTCAACCTTTCATATTTTGGCTTCAGGATTCTCTCAATGTCAAAGAGCTATCTCTCCCATTTCTTTTGCTGGGAGCAAATCCTAAACTACCAAGGCTTGGAGGATCCAGTATCGGGATATAGGGGAGGAAGCTACAGGAGCTAAGCCTCCATTGATTAACATGTCTGAAGTAAAAAATGACAGAGCTAATTACAGGTGGGAGGCGAGTGGATGGACCTATCGTGCATACAATGGCCAAATTGATCAATGATGTATAAAGGCAAATATCTCTTCAATGGTAGTTTTTACACTCTGACGATGTTAGCAGAGGCTAAGGAAAGCTAAGTGGATAATGTATTTTAAGTTCCGGAGATCGCAATGTCTGTCTCTTCTTTTATAGCTACACCTGGAACTTGCATTTTTAGGATAGTTCGCAACACATACATGTATTTGTAGGGTCGAAGGCATCATTGTACCCCAATTCTCCTATCTGATTGATATGCTCTGTGAGAGCAGATGATTATAGGTAATCCTTGACTTACAACACTTCTCTTAGTGACAGATTGAAGTTACTACAGTATTGAAAAAAGTAGCAAGGCCATTTTTCATGCTTACCACCGTTGCACCGTCCCCTATTCATGTGATTTACAATCGAATGCTTGACAACTAGTCCACATTTATGATTGTCGCAGTGTCCCGGGTCATGTGATCCTTTTGTTGACCTTCTGACAAGCAAAGTCAATGGGGAAGCCAGATTCACTTAACAATTGTGTTGCTAATTGAACAACCTCAGTGATTCACTTAACAAGTTTGGCAAGGAAAGTCATAAAATGGGCAAAACTCACTTAACAAAGTTGTCACTTAGCAACATAAATTTTGGGCTCAATTATGGTCGCAAGTTGAGAACTATCTATACTGAGGGAAGAGGGAACCAGCTGTTTACCTCACTTACTAAAACTGTTTTTCCTCATCCTTCAGGCACTGGAAGAGCCAGCACCAAAAAGACTTGCTTCCCCTTTTACTCTTCTCTGACTTTTCTGTGTGGCAGGAAGAGTTAAGAAACAGGGTTTCCCATCTTCTCCACTGCTTCTCTTGGCATTGGTGGCAGGAAATATGGGGCTGTGTGTGGTTGGAGGGAGGAGAGAGCTGCTGGAAAACCACTCTGGCTGTCAGTTCTCTTATCCATACTTGAGTGATCACTGTATGGAACTGGAGAATTGACAGCAAAAAAACAAAAAAAAAGGTCATCATCCGCTTCCAGTAATTGACACCAGAGAAGACATGCCTGGCCTGCTTTTCTCCTCCTTTCTGCCTCTTGCATGAACAGTGGATCTCTTTTGCTTCACTCTTGAGGCAGAACAGGGATTGGAAATGTGGTTAGTCCCCGTTTTAAACCAGCCCACCTTTTACTGTCTCCTGCACTGGAGAGCTGTGCTTGGATGTTGCCTTATGGAAGAACTCTCTCTAACTGGGCTAACAGTGGCTGGCAGGATCGCTCTTCTGTGACAATATTTACAATTCAGCTAAACCATCGGCAGATGAAGCAATTCCGGCTACTGCATTGCATTTCTTTCAGGAAATAGTTTTACTTGTGAAGTTTATAAAGGCAGAGGTCACTCCTAGAAAAACAAGCGGGGGAAAGGCACTTGCTCTTCCCCTTCCTTGCAAAAGAAAGTAGCGTAGGACCTTTGCCAGTTGCATTGCAAATTCCTGGAACTAATCTCCAGATTTTGTAGTTTGGAATTGCCTTTAAGAGCTTGCTAGCTAAAACTGGATTGGTCATGGCAATAACTCAAAGTAACCTTAATCCAAGCTCTGTCTTGTTGATTGTTGCATAATTTCTACTACTTAAGTAGACAAGTGTGAGGAAGAAGAGTTTGGAGTAAGTAGAAGCTGCCTCTGGAAGATCCCAGCATGATCTCTGGGTCTGGATCTGCCAAGCCATCTAGAACTGCTGCTTGTTTCCAACTCTAGTTTGGCAACAGCAGGGTTTGGCTTACCACAGATTTTGTCAACTAAATGGCTGTTCAGAAGCATTTGACTAGTCTGAAGCTATTGAGTCATAATTGCAAAGAATTGCCTGTTTGCTAAAAATACAGATTTTACCTAACATCTTTTACAACAATTATATATCTCCCTGGGGCGATAGAACAGAGTTAAGCTGTCTTCCTCTGTTATTATTGTAGTAAATAATTATAATTGGCGAGAGGAAGGATATAGTTTGTGAAAAAGGAATGGAAATAGAACTGTATCCTGTTCGTTTCCATAGGGGCAAGAGAGAGGCTTATTTTGTAGTCCTTGAATCCAATCAATCCAAGCAGTTGCATACAGTTATGCTAAATTACAATGGAATTACTTATGGAAGCTCACATGATGAATTAAAAACCCATATTTAATTGGAAGTGTATTTTATCCCAATTTAAATTCTGCTCCCACAGCAGCAACCTATACATTGCTTTTCAGAAGTCCCATTAAGTTCATTTTGTCTTGTTTTCTAGTAAATGTGTAGAATTTCAGCCTGATTTTGCTGAAATTATAATATTTCAGTTTAGGCATATGTTTGGTTTCTCCTTAGTCAGTACAATTTCCTTTTGCTTCTGTGTCCTGCCTTCTCTTGAATCATTTCCACATTTTCTTCATCCATAATATAGTTATTTAGAATTAGGATATCAGAATGAATGAGGAGTTCCTTTAAGTATCTTCTGGATTGCAAACTCATAACTGAATGCTTGATAAGAAGTAGTGAGAACAGCTTCAGGGTGGTTTTTTTTAAATGTCTAAGGAGATTCTCAATCATTGAGGTCATGGTTGTCCCAAAAATGCTTTTTTTCAAGAGGCAAAAACCAGAAAATCCAGTTGCCTCTTGGAAAAAGCACCTTTTGGTCAGGGTTTTTTAAATTTTTATTTATTTTAGGATAGATATGTTACTTTTCTTTTTAAAGATAATAATTATAAACGGTGATGAACATAGGAGATAAAGTATTTGTTAAGTTTATTTTAATCATGCACATTAACGATTCAAAGCTTATATATTGTAAATTTAAGTGTATTATAAAAACCTTGGGAAAATTCAATTTTGAGAGGCAGCATAGACATTTTAAGATAGATAGATGGAGGGAGGGAGGGAGGGAGGGAGGGATGGATGGGCGGACAGATGGAGAACGAATGAACGAATGAATAAAATTACTTTCCCTCACTGATCTGGTTACTATTCTTCCCACTTGGAAGCCTGAGACCAAAAGAACATGTACATGTGAATTGTAAAAATACAGGAAGTGCTTTTGTACAAACTGGCTTTTAGAACTGCTCTAGCAATTTATTAGCTCTCAATAACGTGAGTGGAGACATTTTTTAGGTTCTTTAGGGAGGGGGAAATCTAGAGGGGGAAAAAATCAATTTTGTGATGCCATCCAATTGGCCCCATTAGGCAGTTTTACTTGTAAGTGTGACATATAACAACATCATGGGAAGCTTTTCCTACCATTTTCTAGTAATGCTGTGAAAAAGTCCTTCCTTCCTGAAAACAGGTAAACTTGGGAATTCCAGGGTGTTCACAGATGCCTCGGAGTGCATGTGGCTCCTCCTCTGTCTATTTTATTTCTTTGATTTTTATTCCACACGTTGCTGTGTCCCAGTCTGGTTAAATGGCCAACCAATCTGTGTGTAGATCTACACCTGCACACACAAACACGTACACACAACCACCATATAACCCCCAACCTACCTACCTACTGTATTTCTCCCTCTCTCCCTCTACCTCCCTCCCTCCCTCCCTCCCTCCCTCCCTCCTGTATTTCTCCCTCTCCCTCTCTATCCCTCTACCTACCTACCGACCTACCGACCTACCTAACTACCGTATTTCTCCCTCTCTCTATCCCTCTACCTATCTACCTACTGTATTTCTCCCTCTCCCTCTCTATCACTCTACCTACCTACCGCGTTTCTCTCTCTCCCTCTCTCCCTACCTACCTACCTACTGTATTTCTTCCTCTCTCTATCCATCTACCTACCTACCTACCTACCTACCTACCTACCTACCTACTGTATTTCTCCCTCAGAGTATTTTATGTCATAAAGGATGACATAATACCTGTGGCCCACTGCTCTCTCTGTATCCATCTACCTACCTTTTTTACAATTTTTTACGTTTCAGTTGCGTGTACCTAGCACAGGTATGACATCTACACAATCTATATATATCATTGGTGCCGTAAATTGAAAGGAACGTTGTGTGAAAATTTGGAAGCGATCCAAACAAACTCTTGTTACATTTTTATTTATATAGAAGATTTCTTCCTTTATAAGTAACACAAAGTGGTGAGAATACATAATACTCCTTCCTCCTCCTACCTTCCCAACAACAGTCACCCTATGAGGTGGGCTGGGCTGAAAGAGAGTGACTGGACCAAAGTCACCCGGTTGGCTTTCATGCTTAAATCAGGATTAGAACTCGCACTCTCCTGGTTTCTAGGTAGCACTTTTTTCCATCACACCAAAGTGTTTCTGTAATGAAAAAAAAATGGAATAAGGGCACTGAATGCTACAAAGCAAAGCAGTTTCCAGCATAACCTTCATTTTCAAAAATGCTCCTCTTTGATTTTGTCTACCCAGAAACTTTCCCCCGCCCCCAAACATGACCAACCATGGGAATAAGGATTTTGATGGAAGGCAGACAGTGAACTGAAACTTTATAACTAGTTACGTGTTCTCCACTGCAGCCATTTTGTTAATGGCTTCACCCATGGCAAACAGTTTATGACGTTCTCCATAAAATATCAAATGTGCTCTTCAGCACAAAATGATTTAGTCTATGAAAACAAGACAGGTAGTCCTTGACTTACAACAGTCCATTTAGTGACCGTATCATAAAGTTACAACGGCACTGAAAAAAAGTGACCTATGACCATTTTTCACACTTATGTCCTTTGCAGCCTCCCCATGGTCATGATTTACATTTGGGTGCTTGACAACTGACTCACATTTATGACAAAGTCAATGGGGAAGCCAGATTCACTTAATGACCTTGTTAACAATTTAACGACTGCAGGGATTCACTTAACAAACGTGGCAAGAGAAGTCGTAAAAAAAAGAGAGAGCAAAACTCTCTTAACAAATGTCTCCCTTAACAACATAACTCCTGGGCTCAGTTGTGGTGGTAAGTCAAGGATTACCTGTATGGAATTAGGAGCACGAATGGTAATTTTCTCTGCTTCCTCTAGAATAGGGATGTCCAAACTTGGGAACTTTAAGACTTGTGGACTTCAACTCCCAGAATTCCCCAGCCAGCATAGCTGGCTGGGGAATTCTGGGAGTTGAAGTCCACAAGTCTTAAAGTTCCCAAGTTTGGACATCCCTGCTCTAGAACAAATCCGTGCAAAAGCAGACCGACAACATGGCAGTAAAAACATGCCTTGGCTTAATACGTGGAGGATTATTTGCGCTAATCATTGCTGTTCCTTCTGCCTGAAGCAAAAGGTAGAAAGAGGCATCATGTATTTGAAGGTGTGTCACCTCCCACTGTCCACAGATGGGTTTGTGGATGGGGCTGATGGGCACAATTTTGCTCCCCCTTTATATGTGCTCAAGCAATCCATGGAAGCCAAGGAATAGGGTCTGTTTTCAGTACCCTGTTTTCCCCAAAATAAGACCTCCCCGGATAATAAGCCCAATCAGGCTTTTGAGCGCATGTGCTAAAATAAGCCCTCCCCCGAAATAAGCCCTTCCCGAAAATATTGCAACTCAGCAGCAGCCCTGAGGTGACCACGCTCGCTGCCTCCTGTACCTCAAAAATAATAAGACCTCCCCAAGAATAAAGCCAAGTGCTTATTTCGGGGGTGGTGGTGTCAAAAGAAAATAAGACCCTGTCTTATTTTCAGGGAAACACAGTACCTCTAGGTCAGGGGTGGGTTTCAAAATTTTTTAGAACCTACTCTGTAGGTGTGGTCTATTTTGTGGGCGTGGCTTGGCACTCATGTGACAGGGTGGGAGTGGCCACCCTTTAAAATGTGGTGAAACTCATTTAACAACGCTCTTGCTTAGCAACCAAAATTTTGGACTCAATTGTAATGATAAATTCTTTCTTTCTTTCTTTCTTTCTTTCTTTCTTTCTTTCTTTCTTTCTTTCTTTCTTTCTTTCTTTCTTTCTTTCTTTCTTTCTTTCTTTCTTTCTTTCTTTCCTTTCCTTTCCTTTCCTTTCCTTCCCGTTGGGTCACTGGCAGCGGCGGGCCAGATTTACTTACAGGTACCCCGGTGGAACCCCCTCTCACCGGTTCTCTAAATTTCACCAACCGGCTCTCGCGAGTAGGTGCGAGCCTGCAGAAACCCACCACTGCTCCAGGTCCTTGTATAAAGAAATTCTAAAGCTGCTCTTCTCAGCCATATAATGGCATAGCAAGGGAGTGACCTCTTTCTTGCTCAGAACTAGCAATGATCAGTTTAATCACTGCAATTCATGACGCACATGAGATTATGACTCTCTTCCTAAACCTGCTTATGGAGGGAAAATGACCTACATGAAACAGCCCCAACCTCATCTTCCTTTTGACGCAAGTTGGAGAGGAAGGAGGCCTATTTGGGAGTGACGAGGGAAGAACTGGGTTGAGCGCTGTCTGCGGAGCGCCCACAGAGGTGTGGCTTTGTTAGCGTGAACTGCTCCAACTTGTCCTGTGAGGCTTGCAGATGTAGCTGAGCAGCTCCTGGGTGGCCTAAGATATTTCAAGCAGCTGTTTGATAATGTTACCTTTTCAAGCACAAGAAAAGGGCGTAGACAGCACGCCATCAGAAGCAGAAAATGCCAGGGTATGCTTGGCAACCAAAGCTGGATTCCTCCAACAGGCACAGGCCTGTGTTTGTTCATTGGTGCTAGGGCTACCAGGTCAACAGTCTGAAATTAGAGAAGTTGTTAAGCTGTGGCCTTCTATGCCTACCAAATATTATTCCAAGGCTTAATGAGAGTTGGGGCTTAAGCTTTAATCATTTCTTAAGGATTGGGCTGAATTTTGGACGTATCATTAGATAAGCCAGTGGCTTGTGGACTTTCATTCTTGCGGGTGGTGGTGAGGCAGTGGTGGGTTTCAAATTTTTTAGAACCTACTCTGTAGGTGTGGCCTATTTTGTGGGCGTGGCTTGGCAGTCATGTGACAGGGTGGGAGTGGCCACCTTTTAAAATGTGGTGAAACTCATTTAACAACACTCTTGCTTAGCAACCAAAATTTTGGACTCAATTGTGATGATAAATTCTTTCTTTCTTTCTTTCTTTCTTTCTTTCTTTCTTTCTTTCTTTCTTTCTTTCTTTCTTTCTTTCTTTCTTTCTTTCTTTCTTTCTTTCTTTCTTTCTTTCTTTCCTTCCTTCCTTCCTTCCTTCCTTTCCTTTCCTTCCCGTTGGGTCACTGGCAGCAGTGGGCCAGATTTACTTCCAGATACGCCGGTGGAACCCCCTCTCACCAGTTCTCTAAATTTTACCAACCGGCTCTTGCGAGTAGGTGCGAGCCTGCAGAAACCCACCACTGTGGTGAGGGGTTATTGGCAATATATTGTCAATGTGACCACCTTTTTCTATTCATTTCCATCTCTAAGAAGAGGAATAAGCTTTAAAGAGAATATCCTGCAGTAACCTAGCAAATATTACCAAGCCATTTTAGCATCTTAAGCAGAGCTCTTCCTGCAGGAGAGAATAAAAATCTATATGGCATTTCCTATATTGCACATAAAATTGTAAAGGCAGTGTCAAGGATATTGCAGAAATTCAGCTGATGGCTTCCAAAGGTGAAAGGTACTTTCTCTAATACTCAAATGTTGTGAAGTAATGACAATTATCTCAATGGCTGTGGTGATCACAAAAACTGGCATGCCTTTATTTTAAGTTGGCATGAGTCTGAATATTTATCTTATTTATTTATTTATTTATTTATTTATTTATTTATTTGTTTGTTTATTTATTTATTTATTTATTTATTTATTTATTTAGTGCCATCCACTAGGCTATGCCAGCGGGCGGCGCCCCGGGGAAGGGCCTTCTCTGTGGTGGGCCCGACCCTCTGGAACGACCTGCCCCCCGAAATTAGAACAATTATGGACCTCCGCTCCTTCCGTCAAAAATAAAAAACGCACTTTTTCTGCTTGGCCG
Source organism: Rhabdophis nuchalis (assembly GCA_039707465.1). Taxonomy (NCBI): domain Eukaryota; kingdom Metazoa; phylum Chordata; class Lepidosauria; order Squamata; family Natricidae; genus Rhabdophis; species Rhabdophis nuchalis. The sequence continues at coordinate 163,656,554 of CM077646.1, forward strand.
GCCTAGGTTAGTCATCTGTTTATTGTTTTAATTGGGTTCTTAAGGGGTTTAGTTTTTAGTATTCTGGGTTTTTAGCGCAGGGATAAATTGTTTAATTTGATTTTATATATATTTATGATGTATTTATGTTTGTGTGTTTTTTAATTCCCCTGTGCACCGCTCCGAGTCCCTTCGGGGAGAGGGAGCGGTCTACAAATTAAATTTTATTATTATTATTATTATTATTATTATTATTATTATTATTATTATTATTATTATTATTATTATTATTATTATTATTATTATTATTATTATTATTATTATTATTACTGCCCTCTCTCCCGTTTGGGACTCAGGGCGGTGCACACGGGTAATAAAAAGATAAAATACATATAAATACAATCAATTAGATAAATTTAAAATTAAATTAAATAAATTTAACCCGTGCTAAAATATTTAAAAACCCTATTAAAACGGTGGTAAAAACAAACTATGCCAGGCTGGCCGCATGAAAAAAGTAGGTCTTTAATGCTCGCCGGAAGAGGTGAAGGTCCGTGATAGTACGAAGGTCGAGGGCAGGTCGTTCCAGAGGGCTGGACCCGCCACAGAGAAGGCCCTTCCCCTGAGAGTCGCCAGCCGGCATTGTCCAGCGGACGGCACCCTGAGGAGGCCCTCCCTGTGGGAGCAGACAGGTCGGATGGAGGTATGTGGCAGGAGACGGTTCTGCAAATAACCAGGACTCATTTATACATTTATCTGTTCATTTATATACCCCTGGATTCAGAAAATGACTCCAAGCTATCCATCATAAAAATATAAAACCTAGCATGATACTAGTGGAGGTGAAAGGACAAGAGCCTTACAAGTAGCCCTTGACTTACAACCATTCATTTAGTGAACATTCAAAGTTATAACACCACTGGGGAAAAAAACGACTTACAACTGGTCCTTGCACTTACAACCATTACAGCATCCCCAAGCTCAAGTGATCAGTGTGGGTACTTGTCAACAGGCAGGTATGTATGACGGTTGCAGTGTCGCCTCCACAAATGATGATCACCATTTGTGTCCTCCCTATCAGCTTCTGCTCCGCAAAAATCAGTGGGGGAAGCCAGATTCACTTAACAACTACATGATTTGCTTAACAACCATTTCAAAAAAAGGTCATAAATTTGGGCAAGACTTAACTGCCCTGCTTAGCAATAGAAATTCTGATCCCAACTTACATCACAGGTAGGGGACTACCTGTATTTCTGGTCCTGGAGTCTTTGCACATAAGCAGAGGGCCTCTTCTTGCATCAGGGAAAAGGAAAAGCTTCCAAGATGTGCTGTACGTATCATTTTAATGCAGGGAAATAACTGGTGAATTCCTTTGATTTCGTTTCCACTCTCACAAAGTGTTAGCAATCAGCCTCTTTAAGTGGGATAGGCACACACTAAACCTGTATCCAGAAAGTATGTGATACAATCACAGATATAGTGTGGGGGGGAAAAAGTTCACAAACAAAATCGAAGTGTCACTCTTTTCCTTCCTTTTAGATATGACCAGGGTCAAACTCAGTTCATAACTTTGTCTAATCCTATCAGATCCAAATTGATCCTCTCTGACCCTCCCCTGCAACTCCATCTAAACCAAAGAATAAAGGACTCCTCACCAACTCACAGCACGGCCCATGGGCAGCCTTTATAATTGCAACCTAAAAAAACCCCACGTATTCCAACCTCAATCAGCGTGATGACCTCAAAATCTCATCATCTTTAACAATGAAGTTCCTTAGCACTGCTGCCCTCTTGAAAAGCCCAGTTTTCCTAACAATAGAAGTAACCCCAAGTGTAGGAGCAAGGATTAGCCTTGCTTCAGTAAATTGGCCAGCAAATATCCTGGGATATCCTGTCTTGCAGCTCTCAAGTTCTATAAAACATTTGCTTTCCCATTTCTTGGGGTCCCTATTTCTTATAAAGCAAGTACCCACTCTTACAATAAATATGTCTTCCCCAGGTTATGCTCCTTCTTCAGGCTGAGTCTACAACAGGTACCCAGGAAGGCCTTACGTGGAAGCAACCAATATAATGAGTGAACTTTCTCAAAGGAAACAGCAGTTCTAGCAGATCTTTGGAAAGCAAAGTTAGCCATTACATGGGCAGATGCCTCCTGTAAGTTTGATGTCTCCTTTCTTTTTTGTAGCTCAGTTAAAATGGCCATGGAGGGAAATGCCCAGTAGCCAGAGGTGAGGGGTCATGTTTGCATCAGTCTAAAGTGACCAGAAGAATCAGGCAGATCCCTGATTGTGTCAATAGCCACATGGTCAGTGAAATGTGCTCAGTTGCGTAGATCAGGGGTCTCCAACCTTTGCAACTTTAAGTCTGAAGGACTTCAGCTCCCAGACTTTAACAGCCAGCAAAGCTGGCTGGAGAAGTCTGAGAGCTGAAGTCCTTCAGACTTAAAGTTGCAAAGGTTGGAGACCCCTGGCATAGGTAGCAAAAGTTGTTTTGGAAGGAAAGGAAAAATTAAAACGGAAAGCTGAAGACATCTTCAGGTTTCCTCAGGTAAGGTCTGGGGTTGAAACAAAGATAATGTTATGAAGGCCTATTGTATAAACAAACTTACCAGAATTTATAGTTAAGGAAATGATAGGATGAACTCACTGAGCAAGGCCGCTCTAGGAATATGCTGTCTCAGAAATGTAAGAACTTGGTTCTCTAAATGAGTTCCCTAAAGTTTAAATCTTGGATTTATTTTTCTCACTTTTGTGTTACAAGAGACTGCAGGCAGTCCATTTTCCTTGCCAGCTGGTTGGTTTTACTTGGTGGCTATTTTCAAAATGGCGTATCTGGGTGCCATACGCTCGGTCCCCACCTTGCTAGCTCATTTATTTTATTTTATTTTATTATTTTATTTTTTGGATTTATATACCATGGCACGGGACCTAGCTATCTGCGGGATCGCATCCTGCCCCATACATCCCTGCGGCCGATTCGCTCCCACAGAGAGGGATTTCTCCGGGTGCCGTCCACTAGGTTATGCCAGCAGGCGACGCCCAGGGGAAGGGCCTTCTCTGTGGCGGGCCCGACCCTCTGGAACGACCTTCCCCCCGAAATCAGAACAACCACGGACCTCCGCTCCTTCCGTCAAAAATTAAAACACACTTCTTCTGCTTGGCCGGCCTGGGGTAATTAAACTGTTTTTAGGGTTTTTAGGGGCTTAGTTTTAGTTTTTATATGGGATTTTAGCGCAGGGTTTTAGTTTAATTCGTTTTAACATTGTATTATGTTTGTGGTTTTTATTGTATTTTAAATTCCCTGTGCCCCGCCTCGAGTCCCTTCGGGGAGAGACAGCGGGTTATAAATTAAAATTATGATGATGATGATGATTATTATACCGCCCTATTCTCCGTGGTAGGACTCAGGGCGGTGCACAGAAAAGTAAAAACCACAATACATACATATAATCTAAAATCGAATTAAATAGTAAAATCTGTGCTAAAATTGAAACCACTAAAATATTAACTATAAAATAAACCCTTAATCTATGTCAGGCTGGCCAGATGGAAGAAATGCATTTTAAGCATCCGACGGAAGAGGCGTAGGTCAGTAGTGGTGCAAAGATCGGGGGGCAGGTCGTTCCAGAGGGCCGGACCCGCCACAGAGAAGGCTCTTCCCCTGGGAGTCGCCAGCCGGCATTGACCGGCAGACGGCACCCTGAGGAGGCCCTCCCTGTGGGAGCGGACAGGTCGAAGGGAGGTGTGTGGTAGGAGGCGGTCTCGTTCATCCTTTCCCCACATCCTTTCTACTACAGAGTTTAACTTTGGGTTGGTCATTCTTCCACAGCCCACAGCCTACTTCATGGGATTGTCGTGAGGATTATATGGAAGGCAAGGACATTCCATATGCTACCTTAAGCTTTGAAGAGGTAAGGTGAAGAAGTATAAATGCAGTAATTTGTAGTAAAATGTATCGAAAGGATAATGTTGGCACTCAAATATTCCTTAGGACAACCTCTCAAGCCAGACATGCCCAAACAAGAATGTATTGTTTGTGTTAACTATCAACACAATTCCTTGTGTTTCTTTCCCAGTCTAGCTCAAATGGAATGCTGACTTGGAACTTGCTGCCTGATTTAAGCTGCTAATAGGAAGGTAGCATGTGGGGAGAGAACTCCCCCATCCTTATACTTGAGGTCTGCTATTGGAATTTTTGCGTTGGCAGCTTTGTTCTGGTTTAAACAGAACCACCTGATCGAAGCCAGATATCTGTGAATCAGTGGTGGGTTTCTGCAGGCTCGCACCTACTCGCGAGAGCCGGTTGGTGAAATTTAGAGAACCGGTGAGAGGGGGTTCCACCGGCATACCTGGAAGTAAATCTGGCCCGCTGCTGCCAGTGACCCAACGGGAAGGAAAGGAAAGGAAAGGAAAGGAAAGGAAAGGAAAGGAAGGAAGGAAGGAAGGAAGGAAGGAAGGAAGGAAGGAAGGAAGGAAGGAAGGAAGGAAGGAAGGAAGGAATCATCACAATTGAGTCCAAAATTTTGGTTGCTAAGCAAGAGCGTTGTTAAATGAGTTTCACCACATTTTAAAAGGTGGCCACTCCCACCCTGTCACATGACTGCCAAGCCACGCCCACAATATAGGCCACACCTACAGAGTAGGTTGTAAAAATTTGAAACCCACCACTGCTGTGAATCTTCAAGGCCCAGGAGCCTTGCTACTAGGTTGGGGTTATGCATGAACTTCGCTGTCTTATTAATCAGTAGCAGGAAGGGAGTTTGCAAGAAAAGAACGGATGCAGAAGTTTAATCTTATCCTTCCACAGACTGAACAGGTGTGGGATGGATTTTCCTCATTTGCTGCAGCTCAGGGTTTGTCCTCCTTGACGAGAAAAGAATGGGGGAGTTGGGAGACAGAGAAGTCTGTCCCCGTGTTAGAGGCTACAATTGTTGCTTCTGTTCTGTCTCCCACATGATAAGGCATGTTCCTAGTTGCGTCATTATTGCAAAATCTGAAGTATCTAACTATCAGTCTCTCTTGTTGCTGACATTCTTCTTCCTGATCACGGTTGCTTAAATGACATACCTTTCAAAGCAGAGAGAATTTTTAGCCTTTTGTTTGCTAAGTAGGAGTTGACCTTAATAGGTAGCTAAATTTGTCTGGAACTTGGAACGAAATTGTTTAGCTATATTCAGTGTCTTCTTTTGAGTTTTGAAGATGGGATCATAGGGTCTTAGGGCGATGCAATAAAGGTGTTACGGGCTGAGAGAGGAAGATTAATTTAAATCTCCAGTAGTATTGATGCAACTCTTGTTTCAAGGATTCCCCAGTTTTTTTTTTAAACGATCACTGTAAGATAGAGGCCCAGCAGTGAGGTGGAACTTTCTCATCCCACCTAGTTCATCCAGCTGGACTTTTAGCCTTTCCATTCCTGATTCTCCTTTCAGCCCAGTTTTAAAAAGATCAGGAAAGACACCATATTGAATTAAGTTTAATTCAAAAATTAAACTAAGTTTATTTTTTATAAGTTTATATTTACTAAGTTTATATTTATGTTTATATTTACTAAGTCTGCCTTACTATTACTATTAATCTTCTCATCGTTCCTTTCATCCGTCTCCTCCCATTTATGACTGTATGACTAACTTTGTTACTTGTATTTTATGACTTATATTGATTTGTTTCCTAATGATTTGATTGCTTATTTGTACCCGATGACTATCATTAAGTGTTGTACCTTATGATTTGTGATGAATGTGTCTTTTATGTACACGGAGAGCATATGCACCAAAGACAAATTCCTTGTGTGTCCAATCATAATAAAGAATTCTATTCTATTCTATTCTATTCTATTCTTCCTGCCCTATTCTATTCTATTCTATTCTATTCTATTCTATTCTATTCTTCCTGCTCTATTCTATTCTATTCTATTCTATTCTTCCTGCTCTATTCTATTCTTCCTGCCCTATTCTATTCTATTCTATTCTATTCTTCCTGCCCTATTCTATTCTATTCTATTCTTCCTGCCCTATTCTATTCTATTCTTCCTGCTCTATTCTATTCTATTCTATTCTATTCTATTCTATTCTATTCTATTCTTCCTGCTCTATTCTATTCTTCCTGCCCTATTCTATTCTATTCTATTCTATTCTATTCTATTCTATTCTATTCTTCCTGCTCTATTCTATTCTATTCTATTCTATTCTATTCTATTCTATTCTATTCTTCCTGCTCTATTCTATTCTTCCTGCCCTATTCTATTCTATTCTATTCTATTCTTCCTGCCCTATTCTATTCTATTCTATTCTATTCTTCCTGCCCTATTCTATTCTATTCTATTCTATTCTATTCTATTCTATTCTATTCCATTCTTTGTGGGAATCCTGAAGCACAAAGGGTTGCTGTGCAATATACAATTTTATATGTGGAGATATTTTAAGGAAATATAACCTATAAACCCATATATCAAAATCTCTCGATTAAAAAAAACCCAATTGTATTGGAAAAGAGAGAAAAAGTAAGACGGCATCCATCAAGCATACACACAGCATTCCAAACTGAATCAACTATTGTAACTATCACGCACTACCTGCTAGAATTAAGACTCCAGAGTCCAGACCCACAGCTACGTGCAGAGTTTATTGCAGCAAAGATGGTTCAAATGATTGTCTGGGCTTCCTGCTTGAATGTTGGTAGGCAAGCCTCCACTCAACTTCTACTTCCTCCTTCCCTTTGTTGGGTACTAGTTTTATGGTTCTTTAGATTGCAGAGGCACCGAAAGCCAGCCTGTCGGCCTGACTCAATTTTTTTGATCTAACCAAATGAAACACAGCCTCTGATGTCAACTGGTCAAAAACCTCCTGGTGATTTAACTCACCAGGTATTGTAAGGGGTTAAACACAAAAGGGTTGCACACTTCTGCTGTAAGGTCAAGTAGCTGAATTGCCACAACAGGGCCAAAAAATGTATAAACCACAGTATATTCCTCACTAAATATCCATTGGTCGAGTACCTTTGCAAGGTACATGTGTGTTAAAGCAGGGGTCTCCAACCTTTGCAACTTTAGGTCTGAAGGACTTCAGCTCCCAGAATTCCTCCAGCCAGCTTTGCTTTAAAGCAGGGGTCTCCAACCTTTGCAACTTTAAGTCTGAAGGACTTCAGCTCCCAGAATTCCTCCAGCCAGCTTTGCTTTAAAGCAGGGGTCTCCAACCTTTGCAACTTTAAGTCTGAAGGACTTCAGCTCCCAGAATTCCTCCAGCCAGCTTTGCTTTAAAGCAGGGGTCTCCAACCTTTGCAACTTTAAGTCTGAAGGACTTCAGCTCCCAGACTTCTCCAGCCAGCTTCAAGATGGTTGCCCAACCCTAACCATCCTCAAGATGGTTTCAACATCAATTCCCACAAGCCCCAAACAAAATGATTTATGATCAGGGATTCTGGGTTTTGTAATTCAAAAAATCAGAAGGGAAGTAGATTTTATTTAATAGTATAAAATGGCATATTATAGCCATTGGCGAACCTATAGCACATGTGCCACAAGTGGCACGTGGAGCCATTTCTGAGGCCACGCAAGGCATTGCCCTGTTAGCTCCAGCACGCACGCGTGCGCTGGCCAGCTGATTTTCCGCCTTGATTTTTTACTGGTTTTTCTTTCTTTTTTTGCCCTCTGGAGGCTTCAGATATGCCTCCCGAAGCCTCCAGAGGGAGAAAAACAGCCCAACGGGCAACCCGGAAGTCCATTTCCAAACTTCTGGTTTGTGTGTTAGATCTTTTTTTGCCCTCCCCAGGCTCCTAGAAAGCCTCTGGATCCCCTGGGGAGGGAGAAAAACGGACCTCCCAGGCCAACCGGAAGTTGGGAAATGGTCCATTTCCAGCCTCCAGGGGGGCCAGAGGAACGCCATTTTTGCTCCCAGAAAGCCGTGCACGCATCCGCAGGGCAGTGGGGGGGTTGGTGGTCACGCGCACATGCACAGAGGGCACGGCACGGAGAGGGGTATTAAATGATGGGAATGGGCACAATAGTGTGTGCGCATGTGCTTTTGGCACCCAACGCGCAAAAAATTCGCCATCGCTGTTAGAGCACTTTTGTACCATGAGAAAAGCTGAAGAGTGCTTTTCCTCTGATAAATAATAGACAATAATATCACCCCAAGGAAAAGTTTGTGGAAAGCCTAAGCTTTCCTAAGGTTAGTTGGGCACTAACTATTCCTGAGGAACAGCCAGAAAATACAGATTCATTTTTGATCTCTAACATTGGGCAAAGGGCAGGAGACAAAGAGGCAATTATTAACCAGAGTATCCTGCAGGGATGGTGCTTGTCCAACATTCTGGGATCTGGCTGACTGAGAATCTCTTTTTAGCGTAGTAATCACTCTGTATTTGCTTTCTTCCCCTCTCTGCAGACTGTAATCAGAACACGATTGCCAATCCATGGTTCTAGGGCAATGCCTGACTTTATTGCAGCCATTTTGCAGACTTGTTTTATGACGGCCATGTTGTTTATTGCAATTTTCCTGCGCTATATTTTCTGCGGAGGGCAAGCTATATTGAGTTCTATTATGGTGAAAACAAGTTTTAGCCCGCAGTGTTCCGTGTACCAACATTTCTTCTCAATCTTGTCCAGGCACCTGGGATTTTCTGAATGGGAAATAATAGCTTGTCTTTTAAAAACCTTAAAAAAGACAAAGGGATGAAAATTTACTTATTAATATTCTCGCTCTCTCCCTCCCTCCCTCCCACCTTCATTTTTACTGCTTTCCAGTAAAAGGTTTTAATCTACCATTCTATAAAACCTCTAGATGCTAGGCTTTCCATTCCAAATCCTCTCCAAAATTTTAATTGCTGTTTTGTAGCTTTAGAACTTGGTGGTCTTGCACACTTTGATTGTGTAAATATCTGTTCAAGGCAAAATGCCAGCAGAACCACTGGAGAATTCCTGATTCCAGGCAACAGGTAATTCCAATGAGGATCTTGCTGGAAAAGGGGGAGGGCAGAGGGAGTGACTGAAGTGAGAAGGGGATGATTCTCTCTCTTTGATCTCTAGCCAGAACTATAGACCCAGCCTTGTCAACTTTCCTATCTCATCTTATGCTGACTGCATTTTCTTCCCTCCCAGCTCTGTTCAATCTCATATTCATGGCACAGTAATGAAATAATGGTGGGGATATAAAGTGAAACAGATCAAGGGCTAACTTGTATCTCATAGTTCTTGTAACATAATTGTTTTCTTTCATTATGAAATCTCTCCTACTTGCTTTCAAAGAGGGGCAAAGGCATTTTAAAGCATAGAGGCTTTAGGGTGAAGATGTGAAAAGTGAGACAAATGATAACCAGAAGTTATTAGTTGTTTTATTAATGGCCATTCACAAAACAGAAACTTATTAAAATAACAGAACTTGGCACCTAACTGGGTTCCTTTCAACTTCTTCCTCTTCTAACACCCCCCCTCCAAACCACTTAAACATCAAGCCAACAATCTCAGCCCTGTTTCTGCACTAATACTATTACATTCTGATCAAACTCTCTGCAAGATACTTACTTAATGTGCTCTTCTAGAAAAACATTTGCTACTGCACTAAAGCACATCTTGTTTTAACTGTGAGGCCGGGCTCAAACTGAATATTAGTCAATACATTAATATTGCAATATATGGGTTCAATTATTAAATAAGACTACCAGATCTGGGTTTCAAAAATCCAGATGACAGTAGCACTTGCGGCCAAGATCTCTTAGGCTTACATTAAACCACCATCATATTATGGCATTGATGGGTGAAGCCAACTGCATTTCTTTTAAATTCTAATTTTCTGCAGAATAGAAAAAAAATATTGCTAGAGCATCCACAACCAAGACAAATTTGCTCCGTATGGCCTCCTTTTTCACCCCCCCCAAAAAGGGCAGATTCCTCTAATTGAGGGTGTAGCCATGAAACATATGGTTTAAATGTTTAGACACACCTTGAAACAAATTAGGTTCCTGAAATTATTTATATTCAAGTACAACAATACCAGCATTAAGTAGTTTGTCAGTAGGAATACAAAAGACTCATATCTGACGTTGACATGCTTGGTGACCTATGGCCTATCTCTTTTTTTTGCTCGTATGTATGACTGAGGGAATTTCAGCTCTGCTTGATCTTCAGTCACCATAGACTCTTACTGCCTTTATAAAAAGCAAACAAGTACAATAGTAAAACTTCATCCAAAGGAGTCCTCTAAAACAGCTCACTACTCGAGATAAGATGTGATGTTTTAGTGCCATTTGGGTGCAGGAACATAAGCAAAGACCAGATGTCAGTCCTGGAAGCTATCTTTTTCATTGGAGCTTCTTCTGTATCATATAAGCCAGTGATGGCTAACCTTTTTTGGCTTGCGTGCCAAAAGCGGGGGGAGCTCAGGGGGGTCGTGCGTGGGCGTGCCACACCCATAATGTTATGTGCGTGACCCCCTGCTTTTGGCGCACTTTTTTCACCCTCCCCAGGCTCCAGAGGCTTTCTAGGAGCCTGGGGAGGGTGAAAACAGCCTCCTCTCCCCACCTCCAGAGGCTTCGGGAGCTTCCCTGAAGCCTCCAGAGGGCGAAAAACGGCCTCAAAAGAAGGCCTAGTGCTGACAGGGCAACGCCTCGCGTGCCCTAAGAAATGGTTCCGCGTGCCACCTGTGGCACCCGTGCCATAGGTTCGCCATCACTGATATAAGCAATAGCAACAGCTATTAGACTTATCTATCACTTCACAGTGCTTTCCAGCCCTCTCTAAATGGTTTACAGAGTTGCCCCCAACAATTTTGATTCTCATTTTATTGACCTTTGGAAGGATGGAAAGATGGGTCAATCTTGAGCTGGTGAGAATTGAACTGCTGTCAGCCGGCAGTCAGCAGAATTATACTGCATTCTAACCACTGGGCCACTAACGGCTGCATGAGATGAAGAGACGGAAACCAATTTGGGGGAAATTCTCCAATCTCCAGTGGCACAGAGCAGTGTAGGAGTTGAACGCAGTTTTGTTGGTGTCCACTTAGATTTTTGTGAAAAGAACCTTGATTTGCCCTGAATCTACTTAGGGCAAAACCTGAGATTTAGCAAAGGAAGATTAATACTCCCAGGTGATACATCAATTATTTCTGGGATTAACCATGTTTCCATGGGAATATATTGTCTGATATACAAATAGATTAAAAAATGCAGACAGTGGTCCCATCCAGCTAAGGATAAAGTTATCTAAATACCTGTGAAGGAAAGATTGCAATTCTGAGATAGAGATTGAGGGAGTCCAGACATCAAGCTTGGTAAATTGGAGTGCTTTGGGGTGCTTGTAATTTTTGTTTTCTCTCTGAGCGTTTCCAGAGGTGGATTGCTTGTAAACAAATTTGAGTCTCCTCCATTTGCAAATGATAACTCAATACAGCCTCAATGCACTAGATATTGTGCAGCATTGTACCTTATTTTAAGGAGAAATGAAAAATTACAGAGGGTATTGTTTTCAGATTTGGGTCTAAATAAGGTATTCAATATTCCTTGCTTATTTGTGAAGACAATACAATACAATACAATAGCAGAGTTGGAAGGGATCTTGGAGGTCTTCTAGTCCAACCCCCTGCCTAGGCAGGAAGCCCTATACCATTTCAGACAAATGGCTATCCAACATCTTCTTAAAGACTTGCAGTGTTGGGGCATTCACACCTTCTGGAGACAAGCTGTTCCACTGATTAATTGTTCTAACTGTCAGGAAATTTCTCCTCAGTTCTAAGTTGCTTCTCTCCTTGATTAGTTTCCACCCATTGCTTCTTGTTCTGCCCTCAGGTGCTTTGAAGAATAGTTTGACTCCCTCTTCTTTGTGGCAACCCCTGAGATATTGGAACACTGCTATCATGCCTCCCCTAGTCCTTCTTTTTTATTAAATTAGACATGCCCAGTTCCTCATATGTTTTAGTCTCCAGTCCCCTAATCATCTTGGTTGCTCTTCTCTGCACTCTTTCTGTAATTTCATTTGAAATTACAGAGGTACTTTAAAAAAGTGACTTACAGTTAATAGTGATAGTCAAACAAATGAACTACTCTAATAATAATGTATATACATATATTTGACTGACAATATGTGACTTTATATAAAGTTTAAGTGATGACTGAAAGGATGCACAAAAACCTTGCAACCAATCGACACACTGTACATAATGGAAGATGTTTTTATGTTACATGTCTTGTCTGTCTAGGTTTGTTTAAAAATAAAAACTTTTAAACAAAAAAAAGTGACTTACAGTTATGACTGTCACAGAATCCCCATGGCCATGTGATCAACATATGGGAACACTGCAGATGGCATGCATTTACAGCAGTTGCAATGTCCCGGAGTAACATGATCACCATTTGCAAACTTTTCGGCTGGTTTCTGAAAAGTAAAGTCAATAGGGGAAGTTGGATTCACTTAATAACCAAGTGATTCACTTGACTGTGAAAAAAAGGTCATAGAAATGAGCGCAACTCACTTAATAACCGCCTTGCTTAGCAATGGAAATTCTGGTCGCAATTGGGGTCATAAGTCAAGGAGTATCTATATTTGAAGACTGCTATCGTGTCTTCTATTGAATCTTCTCTTTAGATTAAATATACCTAGTTATTTTCATTGAATTGAATTTGAATTTGAATACTTTATTTGGCCAAGTGTGATTAGACACACAAGGAATTTGTCTCTGATATAGAAGCACTCAATGTACATGCAAGCAACAAAGAGAATCATCATCATCATCATCAGGGGGGCAGGGGGTTGGACTAGAAGACCTCCAAGGTCCCTTACAACTCTGCTATTGTATTGTATTGTATTGTATTGTATTGTATTGTATTGTATTGTATTGTATTGTATTGTATATATTTTAAGAAGGTACTTTGTTGATACCTAGGATGCTGGCAGCAAACTGTATCAACCATTAGCACCAGTCAATAGTATTTGCAATGCATTTTTAAATGTTCAGTTGGCTGAGTTTCATGTTTTATGAATAAAGTAAATGATAACAGCAAAGAAGATAAGGATAAATAATAATACTGCAGTAACACTATATGACTTAATATACATAGATATTAGACACAACTGAAAGAATTAGATGTTCAGCAGAGTGATGGCATGAGGGGAAAAAACTGTTCTCCTGTCTAGTTGTCTTGGCATGCAATGCCCTATCGCGCCATCCTGTGGGAAGAAGTTGAAACAGTTTATGTCCAGGATGTGAGGGGTCTACAGTGATATCTTCTCAGCCCTCCATCTGACCCGCACAATATACAAGTCTCTTATGGAAGGGATTTGTTTGTCATAAGAAGTAGCATCCAAATCTTTCCCCATCTTCATTGACCTTCTCTGCACTCTTTCAGGTCTTTTAACATTCCTCCTGTATTATGGTGACCAGAACTGGATATAATATTCTAGCTTGCAATATGATCAATGCAGCTCCCTTCCTGTGATCTCACTACATCTCTGTTGATTCTATTGGCTCTTTTGGTAGCTGCAGTACACAACTGGCTCATGTCTAATCTGCAATCTACCATGACACCTAGATCCTTCTCATACATCCTTCTGTAGGTTGTTCCACCAGGTGCAAATCCATCTATAGCAGAAACATCCATTCCCATTGCCTCATTTTACCAAGAAAGAGACTATAATTAGCTTTATCAAATGTTTTCTGACATCTAAGCACAGTATGCTACAGCATTCTCTTGGGCAACTAATCTAGTCACTTTATTTAAAAAAAAAGCATTAAATATTAATCTGGCTTGACCTGCTTTAACACATCCATGTTTGTTTTTAGCAATCTTTTTTCCTCCTTTCAGGAAACCCACTCTTTGGTAGTCTTTTCTAGGATTTTCGCAGGCATTGAAGTTCAACTAAGAGGTTTTAAAAAATGAAAACAACACTAGCTTCTCTCCAGTCTTCTAGCATTTTCTCAGTATGCCAGGACTATTTAACTGCCAAATGCCAAATGACCTTTTCCCCAACTAAGCCAAATCAAAATAAGCACTGCATTCTGCAGATTTATCCCTACTTAGTTCAACAAGTATAGCAATATGCTAAAACCTATAATTGAAATCCACAGGACTTAACACTGCTTAACAGTGTGGGGTCATATGGTTTGACAGATTGTATTACCACTGTCACAGAATAAAGGTTAGGTTGCTTTCCTTCACTTCAAATCTAACAAGATCCATCTCTCCTCTGTTCTTCTTAATAAGTGCTACTTAATTTCCAGAGCTATTCAATATCTTTTGGACTATCTCCTTCAGTATAGGTGAGTCACAAAGGAACATTTCCAAAAGTGCCTTCTTGAGACTCCAGCCACTCCTCCTCAAAGGATGAATAACAATAATCCTCCAGACCATATGGTTGCAACCATATGTCAATGCTGAAATAGAAGCAACAATCATGTTCTCCGAAGTGCCCTGATGAGAATTTGGAGGAAGCACCGGCCTAATTGGGATTATAAAATACCGCTTTGGTTGGATCTTGCAGACACCATGTGGATTACAAATACTAAGTCACTCGGGGGGTGTTTATATAAAGATGTGCTTACTTTTGACAGGGGCGAATGGCAGATGAAAACTTTGGAACAACTGTTGGAGGCAGGAATTACTTTAAATTGGTTACACTACACACAGTTACAGAAGAGATGGAAAGAAGATCGCAGGATTGGTTTTATGGAGAAAGAAGTGGAGTTGATCAAGCAGATAAAAGAGACTGGCCCAAAACATGTTAAAAGAATATATAATGTACTGTTAGAAAGGGATTCAGAAAGCGAGTTGGTCAAGGATTGTATGATTAAATGGGCTCAGAATTTTGATGAACCCGTTATGTTGGATACGTGGGAAAAAATATGGGTTCAAAATATTAAATTTACACAGTCACAAAGTTTAAGGGAGAATTTTTATAAAATGTTTTATAGATGGTATTTGGATCCTAAGAAATTATCATGTATGTATCCTAATTTTCAACCTAAATGCTGGAGATGCGGGTGTTTAGATGCTACTTTCTTCCATGTATGGTGGACTTGCAATAAGGTCAAAGCTTTTTGGATAAAAATATGGTGGGTTATGCAAAACGTATTTAAGAAAAGATTAGAATTTACCCCGCAAATGTTTCTATTGGGCATAACTAAGGATTTTCGTAAAGGGGAAACAAAATTGTTTTTGTATATGGTTACAGCAGCTAGGTTGTTGATTGCTCAACATTGGAAGAAAGATTTTGTACCGACAATTGCTCAATGGATTCAAAAAGTGGCGGGGTTTGCGGAAATGGCAAAACTTTCAGCTTTCCTAAAAGACCAGAAGCAGGAGAGCTACACGCAGGAATGGGCAAAATGGATTAATTATATACAGAATAAATATCAGACTGGGAAATACCATGTAGCTTTTAGGTAGGAATGTTTGGATTGATAGGTGAATAGATTAAACAATATCTGGGATGTTTGGAATGTTTAAAGTGGTGTACAGCGGAACTCAGGGGGGGGTGGGATTGACTGGGAGGTGGGGGTGGGTTAGGGTGGAGGGTGGGGAAATATAAGTGGATAAGCAATATAGAGATGGGTATAATGGGATATGGTCATGTTATGATGCTGAATTAACTTAGAAAGGGTGTCAGGGAGAGATTGATGTATTTTATACTAAATTTATATCATGTTGGTCGGGGGTATAATACTCAATATTTGAATGAGAACTTTATTTTAAGATGGGGGGAGGTGAGGGGTATACTTTTTGTATGTGATTTTATATTATATGTCGGGGGGGTAAAAGGGGGGAAAACTTGTCTGAATAAAACTTTTGCAATAAAAAAAAGAGAAAAAAAAGAAATAGAAGCCAGTTTGTAATCGGTGAATGCAGGGATGTCTCAGCAGGAACCTAGGCCAGTGTTTATAAAAAAAATTCCTTATGCTCTCAAAATCCAGTTCAGCGCAGAAGTCCATACTAGCCATTCAGGTCCATTCAGGCTCTCTTATGAGAGAGTGTTGTTAAATCTATCGTGTAACCTTTGAAATGACCAAAAGACAGGAAGCAAATGAAGAGCAAGAGTGGGCTTCTGTCCTTTGGCATGTGGATAATGCTCAAAAAAGTGACAAGGAAGCTGTACAAAAAAAAAATCAGCAGATCAACTACAATGTTGTGTTTCTCATGAGAAAATATGGCATTACATGAGGGTGCAATTATGCAAAGAAATGGCATTGATAAATCCTTCAGAGTGTACAATTTGTTTGCTGCAATACAGTTGTAAGGAGAATCCTGCTGGGTGCAAATCAAGATCTTTGTAGCTTAGATATCTGCCTCTGGGAAATTTAGATGGTCATGTTTGTCCACAGCTTCTGGTAATCTTACTACGACAGCTTTATATCATAAAGTCTCTCTGAGACAACGTATATAACAGACAGTAATAAAAATGCATACCGGGACATCTAGATTTAAAACTCTCTTTAGTTCTAAGTAGCATCCTCTCAGTCAAATCCATCTAATAGACTTATGAGTCATATCCATCTAATAGTCTTGTGAAAAGTCAAAAGAGGCCAAAATCCATTATGCATGATGCTTTAAGCTTCTTGGATGCATATTTTATCATCTGTAGCAAGTTGAGGATTTTACAACCCAAAAAATCACTGTGGTAAGAAATGACGCATAATTATGTGGAAGCATTGAGATATATGAAAAGAAGTCACAATGCAGTAGAAAGTTTAAAAATGAGGGGGAGGGTGCGTTTAATACCGTTTCATGTTTTGAAAAATGTTCTTCAAACGATGAGATCTATAAAATTATTTGTTAAGAAAGAAAACATTTCCATAAACTATCACCAGTTACCGTAGGAGATGATGAATCTTAACCACAGTCATTTAAAAATTAATTCTCTGTGGAAAGCTTCCGGTAGAAGCAACTCCAATAAAAGTCGTTATTATTTTGGACAAATATGCAGAGAAAATCAAATATAAGGAAAATAAAATCTAATGTTCTGTCAGCAAAATCCCTAAAGCTCGGGGCCACCATAATGAGTACTATAGAGCAGTGATGGCTAACCTTTTTTGGCTTGCGTGCCAAAAGTGGGGTGAGCGCAGGGGGGGGGGGCGTGCGTGGGCGTGCCACACCCATAATGCTATGTGCGTTACCCCTGCTTTTGGCGTGCTTGTTTTGCCCTCCCCAGGCTCCAGAGGCTTTCTAGGAGCCTGGGGAGGGTGAAAACAGCCTCCCCTCCCCACCTCCAGAGGCTTCAGGAGCTTCCCTGAAGCCTCCAGAGGGCGAAAAACGGCCTCAAAAGAAGGCCTAAATCAGCTGGCCAGCGCACACATGCGCCCTAGTGCTGACAGGGCAATGCCTCATGTGCCCTAAGAAATGGTTCTGCGTGCCACGTGTGGCACCCGTGCCATAGGTTCACCATCACTGCTATAGAGACAGATAAGTGTGCAGCTTCCAGATTTTTCGAAGTGTTTTGCTCCGAGTCTTGTTTGAGATATAGATATTTGCCTTCAGATTAGTAAATGTTAAATTGGTGACCAAGCATTAATCCAATCTGTGATTGTTTCTTGTTCTGATGGCAAATAAATAACATCTGATGTGTATTAGAACAATTGAAAAAATCTGTGCTGGACTGAGGAAACAATAGCAGAATTTTTAATAAAGTCCAATGAAAAGAATATGTTTTCCCAACATTTCTGAGGATCCAGTGACACTTAGTGGTGAGATTCAAGAACTTCTGGAGGTCTGGGATTTTTAGAACTGGGTCATTGCAGAATGAAGCAAGAAGTATAAGAAAATTCCTAAGGTAAATTAACATGTTACTTCCTGAATAAAAGAAACCCAAAGACAATGCTGGCAATGTTTTAATACTAGTTAGTCAAATAATTTACTAAGACCGTATTACTATTATTACTAGTATCTATCTCTCCTAACTTATGACTATAACCATGTTACTTGTATCTTTCAATTTATATTGTTTTATTTGTTTACTAGTACAATTTGATAGCTTATTAGTAACCTTGACTATCACTACCAGTAAGTGTTGTATCTTTTTATTCTTGATGAATGTATTTTACACTGAGAGCATATGCACCAGAGACAAATTCCTTGTGCGTCCAATCACACTTGGCCAATAAAGAATTCTATTCTATTCTATTCTATTCTATTCTATTCTATTCTATTCTATTCTATTCTATTCTATTCTACATTAGGTTTTTAGGTAGCTTCAAAATACTGTTCAGGCTTCCAAAATAGGTGCTGGATTTCTGTCTCTGCATTTCAAGCACAGGTTTTCCTCGACTTACAACTGTTCATTTAATGACTGTTCAAAGTTACAATGGAAGTGAAAAAAGTGATTTACGACAATTTTTCACAGTTACAACCTTTGTGGCACCCCCATGGTCATGTGATCAAAATTCAGATGCTTGGCGACTGGTTCGCACTTATAACCATTGCTGTGTTCCCAAGGTCATGTGGTCACCTTTTGCAACCTTTTGAGAAAGAGTCAATGGGGAAGCCACATTCACTTAACAGCCGGGTTACTAACTTATCAACTGCAGTGATTCACTTAACAACTGCAGCAAGAAAGGTCATAAAATGGGACAAAACTCACTTAGCAAATATCTCACTTAACAACAGAAATTGTGGTTGTAAATTGGGGACAACCTGTAGATTATTCAAAGGACTGGCAGCATGTTGCTCATGGATAGCAGTCTGCTAATAGTATAGTCTGTATTGTCATTGTACAAAATAAATACAATGAAATTGGTTAGTGAACCCCTTTCTTGCTGTCTGCTGGTTTCTCTAGCCTTTTTGATATATGTATACCCTATTTTGTCTGTCTGTCTGTCTGTCTGTCTGTCTGTCTGTCTGTCTGTCTGTCTGTCTGTCTGTCTGTCTGTCTGTGTAGATAGCAGAAAGCCCACCAACTCTTTTGATAAAAAAAAAAAAGGAGACAGCTAGAAGGTTGCCAAATAAAACAACAACTTCTAGCTTCCAATTTATTTCCAAGAATGTCTCTGGATAGCCATATCTTATGAAATAAAAACATCGTGGCTAGTGGTCTTTTGGGAAAGCAACTAACCTAAAGTATTGGTAATAAGCATCCGGGGAAATTAAAGAACATGTCAAGGAGCTGCTTTACCAGTTTACATTTGATAAATTGGTACTTCATAATTGGCCATGGGCATCACTTATGGGTCCTTTAGTCCAAAACACCTTGGAAGCACTAGAAAACTTAGACTATGGATTATGGTCGAACAGGTTAATATAGTGAATGGATGGGAAATTTCCGTTGCCAGAAGGAGGGAATAACTATGTTCTATTGAATATTTTGAGCAGATATCAAGAGCAAGCGTGAGACCAAGCAGCAGAAATAATAATAATAATCTTTATTGTCATTGTAATAAAATTTAAAATTACAGTGAAATTGGTTCGAGCGCTGTGCCAACATTTGCATCAGGTGGAATACAGACAGCAGGGACAGCCAATGTTGCTGAAGGAGAGGAGGGCCTAAGGAAAAAGAGGTGAAAAAGAACTGGGGGGAAATGCTCTTTGGTCTGTAACAATTCAAAGAGGTTCCCAGTTAAAAAAAACCAAATAAATAAAAAGGTAACCACAAATATTTAAATTTACACATTAGCATTAAACTTTGAATACTGACATGAAACTGGTTAATGAAAATTGGAGGATTTCAGACTTTCAATTGAACTGGGTTCAATTTGCACAGCTTTGGTTCTGAGTATATTTAATTTTAGACAAAGGTGTAACAAAATGGAAATAACATTGAACTAACTAAAAAAAGCCCCCCCCCCCCCCATTCCAGGGGTGGGTTCCTGCCAGTTCTAAGCTCTTCTATAGAAGAGGTTCCAGAAATCTACAGTGCTGTTTAGAATTGGTTCCAGCTCCCTCCCCCCGCCCATCTGCACATCATCAAGAGGAAGAGCGAGAGGAGGAATTCTGGGAGTTGAAGTCCACAAGTCTTAAACCTGTCAAGTTTGAACACCCCTGGGTTGTTTTTTTTCTAAAGGGTTAGGGGTGCAAGCAGTGGTGGGTTTCTGCAGGCTCGCACCTACTCGCGAGAGCCGGTTGGTGAAATTTAGAGAACCGGTGAGAGGGGGTTCCACCGGTGTACCTGGAAGTAAATCTGGCCCGCCGCTGCCAGTGACCCAACGGGAAGGAAAGGAAAGGAAGGAAGGAAGGAAGGAAGGAAAAAAGAAAGAATAAGAAAGAAAGAAAGAAAGAAAAAGAAAGAAAGAAAGAAAGAAAGAAAGAAAGAAAGAAAGAAAGAATTTATCATCACAATTGAATTTTGGTTGCTAAGCAAGAGCATTGTTAAATGAGTTTCACCACATTTTAAAAAGTGGCCACTCCCACCCTGTCACATGACTGCCAAACCACACCCACAAAATAGGCCACACCTACAGAGTAGGTTCTAAAAAATTTGAAACCCACCACTGGGTGCAAGGGTCTTGTAACTTGACAGCTTTAAGACTTGCGTGTTTCAATGCCAGAATTCCTGAGCCAACATTTTGGTTGCTAAGCAAGAGCGTTGTTAAGTGAGTTTCACCACATTTTACAAGTTGGTGACTCCCACCCAGTCACATGGCCGGCAAGCCACTCCCACCCAGTCACATGGCTGGCAAGCCACTCCCACAAAGCAGGCCACACCTACAGAAGAGGTTCTAAAATATTTTGAAACCCACCACTGCCCCCTCCCCTCCTCTCCTAAACACTATAAAGATTTCATTGTATTGTAAGGATTTAATGTTGTAAGAAAGAAAGGTAGGAATAACAGCAACCTTTTCTTTTCCTGCCCATGTATACTTTCCTCCACTTAGTAACTTCCAGATTTGTGGGTTTCCAATTCTATCAGATACGTGGCATGTCTGTCTTAGTAATTTATACCATATCTTAGCATTACTGAGCCATCATTTTCTTGACTTCATTGCTATTGCTTTGCCACAATGGCCATTCAATAATGTTAAAAGATGCTGTAAGTTGCCAGTCTAACACAGCAGTACAGGCCATGAACAGGAGTTGAAAACAAACTGGGAGAAGAATGAGCCTTTGCTGCCACCTGGAGTATAAACATGATTGTTTCATATATACTCGTTAACTGTTATCACACTCCACTTGTGCATGCATAACCATGGTATAGAACAGAGGTTCCCAAACTTGGCAACTTTAAGACTTGTGGACTTCAACTATGCTGGCTGGAGAATTCTGGGAGTTGAAGTCCACAAGTCTTAAAGTTGCCAAGTTTGGAAACCTCTGGTACAGAATGTACTCTGATGACATTTTTGTTTGAATGATCCTATGACCTTGCTATCACCTTCCCTCCAGCCAATGGCTGAGATAGCTTTCAGGTGCCCTTATTTGTGTTAAACTAACACAGGGGTCTGCAAAGTTGGCTCTTTTAAGACTGGTGGACTTCAAACTCCCAGAATTCCCCAGCCAGCCAGGCTGGGGAATTCTGGGAGTTGAAGTCCACCAGTCTTAAAAGAGCCAACTTTGCAGACCCCTGAAGTAGCATTTTCCTCCTTCAGCCCACAACATTTCATGAAGCCAATAAAGGGGAAATATTTGCAGCTCAGGGTTGAAACGAGGGCATCCTTGGTGCTCTCTGAGCGTGCTTGTTTTCTTGCAGATGTTTCATTACTGGGTTACCCTAACTAGGTAGCATCACCAGCAGGATGATGTGACCTAATTAGGGCAATGAAACATCTGCAAGGAAGCAAGCTCAGAGAGCACCAAGGACCCCCTCATTTCGCGAAGGAGTGTGAAGCAGGAAAGAAAGAGTGCAGGCTACTTCTGCATCAGGAAAGCTGGGAGGTGAAGATGTTCCTGTCCATTGAAGCCCTCTCAATGTGACTGCTGAAGCATTCCCACCAACACTTCATTTGGAATTGCTCCTGGACTCATACAAATTGGCATTTGTTGTTGTGGCCCGCCAGCAACCAGCAGATTCAGACAATGAGGAGGTTGGAGAGGAACATGGCCCAGTCCTGGAGTCTGGGGAAGGCTCTGATGTCGGAGGCAGAGAGGGGGCCAGAGCCATGTGCCAGTTATAAATGCCTTCAGAGTCAGACATCAGTGAGGCAGAGGAACAGCTGGAGCCTGTTCCCAGTGTGCGCATGCGCAGTGTTGCCAGATGAAGGGAACAGCTAAAGAACAGGGGTCGATTTGGGAGTAAGGCCACAGGTGGACGATGAATGGCCCCTCCCAGAGGAAATAAAAGAGGAGCAAAAGGGGAGTGGAGTTTGCAGGAGACAATTAGTTCACTTAATTAGCTTGTGACTCTCCAAGGTTCCTTGCCAAGTTCTGCAGATATCGGCCTGCCAGCTCTCCAAGCCAGATGAGGTCTGTGACTGTAAATCCTCCCTTGAAAGACTTTGCTGGATGTGAATGAGCAGAATTCACAGTAAATTAATAAAAGGATTTTTTTGTTGGGACAAGAAGTTTGCTTCATGCTCTTGGGAAGCCTCGGTCAGATACATTTGTACCTTGAAGGCACCATGAACATTTCTATTACCAGATTCCATTCCATTCCATCCCACTTTCCCTCCAAACCATTCATTTGGTACTCCTTGCTTCCCCATCCCACAGCACATTTCCAGAAGCAAGGAGAGCAACCACATAAAACGTGCACAAGATGCTAAACAGACTTGCTTCACTACAGAATATGCTCCTATTGTGCATATAAGATTAACTGTGGTTAATTTCTGCAATAGTTCTTCTGGATGGAAGAAACCAATTGGTAACCAATCCATAATTGGTTATGGATTGAACTCTTTACATCCCCTGTGCACAAGTTTACTTGCTGATTGGAATGAGCCTTAGATTCAATTGCAAGATATTCAGGGAGATTTAATGTCCCTTTGTCAGAACTGAAGAAGCTTCTTGGATGAGAAGCGAAATGTCTTCAAAGAAAAACCAGAAAGTCCAGCTGCTTCTTGAAAAAGCACCTTTGGGCCAACGATGACTGCATGACTGAGAATCTTCATAGACATTTAATGGCCCTTCGTAGAGCCCTGGTGACGCAGTGATTACAATGCAGTACTGCTGCTACTTCTGCTGACTGTGGGCTGCCTGCAATTTGGCAGTTCAAATCTCACCAGGCTCAAGGTTGACTCAGCCTTCCATCCTTCCAAGGTGGGTAAAATGAGGACCCAAATTGTTGGGGGGGGGGGCACTAGGCTGACAATGTAAATCTCTTAGAGAGGGCTGTAAAAGCACTAGGAAGCAGTATATAAGTCTAAGTGCTAGTGTTAGTATCAGTGGTGGGTTTCTGTAGGCTCGGACCTACTCGCGAGAGCCTGTTGGTGAAATTTAGAGAACTGGTGAGAGGGGGTTCCACCGGCATACGTGGAAGTAAATCTGGCCCGCCACTGCCAGTGACCCAACGGGAAGGAAAGGAAAGGAAGGAAGGAAGGAAAGAAAGAAAGAAATTATCATCACAATTGAGTCCAAAATTTTGGTTGCTAAGCAAGAGCGTTGTTAAATGAGTTTCACCACATTTTAAAAGGTGGCCACTCCCACCCTGTCACATGACTGCCAAGCCATGCCTACAAAATAGGCCACACCTACAGAGTAGGTTCTAAAAAATTTGAAACCCACCACTGGTTAGTATGCACCGCCGTGGGTTTTTTTTTTTTTATGTTTTCAGCCATCTCAAGCTCATAGGAGGAGTAGGCTTCATCTCATATTGGTCACTGGTTATTAGAAATTACTTTGAAATGTGTACTGTCATCATATCAGGCGCGGTATATAAATCGAATTAAATAAATAAATATATAAAATAAATTGTTTCTCCATTAGAAAAAGAGGCAGCATTTTCCAGGCTCTTTATCCACCCACCTCAAACACCCACGGACATATCACAGCCAGCGGTAAAACAAACTGGGGTTCCAATGGAAGAGGAGATGCCAAAGCTGCCAGGAAGCTGATGGTCTTTGCTGGACTGCTTTACCCCCCAACCCCCCCCCCCCACCCCCAAAGAAGGAGAGTTGGGCTCACTGCCCAGGCTGCACTCAGTCCGAGTGTGAAGCCGGTTTGTTCCCCCTTCTTTCTCAGTCTTCTCTCTTCCTCCACGGTGACGCCAGGGGAGAAACATTTTCCAGAGCCACAATCCCTGGGCGCGTGGGGATGGGGGAAGACCAGCAGCTCAGGCCATCAGCCATCAGGAGCCCAGCGGAGGGTAGCGCCAAGCAGGCCACACTCAGCACCCTTTGCCTTTGTAACAATTTCCGATTGGGCTGCCTGAATAAATCCAAAGAGAGAAGCCACTTCCTGGAACATTTTCTACATCCGAAACCGCAGAAGAGAGCCTCGTCGCCAGTGAGGAGGGGGGGGGGGGTGAGGGGGGAGTGATCAAAGCCAGATGGTAGCCTGGGCATGGAGACGACAGGGAGGGGGGCAGGCACACCCGCACAACAAGGGATCTACAGACATAGGGAATTCGGCAGGCAGTAACATTTGACACAAGGACAAGGCCCCTATTGCATAGACCAGGGGTCTCCAACCTTTGCAACCTTAAGTCTGAAGGACTTCAGTTCCCAGACTTCTCCAGCCAGCTTTTTAGGTCTATGCAATAGGGGCCTTGCAACCACCAGCTGAAACAGGCCTTGCATTAACCGAGATAGACAGAAGACAGAGAATTTATCTGACCAAAGGCATCTGCATTATTATACATAGAATGCATGCACTACGTTGCAGTCACAAATACTAGGAATTATGGGCCTTGGGTTTCTAACCTGGCCTCTCCTTCTCTAAGCATACCCATATCCTTTTATTTTCCTTCTTTGTTGGCTGCAACCCCTTGAGAAAGAGAAAGAGAGAGAGAGAAATAGAGAGGGGGGGGGGAGAAATACAGTAGATAGGTAGGTAGGTAGAGAGAGAGTGAGTAGGTAGGTAGGTAGATGTTTCCAGGTGTCTTTACCCATGTGCCGGAGAAGGAAATCACTGACCACCTTTAGAACAAATCTTTGTTTCTGTAGGCACAGTACTTGACCAACGTAATTCTCATCAATCACTCTAACTAAACAGCTTTCCAAAAGGGGGGGGGAAACCCTTTTTGTACTATGCAAACCTCCCCCAAACGGCCCATTTTTCGCCAAAATGGGCCCGTTTTTTTTTCAAATAAAAGCATGAATAGTCTTGCGGGGGGGGGGGGGCTTCCACAGTGCTCCTGGGGGGGGGGGTGCCTAAAATGAGGAAAAACAGCCCGGTTTTTTTCATGAAAAAGGCCCGTTTTTTGGTCAAAAAATAGCATGCATAGCCTTATGGAGGCTTATAGAGTGCTGCTGGGGGCTGGGGAGGGGCAAAAATGCCCTTTTTTTGCTCATTTCTGCCCTCTACAGCCCCCAGGAGCTCTCTGGAAGCCTCCATAAGGGTATGCATGCGGCCATTCTGGTGAAGGGGCGGGGTTTCAGGAGGCAAAAAATGCTGTATTCGATGTATAAGACGCACCCAGATTTTCAGCCTCTTTTTAGAGGAAAAAAGGTATGTCTTATACTCCAAAAAAATACGGTAGTCCACTCCTTGAAAGTAAGACTCTCTTATTTCAGTTATATTTATTCTGCACAGCATTATAGCTTTTAATTTGAAGAAATTTAAAGAAAAACTCTATGAAATACCAGATATTTATCACTGATATATCTCCACATATTATTAAATTCATACTGAGATTTGAATAATCATTAGCAATCTTCCATTTGAGTCTAATTTCCTTCCACTTTATAAGTTGCATGCGGAGAGCCAATATTTAGACTTCAGAAGGATCTTCATCAAACAATACCTTATACCAAAGATGGCGAACCTATGGCTTGCGTGCCACAGGTGGCACGTGGATCCATTTGTCAGGGCACACGAGGCGTTGCCCTGTTAGCTGGCCAGCGGGCATGCGCGCGCTGACCAACTGAGTTCACCTTTTTTAAAAACCATTTTTTGCCCTTCCCAGGCTCCAGAGGCTTTATAGGAGCCTGGGAAGGGCAAAAAGAGCTTCCTCCGTCCCCCGCCCTGCCCGGAGGCCCTCTGGAGGCTTCATGAGCTTCCAGGGTGCAAAAACCAGCCCTATGGGCATACTGGAAGTTCAGGAATGAACTTCCGGTTTGCTCATAGGGCCGGTTTAAGCTCCCTGGGGGCTTCAGGGACCTTCAGGAGGCTTCCCTGAAGCCTCCGGAGCACTAAAAACAACCCTACGAGCAAACCGGAAGTCACTTGGTTTGCTCGTAGGGTCTTTTTTCCCCCCTCTGAAGGCTTCAGGGAAGTCTCCTGACGGTTCCTGAAGGCTCTGGAGGGCCTCCGGGGGGCGGGGGAGGCTGTTTTCGCCCTCCCCAGGCTCCTATAAAGTCTCTGGAGCCTGGGGAGGGCGGAAAAAGCATGAAAAAAATGGGGGGTCACGCCTGTCATGTGCGCATGCGCACTTGGGTGGTGGTGTCGCACATTGCATTATGGGTGCGGCATGCCCACGCACGACACCCCCCTGCGCTCCCCCTACTTATGGCACTCAAGCCAAAAAAGGTTCGCCATTGCTTTTACACATGGAGGGATAGTCTCTCTCAGTTAAAATGGTCGGTATAGATAAATCAGATAGAGAGTAAAATCATTCTGTGGAACTGCTGTCATTAAATTTAGGAATTTGTATCTCATGCCTGATATGCATGGAAATGCAGGATACTGTTTTAATATATGGGCTGTAGCAGTGGTGTGTTTCAAATTTTTTTAGAACCTACTCTGTAGGTGTGGCCTATTTTGTGGCCGTGGCTTGGCAGTCATGTGACAGGGTGGGAGTGGCCACCTTTTAAAATGTGGTGAAACTCATTTAACAACGTTCTTGCTTAGCAGCCAAAATTTTGGACTCAATTGTGATGATACATTCTTTCTTTCTTTCTTTCTTTCTTTCTTTCTTTCTTTCTTTCTTTCTTTCTTTCTTTCTTTCTTTCTTTCTTTCTTTCTTTCTTTCCTTTCTTTCTTTCTTTCTTCCTTTCTTTTCCTTTCCTTTCCTTTCTTCCCTCCTTTCCTTTCCTTTCCTTCCCGTTGGGTCACTGGCAGCAGCGGGCCAGATTTACTTCCAGGTACACCGGTGGAACCCTCTCTCACCGGTTCTCTAAATTTCACCAACCGGCTCTTGCGAGTAGGTGTGAGCCTGCAGAAACCCACCACTGGGCTGTAGCTGCAACAATAGATTGAGTCAAAACATGTGCATCACTTTTTTAGCATAGGTATTTATATTGATGTTTTTATTATTGTTTTTTATCATTGCCTGTTCACCGCCCTGAGTCCCGTAAGGGAGAAAGGGCGGTATACAAATTCGAATACAATTACAATTACAATTATATGCATATACAAAGAGTCAGGGCTTCACTAAGAGTGCTTAATCCCATCCACCACAGATACCACTGATGTAGTAACCAAAATAAATGCAAAAATAAAAATATGACTTTGTTGGTCAACACAAACGGTTGCCCCCTGATCTCCGTACCACCACAGACCTATGCCACTTCCGCCGGGAGCTTAAAACACTTCTTTTTCATCTGGCCGGGCTGGCATAGATTTAACGATTTAATTTAATTTTAATGGGACTTTTTAAACTGTTTTAATTGATTTTTAGCACAGATCCATCAAATTTAATCCTATTTTATCTTGTTGTTTTGTATATTATTGTGCTTTTTTACTTCTTCTGTGCACCGCCCTGAGTCCCACTAGGGAGATAAGGCGGTACAAAAATGTGATAAAATAAAATAAATAAATAAACATTGTTATAGAAAGCTTTATATCCGTGATGGTGAACCTATGGCACGACTGCCACAGGTGGCATATGGAACCCTCTCTGTGGGCACGCAAGCCATTGCCCAGGTCACCTCCACCATGCATGCACACACGTCTCCAGCCGGCCAAGTGATGTTCGGGTCTCTTTCGGGAGATGCATGCACATGTGCAGGGGTGAGGGAGTTGTGTGTGCATGTGTGGGGGTTGCACGCATGCGTGGCGGTCGGGGACGCACGGGGATGTGACACGCCTATCCATGCTCCATTTTTGGTGCCAGGAGGCTTCAGGGAGGGCCTCCAGAGCACGAGGGAGACTGTTTTTGCCCTCCCAGAGGCTAAACCCCCCCCTCAAGAGCCTGTGGAGGGTGAAAATGCCCCCACCCCCCCACCCTGGCATGGTGCAGGAGGCTGAGTAGGCTGCGGAGGGGGGGATTTTGCATGTGCATGCACAGGGCGTATTGCATTGTGGGTGTGGGCCAGTGGAGGGTTTCAACATTTTTAGAACCTCTTTTGTAGGCATGGCCTGCTTTGTGGGAGTGGCTTGCCAGCCATGTGACTGAGTGGGAGTGGCTTGCCAGCCATGTGACTAAGTGGGAGTGTCTTGGCAGTCATGTGACTGGGTGGGCGTGACCAACTTGTAAAATGTGGTGAAATTCACTTAACAACGGTTTTGCTTAGCAACCAAAATGTTGGCTCAGGAACTCTGGCATTTGAAGCATGCAAGTCTTAAAGCTGTCAAGTTACAAGACCCTTGCACCTCTAACCCTTTAGAAAAAAAAACCCCAGGGGTGTTCAAACTTGACAGCTTTAAGACTTGTGGACTTCAACTCCCAGAATTCCTCCTCTCACTCTTCCTCTTGATGATGTGTGGACGGGCGAGGGGGAGAGAGCTGGAACCAATTCTAAACGGCACTGTAGATTTTTGGAACCTCTTCTATAGAAGAGGTTAGAACTGACAGGAACCCACCCCTGGTGTGGGCACATATGCATGATTTTGGCACACGAGGACACAAAGGTTAGTCATCACTGCTCTATATAGTTATAGATAGCTCTGGAGTAGGAATTTGTCTCCCAAAAGCAGCATGCAGATTGTGACCATGTGCCCTTCGGCCCATCTGTTTATCCACCCACTGTAGACATGAAATCTAATAATAATAATAATAATAATTTATTGACCGCTCCCTCTCCCCACAGGGACTCGGGGCGGTGCACAGGGAGAATAAAAGCAATAAATATACAAAATACATACCAATTTAAAACAGATTAAATTAATTCCTGTGCTAGAATCCCATTAACTAAAAATCCCCACTAAATATAAATCTGCTCTAGATTTGAAAGCAGAATCCTAAATTGCCACTTGAGATAATGCAGTCCTTGTAGGAGGGAGGAAAAAGGTATTCGTAGATCTGCAGGGTTGATTTTTCCTCTTTCTTATCTACTTCTTTTCAAAAATTCCACATAAGAATTATGGCTGGTAAGTGTGCAGCAGCTGCCAAAAAAGCCAACCCAGTTCTAGGCTGCATGAATAGAGGGATAGAATCAAGATCACAGGAAGTGTTAATACCACTTTATAATGCCTTGATAAGGCCACACTTGGAATACTGCATTCCGCTTTGGTCGCCAAGATGTAGAAAAGACGTTGAGACTCTAGAAAGAGTGCAGAGAAGAGCAACAAAGATGATTAGGGGACTGGAGACTAAAACATATGAAGAACGGTTGCAGGACCTGGGTATGTCTAGTTTAATGAAATGAAGGACTAGGGGAGACATGATAGCAGTCTTCTGATATCTCAGAGGCTGCCACAAAGAAGAGGGAGTCAAACTATTCTCCAAAGCACCTGACCTGAGGGCAGAACAAGACGCAATGGGTGGAAACTAATCAAGGAGAGAAGCAACTTAGAACTGAGGAGAAATTTCCTGACAGTTACAACAATCAATCAGTGGAACAGCTTGCCTCCAGAAGTTGTGAATGCCCCAACACTGCAAGTCTTTAAGAAGATGTTGGATACCCATTTGTCTGAAATGGTATAGGGCTTCCTGCCTAGGCAGGGGGTTGGACTAGAAGACCTCCAAGATCCCTTCCAACTCTGCTATTGTATTGTATTGTATTGTCTTCACAAATAAGCAAGGAATATTGAATACCTTATTTAGACCCAAATCTGAAAACAATACCCTCTGTAATTTTTCATTTCTCCTTAAAATAAGGTACAATGCTGCACAATATCTAAATATGGGAAATTCCCACCTATGCTGCAACTTTTAGTTATGGCCTGATTTTTCAACGATGCTGACTTCGCATATTCCATTCTGAGGCCAATGGCTGATGTCCACTTGGTTTTCTTCCCAAGTCCCATGTTTGACTTTGGGTAAAAATTCCTTCCTATTACTAAGCAGTGACATAGCCCCAAAAGTCCATGGGATTCACATTAAATCATCTTTATTACCTAAAGAAACCCTAGTGTCTTTGCTTTGAAAACTGCCTGGTATCAAAGGAAGCTTAGATTTTAATTTGTTGCTGTCAAAAATAAAGCCCATACAGGTCCTGAACTGATGCCTTAAGAGATAAATTGAGAAATAGCTCATAAGAAACTGCAGAGACCCGGCAGTCTTAAGAAGAAAACCTATCTTGGGCCAATATGGAAGACCTAATGAAGTGGTTATTTCTTCCTGTCCTCGGAAGAGCTTGTAGATCAGAGGTTTTTCTTTCTTTCTTTCTTTGAATCGAACGAGTTTTTTTTTTTAATTGCCTCTATTTTGGTCACAGAAGCTAAATGGAAGCTAAACTTATCCCCCAAAACTATTTAGATCGAACTGTCCTTAAAAGCTTGAAAGCAGGCCAGACTGGTTTTTTGGCAGTCTGACGCAATCCACTCTGCTCTCTGCCAGGTGTAGACGTGCACAAAGCAGCATTGTTTTATCTGCGGGATCGGATCCTGCCTCATACATCCTCACGACCGATTCGCTCCCACAGAGAGGGACTTCTCCGGGTGCCGTCCACTAGACTCTGTCAGCGGGCGACGCCCAGGGGAAGGGCTCTCTCTGTGGCGGGCCCGGCCTTCTGGAACGACCTTCCCCCCGATATTAGGACGACCACGGACCTCCGCTCCTTCCGTCTCAAATTAAAAACTCATTTCTTCTGCCTGGCCGGCCTAGGATAGTCTCTCTGTCTTTGGGGTTTTATTGGGGTTTTGTAATATTGCTTAGTTTTAATGGGAATTTTAGCGCAGGTTTGGATTTAATTTATTTTTAATGAAATGTTTATATGTATTTATTGTTTTACTGTGCCTGTGCACCGCCCCGAGTCCCTGTGGGGAGAGGGCGCGGTTTAGAAATATTAAAATTATTATTATTATTATTATTCACACAATACACTTAATCTAACTCGGTGGCAAATATGGTACCTAGCATGTCAATCCAAATCCAGACTATGGGTCAAAGTGTGGGTAAGGCAGAGTATTGTATCCTAATCATAGCGTACAGCTGAAGTTTCATTATTTCCTGTACCTTTTTGGCTCCTCCCTTCTGTTTTCCAGGCAGAAAGATTAGACCCTAAATCGCTAAAGCAGATTATATCCCAATTATATTTCACCATTGAGAACATTAGGATAACTATACTGGCATTAGATTTGCTGCCCCTATTGCTGATCCCTATCCTGTCTCAGTTACTTCTGTTGTGGTATGGAATCTAGCCGATCCTTTAGATCTCAGACTACAATAGGGAACATTCAATATACCCAATACAATATACATATTGTACTCCCATGTAACACCTCTCCTGCATGAGCTGCACTGGCTGCCTGTGGTCTTCCGGGTGCGCTTCAAGGTGTTAGTAATCATCTTTAAAGCGCTCCATGGCACGGGTCCTGGTTACTTGAGAGACCGCCTCCTGCCACATACCTCCCTGCGACCTGTCCACTCCCACAGAGTGGGCCTCCTCAGGGTGCCGTCAGTCGGTCAATGCCAGCTGGCAACTCCCAGGGGAAGGGCCTTCTCTGTGGCGGGTCCGGCCCTCTGGAACGACCTGCCCCCCGATATCCGTACCATCACGGACCTACGCCTCTTCCGTCGGATGTTAAAAGCACATTTCTTTCATCTAGCCAGCCTAACATAGACTAAGGATATAATTTTAACTTTTGATATTTATTGATTTTAACTTTTATATTATCTAAATTTTAGCACAGATCCAATAATTTAATTGTCTTTTATATTTTGTATGTGTTGATGGGTTTTATCTTGCTGTGCACCGCCCTGAGTCCCCTTGGGGAAAATAGGGTGGTATATAAATCGTAATATATATTTATTTATTTATTTTATTTTATTAAATTTATATCCCGCCCTTCTCCTTGTTAGGACCCAGGGCGGCGCACAGGGATGTTAAAATACATACAAAATATAAAATATATGAAATTTAAAATACTTATTTTAATAAATAAACCCTGCGCTAAAAAACCAAATTAAAATCCCAAGTTTAAAAACTATCTAATGGTCAGTGTGGAGGTTACGCTAGGCCGGCTAGGTGAAATAGGTGTGTCTTCAGACACTTGCGGAAGAGGCGGAGGTCGGAGATGGTGCGGAGTTCAGGGGGTAAGTCGTTCCAGAGGACTGGGCCCGCCACAGAGAAGGCTCTCCCCCTGGGTGTCGCTAGTCGGCATTGTCCAGCCGACGGCACCCTGAGGAGGCCCTCTCTGTGGGAGCGTATCGGTCTAAGAGATGTATGGGGCAGGAGGCGGTCTCGCATATAACTAGGCCCCGAGCCATGGAGCGCTTTAAAGATGGTCGTTAAAACCTTGAAGCGCACCCGAAAGACCACAGGAAGCCAGTGCAGCTCGCGCAGGATAGGTGTTATGTGGGAGTGTCTAGGCGCTCCCGTAATCACCCGCGCGGCTGCGTTCTGGACTAGCTGCAGCTTTCGGGTGCACCTCAAGGGAAGCCCCATGTAGAGAGCATTACAGTAGTCGAGTCGAGAGGTGACGAGTGCTTGAGTGACTGTGCGTAAGGCCCCCCGGTCCAGTAAGGGGCGCAATTGGCGCATCAGGCGAACCTGATGAAACGCCCCCCTGGCCACGGCTGCCACATGATCTTCCATAGACAGCCGGGAATCCAGGAGGACACCCAAATTGCGCGCCCTCTCCACGGGGGCCGGTGTTTCGCCCCCAATGGCCAGAGTTGGAATAATCTGGCTGAACCGAGGCGCCGGAAGCCACAGCCACTCAGTCTTGGACGGGTTGAGCCTGAGTTTGTTACCACCCATATATATATAGAAACCCTGCTTTCTAGCTAATTTAAATCGTGTGGCCCTGCAGATTCCACCCCCTCGCTGTTTGCTTATCTTTGTAGGTGCGCTCTACGCATGCGTGGAAGGTTCTGTGCATGCGCGGAGAAGGGTCCTGCATGCGCTTACATTGCTACCGAACCAATAGCAAAGGTACGTGGATTTCACCCCTGGGGCAACCCTCATAGATTTTGCTGCCCATGGAAATGTAATCATCTCTGTGAAATCTCTTCTACACCACAAATCTACTCTTGCTGGAAAATTTGTTTTAGCTTTACTTGATTTTTAAGATTCCATCCAGAACGTTCCTCTCCCCTTATCTCCACTTCAGAATAACATAAAATAAGAGGATTGGAAGGGACCTTGGAGGTCTTCTAGTCCAGCCCTCTGCTTGAGCAGGAGACCTTATACCATTCCAGACAAATAGTTGTCCAGAACATACACTTTCAACCCCATCTTGTACCCTAAAGCAGGGGTCCCCAACCTTTGCAACTTTAAGTCTGAAGGACTTCAGCTCCCAGACTTCTCCAGCCAGCTTTGCTGGCTGGAGAATTCTGGGAGCTGAAGTCCTTCAGACTTAAAGTTGCAAAGGTTGGGGACCCCTGCCCTAAAGAGATACTAAACAACAATCCGCTCCCCTCCTGTCTCCAAAGCTGCGATATTTCTAGGATGCTGAATTTTGCACACATGTTCTTTTCTGGAAGCTTTTCCTGAGAAGAGGCCCAGCTGTCAATAACAGGAGTTTATAGAATTAGTTCATTGTCAGAAATGGTGGAACATTGCCAAAGAAATAATATCTGGAAGAAAAGTTGCTAACATAGGATTAATTTGCTGGAATGGGGCACGCGCTGGAGTCCTGGCCTGTCAGCATGTGGGTTATAATTGCAGGCTTCACTCTTATTTTGACATCAGCCCTTTTATTAGCATAACTCTTCAGACTCCTCTGCTAACCTGTTGTGTACAGTACAAGCATGCCCCGACTGACAGGCTGTGGGTAAGGCAGCTTTGGATACAAAAGGCGTCAAATTTTTGATTGCTGACATGATGATCATAAATAAATACAACTGTGTGAAGGAAGTCAAATAATTTTCTTTGTCTTGGTGTTCTGTTGGATTTATGCATCTGGCAAGTTGTATATGAAATCAAGTAAAGACTTTATGCCCACTTTCCAATTCTTTGCAAATATGTTAAGGGACAATCTAGGCTCAACAATATTTCCTTTTTACAAAATTAGCCTCTTCAAGGCAATAGTCCTCTCTGAGAGATATCCTCCAAGCCTGATAGAAGTTCCAGGAGAGTAAGGGATTTTTAATTTTTTTCTTCCCTGCCTATTCTTCTTTTAGTCACTACTTATTTATTTATTTTATTTATTTATTAAATTTATACCCCGCCCTTCTCCAAATGGACCCAGGGCGGCTCACAGGAATGTTAAAAATACATACAAAACCATATAAAATTTAAAAAACTTATTCAATAAAATCCTGCACTAAAAACCAAATTAAAATCCCCAAATTTAAAACTATCTAAAAGTCAGTTATGGAGGTTACGCTAGGCCGGCTAGATGGAACAAATGTGTCTTTAGACACTTGCGGAAGAGGCGGAGGTCGGAGATGGTGCGAAGTTCAGGGGGTAAGTCGTTCCAAAGGGCTGGGCCCGCCACAGAGAAGGCTCTTCCCCTGGGTGTCGCCAGCCGACATTGTCCGGCCGACGGTACCCTGAGAAGGCCCTCTCTGTGGGAGCGTATCGGTCTAAGGGATGTATGGGGCAGGAGGCGGTCTCGCATATAACTAGGCCCCGAGCCATTGAGCGCTTTAAAGATGGTCATTAGAACCTTGAAGCTGTATATCTATGGCAGTGCTTTCACTTTATTCATTCTGTAGTTCTCCCTGCATCTCTTTTAAGCCTCAACCAAACCATGAGAAGGTGAAGCTGA
Organism: Rhabdophis nuchalis; assembly: GCA_039707465.1. Classification (NCBI taxonomy): domain Eukaryota; kingdom Metazoa; phylum Chordata; class Lepidosauria; order Squamata; family Natricidae; genus Rhabdophis; species Rhabdophis nuchalis. The sequence goes on from CM077646.1 coordinate 163,691,446, forward strand.
GAGATAGTTACAGCATGTCTTGCATTAAGGCATGATAAATTCTTTTAAATGGCAATGGGCATAACACCGATGAATTAAATGATGTCTCCAGTGATTGGCTGATATGGAGTTAAGGACCATCTGCAAGTGGTAAACAAACATTGATTGTTTGCATAGCCTGGAAACGGTGAGCGCCTCGAGTATTCCCACTTGCAAAGTTCTCAACAAGAAGGATTTCGAATACCTATTGGGGTGAATTAAATCCCATGTCATAAGTAAAGGTAACAATAAAAAGCCTCTCTATACCCGTGATGGCGAACCTATGGCACATGTGCCACAGATGACATACAGAGCCCTCTCTGTGGGCATGCGCACATCGCCCCAGCTCAGCTCTCCATGGTGTTTCTTTTGTGAACTTCTGTTTCCCTGCAAAGGACGAGACAGAAGCTCACGAAATAAAAATATCTCACCTCTGGCAGAGCTACCGGTGTTGGGATGCCCTGCCTCCTGCTGGCCAGGTGGCCTTCGGGTCTCTGGTGCGCATACGTGCATGTTCACAGCATGTTTGTGCATGTGCGCGCAGTTTGGGCACTCAGTGCCTACAAGGTTCGCTATCACTGCTCCATACTCTTATGCAAAATGCATTATCACTGTAGTTATTTTCAGCTTCACAGAGCACAATTTACAACACGATACAATATTCCAAAGGTGCTTTTTCAAAAGGCAACTGGACTTTGTTTTTCCTTAAAGGCATTTTGCTTCTCATCCAAAAGAATTGAAGAAGCTTCTTGGATGCTTGAAACATCTTCAAGGACAAAAAAAAAAAAAGTCCAGTTGTCTCTTGAAAAAGCACTTTTGGGACAACCATGACCTGGATGACTGGGAATCTCCATAGACAAAAGATACAATGAAATCTCTACAGCAAAGTAATAAAAGTTCCCAAAATACATTAAAATGAAACACCAAACTCAGAACACAAATTACAAATACCCTCAATCAGTGCAAACGTGCCAAAAACATCTATTGTACATTGGTATCTGAGTTCCTGCAGGTCCTGGGGCTGAGTCAGAGGTGGGCTTCAAAAATTTCAGCAATGGGTTCTCTGCTTGGTTGCTGGTGGGCATGGCCTGGTCGGCCTCCGGCACCATGGCGGCAGTGGTGGGTTTCTGCAGGCTCGCACCTACTCGCGAGAGCCGGTTGGTGAAATTTAGAGAACCAGTGAGAGGGGGTTCCACCAGTGTACCTGGAAGCAAATATGGCCCACCGCTGCCAGTGACCCAATGGAAAGGAAAAGAAAGGAAGGAAGGAAGGAAGGAAGGAAGGAAGGAAGGAAGGAAAGAAAGAAAGAAAGAAAGAAAGAAAGAAAGAAAGAAAGAAAGAAAGAAAGAAAGAAAGAAAGAAAGAAAGAAAGAATTTATCATCACAATTGAGTCCAAAATTTTGGTTGCTAAGCAAGAGCGTGTTAAATGAGTTTCACCACATTTTAAAAGGTGGCCACTCCCACCCTGTCACATGACTGCTAAGCCACGGCCACAAAATAGGCCACACCTACAGAGTAGGTTCTAAAAAATTTTGAAACCCACCACTGCATGGCGGGGAGGCCGTTTTTGCCTTCCCCAAGCTCCAAAGGCTTTCCCCGAGCCTCGGAGGGTGAAAACTGCCTCTCCTGGCCTCTGAAGGCCTTCTGGGGGTATGTGTGTGTTCCCCTTCCCTAAGCTTCTGTGCAGGCCCTGCACTTACCTCGTATCCACGTGGAGACTCCTGGGAGGGGCGTGGTGGAGTGGCAGGGGAGGGGTGTGGTGGGCGTGGCCAGCCAGGGGTGGGATTTGGAGGTTCTCCGAACCAGCCATAACGTTAGCTACGGTTCTCCTGAACCCGGACAAACCCATAGCAGCCCGCCTCTGGTCTGAGTCTTTAATGGTTTAATGGTTTGGGAATAGATGATGACATGTCATGGGCGCAGTCATGGAAGGACAATGGGAGAATACTGTCTTGGGTTGTAATTTTAATGTTCTTAAATTTTAGTACAGGGTAATTTAATTCGTTTTTAACTTTGGATATATTGTATGTTTTTAGATGGTTTTTTAATTTTCCTGTATACTGCCCCGAGTCCCTTCGGGGAGAGGGGGCGGTTTATAAATCTAATAAATTATTATTAAATTATTATTATTATTGCTGCAAGAGTGGGGCACAGAAAAGATTGTCCTATATACTTACTAGATTCATATCCCTATTTTATTTTGTGCAAACTGAGGCAGTGTACATAATGCTTCCTCCTCCCATTTCCTTCACAATCCTTGGGAAGTGGGTTGGACTGAATGAGAATGACTGGCCCAAAGTCACCCAGCTGGCTTTGATGCTTAAGGAAAGACCAAAATTACAGTCTCCCAGATAGATATTAATAAATATTAATAAAATTATTTTATTCACTTTATTCACCACTTTTTAGGGATGTGCAAATATGTACTCCTTTGGAAACCAAAACTTTCATTGTCCCAGGGTTGTTCTATTTTCTTTTGGAACATATCAATCTGGTCATTTCAGGAGTGGTTTGGTAGTTGTAGAGAAATAAATATCCTGGAACAGAAAGATCTCGTCCCAGGGTGGTGAGTTTTAAATACAACTATATTTAAATGTGTCAACAAGGAAATTCCTAAGAGTTTACCTCTGCATATACAAATGTCTTTTTGATGGAAGTATTGAATGTAGATGTTCTAAACTTCATGTCTCTTCTTAGCACTACAAATCTATTTATATAAATGCCAGGTTTAAAAAAAACCATTTTTTGTAATGGGGGGGGGGGGGTTTCTCATGTTGTTTATTTCAAAGCTTACTGAAAATTACATGATTAATAATGTAAAAATAATTTTGTAAGATGAATAAAAAATTTATCACCATATTTATTTGTATGTAGTATTTATTTGTCTCATGCTGTAGAATGTAAATCATAATTTTAAAACAATTTACCAAAGGCATTTATTTTGAATTGTAATGGCGAAAAGAGTAAGGTTCTACATTTAGGCAAGAAAAACGAAATGCACAGGTACAGTATAGGTGGTACCTTGCTCAATAGCAGTAACTGTGAACGGGATCTTGGAATCCTAGTGGACAACCATTTAAATATGAGCCAGCAGTGTGCAGCAGCTGCCAAAAAAGCCAACACAGTTCTAGGCTGCCTAAACAGAGGGACAGAATCAAGATCACGTGAAGTGTTAATACCACTTTATAATGCCTTGGTAAGGCCACACTTGGAATACTGCATTCAGCTTTGGTCGCCTTGATGTAGAAAAGATGTGGAGACTCTAGAAAGAGTGCAGAGAAGAGCATCAAAGATGATTAGGGTACTGGAGACTAAAACATATGAAGAACGGTTGCAGGAACTGGGTATGTCTAGTTTAATGAAAAGAAGGACTAGGGGAGACATGATAGCAGTGTTCCAATGTCTCAGAGGTTGCCACAAAGAAAAGAGACTCAAGCTATTCTCCAAAGCACCTGAGAGCAGGACAAGAAGCAATGGGTGGAAACTAATCAAGGAGAGAAGCAACTTAGAACTGAGGAGAAATTTCCTGACAGTTAGAACAATTAATCAGTGGAACAGCTTGTCTCCAGAAGTTGTGAATGCCCCAACACAAGTCTTCAAGAAGATGTAGGATAGCTATTTGTCTGAAATGGTATAGGGCAGTGTTTTTCAACCACTGTGCCGTGGCACACTAGTGTGCCGCAGAGGCGTAGCGTGGGGGGTGCAGGAGGTGCCGGCCGCACCGGGCGCAACATCTGGGGGGGCGCACTCGCACCGCGCACCCCGCCTGCCTCCCGCCTCAGCCCCGTCCCGCCACCGCCGCCGCCCCGACAAAGTTTTGACACTCGTGGGAAGGGAGGCGGAGGCGCCACGGAGCTTCCCCTCCTGCGGCGTCGAGGGAGCGCGGAGAGGCGGGAAAAGGCCAGGCGGCGCCGAACGGGGAAGCCTGGGCGGAGGCGGCGGAGAGAGACCGGGTGGAAGTCGCTCGCTCCGGCGGCCGGAGGGGTCCCCTGCTCAGCCCACCCGGGGAGGGTCGAGAATGCGAGCGAGGGGCCGTTAAGGAGGAGGAGGCGGAGGAGGAGCTCCCACTGCAAATTGACACCCCGGCCGAGCAGGAGGAGGGGGGAGGAGGAACGCCCCCCGCCAGACACCCCCTTCCGCTCCTCATCCCCCTCTGCCCCCACCCTTTCCCCCCGGGACCCTCCAGCACCGCGCCCCCTCCCTGCGCAGGGCGTCCCCTCCCGCTCCCCCCCCCCGCCCCCGATGCGCGCACTTTTCCGTCTCTTCCCACTTTTATTGTGGTTTGAAAATGGAGCGAGGAATCTGGGGGAGGGTTAGGGGGCGCAAATTACTTGCCTTGCCCCGGGTGCTGACAACCCACGCTATGCCACTGGTGTGCCGTGAGATATTGTCTGGTGTGCCGTGGGAAAAATTCCTGCCAGAATATCAGCTTTGTTTTCAGCCAAACAGGCCCAGGTTTCGCACTAAGTAAACAGAAATATGAACAATTATAAAATACTTTATTATTTCAAAATAAAGTAATTATAAAATAATTTTTGTGTTTATTTGATTCCTATTCAAGAGAATTACTTTATATATAGTCAATATAGGCACAGAGTTAAAATTTTTTAACATTTTCTAATGGTGGTGGTGTGCCTCGTGATTTTTTTCATGAAAAAAGTGTGCCTTTGCACAAAAAAGGTTGAAAAACACTGGTATAGGGTTTCCTGCCTAGGCAGGGAGTTGGACTAGATGACCTCCAAGGTCCCTTCCAACTCTGCTATTGTATTGTATTGTATTGTATTGTATTGTATTGTATTGTATTGTATTGTATTGTATTGTATTGTATTGTATTGTATTGTAAGCTGCCCAGAGTCACTGACTGAGATAGAAACTGAATAAATAAAGTAGCTACCACATAGGACCCTATATGTAATAATTGGAACAGTTTACATCCTGCCACAATATCTTTAACACCATTAAACCACAATAACTGCTGGTCTCAGCTCCTTAATAGGTGGAGAAAAATGCCAAATCAGTTTAAACATCTGTGCAACCATAATAATCATAGAGGTGGCAGAGTGTTTGTATATATTTGTTAAATAAATGAATAGTTGCCAAGAAAATGCATGCATATCCCTATAGAGGTGAATGCCACTTTAAGTTTATTATTTGTTTGCTATTTCCTGACCAGGAGTCTTAAAAAGAACTGAAATGCTCATTTATTATTAAAGTAGCTGGAACAGTCAGTGAGCAGACTCTACCAATATCCTCCAATTATAGCAGCTGAAACCACAATGACATCATGTTATAGTATCATTGCACAATTGACACCAATTGGCAGCGATCAGGCACAATACATCAATTTTGCCCTCTGGACTCATCCTTCGTGATCCCCTATCCTGCTTTCTCATCCCTCCTTCCCAGCTTCCTTCCTATCCCTTATTGTTGTTTTTGATACTACACAGGATGGAAAGGAGAGCAGATGTGTGGTGAGGAATATGTGTGAATATGTTGTGTGTATATGCATATGCTAGGTTTTCACCAACTGAACAAGTGGAGCTCATTTAGTGAATTTGGGCTGATCACAATTTTTCATCCTATCTCACCAGGTTGTTATAGTGCAAGGGAAATCCCCATGTAAGCTGACTTGAATTCTCAGAAAAAAATGGAATACACATGTAAATACAAATACATTTCCTATGCTGTATTAGGTTAAAACAATTACCCCTGACAACATGCCTTTTTTTTTTTTTTTAGAAAGTAGAAATATACTAGTTCTAGAACTTCTAGCAGAATGGACTGTAATTACTGTATGGGTTTTCCATGCCTTGTAATGTTGTTTTGGGAAGGGGGATTTCTCTTCTACCCATTATAGTTTTGAAGCTGTATGAAGTCAATGAGTTAGATAGCAGAACACATTTACAAACAGTACATCAAAAGGTATTCTATTCAGACCCAGTTTGAGCATTTGGATAATGTTAGAGATCAGTTCTGGTAAGCCTGTGGTACTAATGGAACTAAAACTTATTATGATAGATACAGACACAATCCCAGATTTTGGAAAGAAAATCTGCCCATGAATTTAAAACATTTAATGCACATTTTATATGCATTGCTGCCCTCTAGAGGAAACTATTATTCAATGAATTCAACGGCACAGCAGTTATGAAAAATAAAATTCTAACATGTTAGAGACGGCATAAAAAATGCCGGGGTAGCTGTGAGCAAATGATGAGGATACAAATTATTATGTTATAAGTTGGTTTCTTTTGGGAATGAGTATTTGCTGAACAGTTTTATATGTTTACATACATGTGGAGCAGGGGTGGGTTTCAAAATTTTTGGAACAGGTTCTGTGGGTGTGGCCTGCTTTGTGGGAGTGGCTTGCTGGCCATGTGACTGGGTGGGAGTGGCTTGCCAGCCATGTGACCGGGTGGGAGTGGCCAACTTGGAAAATGTGAAACTCACTTAACAATGGTCTTGGTTAACAACTAAACTTTTGGGCTCAATTGTGGTCATACATTCTTTCTTTCTTTCTTTCTCTTTCTTTCCTTCTCTCTCTCTTTCCCTCTTTCTCTCTCTCTGGCTGAAGGGCTCGGCCTTTGAAGCCTGCCGGCTAGGGGCAGCGGAACAAGAGCGCGCTAAGCTGCGCAAACCCCCATCCCCCCCGCCACTCGCGGCAAAACTTTCCCTGTTCCCACACACACACACACGCTTCTCAGCTGCAGGCGGCCGGGCGGCGGGGAGGGCAGGCTAAGGTGAGTGAGCACAGCGGCCCCGGGATGAAGAGGCTCCGCGGGGGACGGGCGGGCGGGCGGGCACGACGACAGACAGACAGAGAGAGGCACAGACACAGAGAGGGACAGGGAGCGGAGGGGGGAATCAGAGAGTGACAGACACACACACAGAGACAGAGAGGGAGGGAGGGAGAGAAAGAGAGAGATGCAGAAAGTGATTAAGTACGTGAATGCGAGACAGACACACACACACACAAACACAGAGTGATAGATGGGCGGGGTTCGCGCAGCCTAGCGCGCTCTTCCGCCCCGCCCCCCGCGCCAACAGGGAAAGCAGGCCCGGCAGCTTCAAAACTAAAGCGCCTGGTTCTTGAAACTTTCCCTGCTAGGGATACACGAGTGAGCCACGTGTTCCTTAGATACTTCCGGGTCCAGGATCCAAAGGGCTCGCTTGGGATCCGGAAATTTGACGAAAGGGCTCGCGCGAACCCCTGCGAGCCCTCAGGAACCCACCCCTGATGTGGAGAGGAAATGTTGGTGCCTGCCCTACAGGCAGACATGCAAAAGCTAGCAGGGAGTGGAGGCATGAGATATGGCCAAGTCAATCTTATGTTATGACTCAAGTTTTAAAAAATGGAATTGCAAGGCAGGAAGAATGAGGGTAGTTTTGAATTCACACAGAAATGCCAAGAAAAAGTGCTGCAAATTGCATGTCCATTTGTTATGCCTTTTGTCTAATATTGTGCCTCTATCCTCTTGCATAAATGCTGTATGTGCATTTGATTTGAGTTCTGGAAAAGAAGAATGGAACATTATTTCAAAAATGAAAATATGTAGATTGTTATTCCCACCCACCCCTTTCAGGGACAGCATGCTCAGAAGCTCTTGATAACCAAATTTATTTATTTATTTATTTATTTATTTAATTCGATTTGTAAACCGCACCAATCTCCGTCAAGACGGACTCTGGGCAGTGCACAGGACATTAAAACCTACAATAAATAAATAAATAACAAATATACAAAAGTTAAAAAGAAATTAAATAATAAACCTGTGCTAAAATTCCCATTAAAACCTATCTAATTTAGCTGAGGCTCTATCGTTCCTAGATTTAAATTCTATGCTAGTCCAGCTTGCTGAAAGAGATGTGTCTTAAGTGAGCGGCGGAAGAGGGGAAGGTCCGTGATAGTGCGAAGTTCGGGGGGTAGGTCGTTCCAGAGGGCGGGCCCTGCCACAGAGAAGGCCCTACTTCTGGGCGTCGCCAGCCGGCATTGACCGGCAGTCGGCACCCTGATGAGGCCCTCTCTGTGGGAGCGAATCGGTCGATGGGAGGTATGTGACAGGAGGCGGTCCCGCAAATAACTAGGCCCCGAGCCATGGAGTGATTTGAAGATGGTAACAAGCACCTTGAAGCACACCCGGAAGGCCACTGGTAGCCAGTGCAGCTCGCGCAGGAGAGGTGTTACATGGGAACTTCGAGATGTTCCCGAAATCCCTCGCGCGGCCGCGTTCTGGACTAACTGAAGCTTCCGGATGCACCTCAAGGGGAGCCCCATGTAGAGACCATTGCAATAGTCAAGGCGGGACGTCACGAGTGCTTGAGTGACTGTGCGGATCACTGTTCCCATCAATGGCATTTAGTACCTGATGAATTGTCAACAATGCATAAAAGTGCTTCAAATGTATGTTGGAAATGTAACTAACAAGGAGAAGGAAATGGGTCCTAACAAGGAGAAGGGCGGGGTATAAATTTAATTAAAAAAAATATAAAGAAGAACTTTTTATCAACTTTGGTGGACGGGATACAGCAAAGAAATATTGGAGATTTATATTTTAATACAAAAAAATCTCAAAATGAATATAAAAATTAAATCAAAGATTTTTCTTTTAGATTTAATGGACAAAATGAACTTGAAAAAACCACCACAACTTTGTTGTTATTCATGTTGATAGCAGCAAGGAGACTCTATGCACAAAACTGGAAAAATATACTAATTCTCACAATGAAAGAATGGCTGGAAAAACCAATGGAATTAGCAGAGATGGCCAAACTAAGTGCTTTAATCAAAGAAAAGAACACATCCAACTTTGTTTCTACTTGGGAACAGTTTCTGAATTTTTTTTGCTTGAAAAAATAAATACATTGACTCTGGGCTTTGCTGATTAGACAAGTCTGTTCTTATAGAAATGGCTAGTACATATTAAATATGAAAAGTAAAAAGTTGAGGCTGTAATGTTATTTGTATTCTACTGCATTGAAAAGTGTCAGAAGTTACTGCTTTTCTTTTTCATCTCTACCCTACATTATCCCCCTTTTCTTTCACCCACTATTTTTATATTTTCATTTCATTTCCCACTGCTTTTATTTGTATTTTATATTTTGTTAAGTTCAATAAAATTATATTTTTTTAAAAAGTAATTCACGTGTTCCAAGGTTGAACATTAAATTGAATTAAATCTTACATTATGTTGTACTCGAGTAAGTGAAATATCTGCACCTCCCCCTTAAATCTAGCCCAGGGGTCCCCAACCTTTTTTGCACCAGGGACCGGTTTCATTTTAAAGAAAATTCTGCAGACCGGCTGGCGTAGAGGAGGAGCGGGGGGGAGGGGGAACAGGCGGTGCATGCGCACATGGGGAGGAGTTGGCTCACTCGGCCCTCTAGGGCCTCCAACGGTGTGAACGGCCGCGCCTGGGCTCTCCCACATCTGGTGCGCGCTCTGCCCAGGGGGCTGCTCCCTCCTCCTCCTCTCCAGCCCTGCGGCCCGGTTCCTATCAAGCCACGGACCGGCACCGGTCCACGGCCCGGGGGTTGGGGACCCCTGATCTAGCCTATTGATTTCCTCCATACCCACTTAGTCGAGGTTTCTTTGCTTCACTTGTTTTGTGCTTTGTGAAAATCGCAGTTGCTAAAATGGGAAAGGATGAGGAGACACATCACTGGGCAACCTCATTCTAGAAAGAGGAACGGTAATACGTTTGCATGAATCCAATGTGGCTGAATCTCTGCAGGGAAGGAGAAGGCTGAGGAATTAGGATGTTGGCTTGGCCCCCAGGCCCTGTGGAATTTCTGCTTTTCAGCTGGAAAGCCAGACTTGCAGAGCAACACAGCAGGATCACAAGGATGCAGAGCTAATGCAAATACTGCATGTTGAGGAATCCATACTGTACTTAAAAAAAAAAAAATAGATCCGATAATATTGAGATTGTAAATCTGATCCCTCTAGAACAGGGGTCTCCAACCTTTGCAACTTTAAGTCTGAAGGACTTCAGCTCCCAGACTACTCCAGGCAGCTTTGCTGGCTGGAGAATTCTGGGAACTGAAGTCCTTCAGCAGTGTTGGGTTTCTGCAAGTTCGCACCTACTCGCGAGAGCCGGTTGGTGAAATTTAGAGAACCGGTGAGAGGGGGTTCCACCGGGGTATGTGGAAGTAAATCTGGCCCGCCGCGCTGCCAGGGACCCAATGGAAAGGAAAGGAAGGAAGGAAGGAAGGAAGGAAGGAAGGAAGAAAGAAAGAAAGAAAGAAAGAAAGAAAGAAAGAAAGAAAGAATTTATCATCACATTTGAGTCCAAAATTTTGGTTGCTAAGCAAGAGCGTTGTTAAATGAGTTTCACCACATTTTAAAAGGTGGCCACTCCCACCCTGTCACATGACTGCCAAGCCACGGCCACAAAATAGGCCACACCTACAGAGTAGGTTCTAAAAAATTTGAAACCCACCACTGTCCTTCAGACTTAAAGTTGCAAAGGTTGGAGACCCCTGCTCTAGAAAACATGAAATCAGACTAAATAATGCGAGGCTAGAAGGTGGACACATGGAATTTAAATAGTTTTATCCTTCTCTTTATAGCTCTTTGCTGCCTCATACATGCCTCATATATGTACGCCTCATACAATACTGCAAAGAATAGGAACTAGGCACATGTGATTATCATACCTGGAGTCTCTTTATGCCAGCCTTTTACAAAAAAAATAAAAGTCAACATCCCTCCACAACCCCCAAGAGAAGTAGCAGCAGCAGCGAAAAATCCCTGAGTGGCAAATTAAAATGCTGGGACCCCTTAACCCTTTAGGGCAGCATCCTTTCCCTCCCATCTCCCTCTGCTTATGGCATTTGTTGTGCAGTGGAGCCCTGGCTTTGATGAGGTCTTGCAACCACAGCTCAATCACTGCCACATGACGTCTGGGGGATATGGAGAGGGGTGGTTCTGAGCCAGCACAGCCTCCCCTTACCCTGATGTCGCTTCTCATGTGGCTTGCAGCAGCCTGGCCTAGCCTCTTCTCCCCGGAGCCTGCAATTAGGGAACCATTCTCAGCATGCGGTCAGAGTCGGGATGGGGCTGAAGGAGTGTGGTTTGGAAGCATTGGGGTGGGATGGGGGTGGGGGTGGGGGGAAACAGAGATAGCCCCAGACTTTACATGATCTCACTTCGCTTCTGTTCCCCTGGGCATCATTCACACATTCTGCAGGCTGAGCAAAGTCATGTTTCCTTCCCGAGTTGGATACATACAGACAGGAGCCATTGCGACTAACATCATCTTCAAAGGCTAGTCCAGGGGTCCCCAACCTTTGCAACTTTAAGTCTGAAGGACTTCAGCTCCCAGACTTCTCCAGCCAGCAAAGCTTCTGGGAGCTGAAGTCCTTCAGACTTAGAGTTGTAAAGTTTGCCCACCCCTTGGGCTAGCCAATCTTGGATATTAAATCAGAAATAAGAGTGACACTTCTGTCTTTAAGTTTAAGTTTAAGTTTATTTGATTTATATACCGCACCCTTTCCCAAAAGGGACTCGGAGCGGTGCACAGGCAATTTAAAAAACATATATAAACAACAATATACAAAATATAAAACCAAATTAAATTAATATCCCTGTGCTAAAAATGTAAATACATTAAAACAATATCCCTAAAACCAATTTAAAACAAATTAACTGCAGACTGTGGGCTAGGTGATGTAGGTTAGGCCAGGCCGGCCTGTTGGAAAAAATAAGTTTTAAGGTTCTAGCGGAAGGAGCAGAGATCCGTGATCGTTCTCAGTTCGGCGGGTAAGTTGTTCCAGAGAGTTGGGCCCTCCATAGAGAAGGCCCTTCCCCTGGGCGTCGCCCGCTGGCATTGCCTAGTGGACGGCACCCGGAGAAGTCCCTCTCTGTGGGAGCGAATCGGCCGAAGGGATGTATGGGGCAGGATGCGATCCCGAAGATCCCTTTCTAAGCAAGGGGTTCTCAAGGTGAATTTGCACCTGTGGTCAGCCATATGCCGTCTATCTTAGTTTTCTGAGGGCCACCCATTGCTCTGCCAGCTAATTCATACTGTACTCATGTGTGTCGAACACACGACTTCTTCTGAATGTCCTTTTCAAAACCCATTTACAACATTCAGGACACAAAATACAATATAAGGATGTAGTGTAAAACGTTTAAAAGGGAAAATATTGCTCTTGATTAGCTATGTTCTTTTCATCTGTCCACCTGTCTGTCCATCTAGCCATCCATCCGATTGTATCGCATTACATTTTTGGAATTGATTAAAGGACACCAAGAATTTGTGGCCTAATCCACACCATCAAGCTAGCAGACTGAAGCTTAAATTGTTTTAATTTGGTTTTTAAGGGGTAACAGTTTTAGAATTTTTCGGATTTTTAGCACAGGGTTATTAGTATTTAATCTGTTTTTAGTATTTATCTATTGTTATGTTTTATATTTCTATTTTAATTTCCTGTGCACCGCCCCGAGTCCCTCCGGGGAGAGTGGCGCGGTTTATAAATTCAATAAAATAGAAATAAATAAATAAATAAATAGAAATAAATAGCAATAAATAAATTTAATCTTCTTGAGAGACTATTGAAGTCAGATCTAGCTCTATATTACTTTAATGTGTCTTCCCCAAAATTAACTGCCTAGCGTGTGGAGGGATGAGTAGGAAAACCATAGTACATGGGGAGTTTCCTAGGTGCAGCCCAGGGGTGGGTTACAATTTCTGTTACTGCCGGTTAGCTCAGGGATGCGCTTCGGGCATGCATGCGCTTTGGTAAAAAAAATTGTACTAAAAAATTGCTTCTGCGCATGCACAGAAGCAAAAAACAAGATGCCGCCGATAGAAACGGGGGCGTGGCCGGCTGAGTTTATGTTTTATGTTTTATGTTTTATTTAACTTATATACCGCAGCCCTCTCCCATAAGGGACTCGGGGCGGTGCATAGGAGATTAAGAAAAACGGATACAAACATATATAAAAAGAATAAATACGTCGTAAATAATCAATATAAAATCCTATTAAATTAAACAATACCCTGTGCTAAAATCAATTTAAGACCCACTTATTAAAACTTTAAATTACTTTTAAAACAGTCCATAAAATAGCCGCGGAAATTAGGCCAGGCCAGCTAGATGAAAGAATTGTGTCTTTAGACGTTGGCAGAAGAGGCGGAGGTCCGTGATGGTCCTGAGATCAGGGGGTAGGTCGTTCCAAAGGGCAGGGCCCGCCACAGAGAAGGCTCTTCCCCTGGGTTACTACCTACTCGACCAAACCGAGCCGAACCGATAAGAACCCACCTCAGCCTTAATAAAAATGGCTCCCACTACACAATAACAAGCAAGAAGAGGAACAGCCTCTCTTTAAGTGCCTGTGAGAAGGGTTGGAGAATTTGTTTTTGTTTGCTTTTGATTTTTCTGAATGTCCATTTCATTTATTTGATTTTTAACCTCCCTGTATTATTTCATAAGTAATTCAAAGCGACAAATATAAGCAATACTCCTTCCTCCTCCTCCTATTTTCCCCATAACAATAACCCTGTGAGGTGGGCTGATCTGAGGGAGAGAATGACTGGCCTAAAAATCACCCAGCTGATTTGCATACCTAAGGCAGAACTAGAACTCAGAATCCAGGCCAGCACTTTCATCACTTCATCAAAATAGCACTTTTGGTCAATGACCCAAAATCCTGACCATTGCTAGATTCCCCCAAATCATTCCTGAGAAGGGAGATTTTTCATGGCTCCTCCCTGGGTTATAAAGTTCTCTTGTGATTGCGATTTAGTTTCCTCTGCTACACTGGCCATAGGGGACGAACATCTAACCCCTGTGGATGGGGCACGCAACTTGGGCGTCCTCCTTGATGCACGGCTGTCCATGGAAGATCAAGTGATGGCCGTAGCCAGGAGGGCGTTTTACCAGGTTTGCCTGGTCCGCCAGTTGCGTCCCCTATTGGACTGGGGTGCACAGGGGTGACTATTGCACAGTCACTCATGCACTCGTGATATCCCGACTGGACTACTGTAACGCTCTCTACATGGGGCTCCCCTTGAGGTGCACCCGAAGACTGCAGCTTGTCCAGAATGCGGCCGCGCGGGCAGTTATGGGAACCTCCAGGTTCTCCCATGTAACACTACTCCTGCGTGAGCTGCATTGGCTGCCTGTCGTCTTTCGGTGCGCTTCAAGGTGTTGGTTATCATCTTCAAAGCGCTCCATGGCACGGGACCTTGCTATCTGTGGGATCGCATTCTGCCTCATACATCCCTGCAACCGATTCGCTCCCACAGAGAGGGACTTCTCCGGGTGCCGTCCACTAGGCTATGCCAGTGGGTGACGCCCAGGGGAAGGGCCTTCTCTGTGGCGGGCCCAACCCTCTGGAACGACCTTCCCCCCGAAATTAGAACAACCACGGACCTCCACTCCTTCCGTCAAAAACTAAAAACACACTTCTTCTGCTTTGCCGGTCTTGGGTAATTTAACTGTTTTTAGGGTTTTTAGGGGTTGAGTTTAGTTTTAATATGGGATTTTAGCGCAGGGTTTCAGTTTAATTCATTTTAATATTGTATTATGTCTGTGGTTTTATATATGTATTTTTAAATTCCCTGTGCACCGCCTCGAGTCCCTTCGGGGAGAGAGAGCGGTTTATAAATTAAATTAATATTATTGTTATTGTTATTGTTATTATTGTTATTGTTGTTGTTGTTGTTGTTGTTGTTATTATTATTATTATTATTATTATTATTATTATTATTATTATTATTATTAACTTCTCCAATGAAATACTAATTAAATTGTTAATGTTACATTGGTCCCTGAAAAAGAAATTAGGGGAAGGATGTAGGGGTTTGCATGAAACATGTAATATGGATTCCTATAGGCAATGAGAGCTTTAGTAGAGGTTTGCATGTAGCATGTAATTGTTCTGACCGAGGCTTCCCAAGAGCATGAAGCAAACACCTTGTCCCGACAAAAAACCCTTTTATTAATTTACTATGAATTCTGCTCATTCACATCCAGCAAAGTCTTTCAAGGGAGGATTTACAGTCACAGACCTTATCTGGCTTGGACAGCTGCCAGGTCGATATATGCAGAACCTGGAAGGAATCTTGGAGAGTCACAAGCTAATTAAGTGAACTAATTGTCTCCTGCAAACTCCTCTCCCCTCTCGCTCCTGTTTTATTTCCTCTGGGAGGGGCCATTCATCGTCCACCTGTGGCTTTAATCCCAAATTGACCCCTGTTCTTTAGCTGTTCCCTTCATCTAGCAACTCTGCCCATGCGCACACTGGAAACAGGCTCCAACTGTTTGTCTGCCTCATTGAAGGCAGCTGATAACTGGCATACGGCCCTGGCCCCCTCTCTGCCTCCAACACAGAGCCCTCATCAGAGCCTTCCCCAGACTCCAGGACTGGCCCATGCTCCTCCCCAACCTCCTCACTGTCCGAGTCTGCTGCCAGCTCTGCTGGCAGGGCACAACAGTAATATAGGTTCCTATAGCCAAAGAGAGCTTTAGTCTTTCCCTCCATTTGATTAATGCACACTTTGTGAATGGTGCCTGAATCTGGGAAATTATGCCATGATGCAAAATCTCTCTCTGTGAAACGGGATCTGTGATGATCTGTGAACACCCTCCAAGTTAGACGAATCCTAAGTATATAACAGTCCAGTGGTGGGTTTCAAATTTTTTTAAAACCTACTCTGGAGGTGTGGCCTATTTTGTGGGCATGGCTTGGCAGTCATGTGACTGGGTGGGAGTGGCCAACTTGTAAAATGTGGTGAAACTCATTTAACAACGCTCTTGCTTAGCAACCAAAATTTTGGGCTCAATTGTGATAATTCTTTCTTTCTTTCTTTCTTTCTTTCTTTCTTTCTTTCTTTCTTTCTTTCTTTCTTTCTTTCTTTCTTTCTTTCTTTCTTTCTTTCTTTCTTTCTTTTCTTTTCTTTCTTCCTTCTTTTACTTTACTTTCCTTCCCTTTCCTTCTTGCTGGGTCACCGGCAGTGGCAGGGCAGACTTACTTCCAGGTCCGCTGGTGGAACCTCCTCTCACCGGCGCTCTAAATGTCACCATTCGGCTCTTGCGAGTAGGTGCAAACCTGCAGAAACCCACCACTGCAACAGTCACAGGACCTATTCAGGATCCAACCAAAGCTCTGTAAGAGGTTTCTGATTTTGTAGCAGTCCATCAAATGACTCTAGAACGCTGTTTCATAGCGTTTGGCCACTAAAAGTTGTGTGGACTTCAACTCCCAGAATTCCCCAGCCAGCATGCAAGCTGGGGGATTCTGGAAATAGAAGTCCACACATCTTCAAATTGGCAAGGCTGAGAAACCCTGCTTTAGGAGGCCCGTAAACAGGACGTGAAAGCAATGGCTTCATTCCAAAATATTTGGAGGCTTAAAATAGAGGGAGAATATAGGCGGGGATTCCAATCTGAGGCAAATGCAATATTGATTGGAATTATTCTTCAAATGAATAGCTAGGCCAGTGGTGGGTTTCAAATTTTTTAGAACCTACTCTGTAGGTGGGGCCTATTTTGTGGGCGTGGCTTGGCAGTCATGTGACAGGGTGGGAGTGGCCACCTTTTAAAATGTGGTGAAACTCATTTAACAACGCTCTTGCTTAGCAACCAAAATTTTGGACTCAATTGTGATGATAAATTCTTTCTTTCTTTCTTTCTTTCTTTCTTTCTTTCTTTCTTTCTTTCTTTCTTTCTTTCTTTCTTTCTTTCTTTCTTTCTTTCTTTCTTTCTTTCTTTCTTTCTTTCTTCCTTCCTTTCTTTTCTTTCCTTTCCTTTCCTTCCCGTTGGGTCACTGACAGTGGCGGGCCAGATTTACTTCCAGGTACGCCGGTGGAACCCTCTCTCACCGGTTCTCTAAATTTCACCAACCGGCTCTCGCGAGTAGGTGCGAGCCTACAGAAACCCACCACTGAGCTAGGCCCACTCACTTTTATGCCAACCCCCCCCCCCCCAAGCTTATATTGCTCCAGTCTTTGCTGGTGTAAATATTTGACTATTTTTCAGCTGTCTCCTTTCCATGCTCCCCGAAGGCCTGAAAGCCCTGTGAAGAGCTGTTTCTCCTCTGAGGAAAAGAATCTGGTCCCACAGCAGCTTTCCTAAGCCAGCTGAGCATCTTCTCCTGAACCTCCACCTCTCCCCTGCCTCGATGTCCCATAAATCTCCCCGAGTTTTATTTAAATAACTGGAAAGTGAGGCCCTTTGTTCAGAAAATAGCTGTGTGGAGCAGCCCGGGTGCAGATAATGAGCCAGGGAGCTATATTGGTCAGTAACATTCGCCGAACTTTCCATATTTATATTCCAAAGCTAATTATGGTTTGCGTGTTCACTCAAAATGATGATTCATCTAAACCAAGCCTGGGCCACAAAAAGATGGAAGGCCCCGGCACAGAAAAGGGACTGCCTGGCTGTTCCTCCAAAAAAGAAACATGCCCCCTGCTTCTCTCGCCCCCCCCCCCCCATCCTGCACAATAAACACCCCACCCCACTTCAACACATCCTGCTTGCCACACAGCTTCCTTGCACTGGAAATGACTTGTTGGCAGTGCCAGTTCGAAAAGGCTGAGGCATTAGAGCAGGGGTCTCCAACCTTTGCAACTTCAAGTCTGAAGGACTTCAGCTCCCAGCAAAGCTGGCTGGAGAAGTCTGGGAGCTGAAGTCCTTCAGACTTGAAGTTGCAAAGGTTGGAGACCCCTGCATTAGAGAAGCTTGCAGGAAGATCGTCGGACACATTTCATAACAATAGTAATAGCAATGTTTGCAGAGTGTGTGTGGTTGTTGGTTTTTTTCCCTGTATTACACCACATGCTTTACTTTGGTACCTCATGCATGCAGCAACAATCCTGGTAAGTCAGCATTTATAAGCACCAAACAGTAGATCTGGAATCGAGGGCATTTTCTTAGATTACCAGCATTTCCAACGTGCAAGATCTCAGATTGCATCCTTGATAAATATCGGAAGCCCAAATTGTCAATACTTTAATCAAAGGTGCTAATTGTGGACAGCAGATGTGATGGAACAGAAAAAGTGTGCGGGACAGTGGACAAATCATAATACTTATCAACTCTCAGTGGCACCTTCTCGTTGCTATTGGAGGGCTGCACCAGAGCTAAATGCAATCTTGGTTTGATTTAAAAATGTCAATCTTAGCGCCACAAGGAAATTAAATGGAATCACTGATCTCAATGGTATTTCCTCATGAGTATATCTCAGATTTTGGCTACTTATCCATATTCAAAGGTTCAAGGCTAAGAGAAAGGATGGAGAAATACTTTTTTCATTGTTGTCACTGGGAGATTTTCTCTGGTTTGCAGTACCTAAGATACCCCATTGTTTCCCCCGAGTTGCACTGTGAGCAAATTATCTGTTCAATAAAAAAGAATGACTGTTCCTGGCTTCTTCAGTTATGGAGGAGTGAAACCTGAATTCATCTCTAAATGGAATCGTTGACTCCATTGTTACCAGAGTGGGGCAGTATATTTCCACTGGCAGCACTAAGCAAACGTCGATGTTTTTTTCCCCTTCCCTACAAGCAAATGGATTTACATGATTTCCCAAATCATTTTAAATGTGGAAAAGAAAGTTCCTTCTTTGTGTGAGTACTGAATATCAAGAACTTTGAAAAAGAAAAAAGAGGCGGATTACTACATTTATTTATATTTTAGAGCAAGAAAAAAAAGAAATAGCTTTGTTCCCATCAGCACTTCCTAGATGCCTCTGTGACTTCTGCACCTCTTTAAACGTGTTTTCTGAACATTAGGCTGCAGGATAGAACCCCACAAAATAATCCACACAAAAGGACAGGAAAAGGAAAAACAATCAGTGCAGAAGGACAGAAATAGTTTCAGCAGCGCAGCCTTGTGGGCAGTGTTTGCAATCTGCCAGGTTGGCATGGGAAGGTCTCACCCATTCCTCGTGGTGACCACACAGCCTGCAAAACAAGCCTGCCCAGCCCTGCACTGAAAAGGTATTTTTAGCCCAAGGCCTTGGTGCTAATTAGATAGTAGGTCAGAGGAAACCAGGGAAGGGGAGAAAGCCACAAACTGTGAAGCCCAGTTTCCAGAACTTCAGAAACTTTGTCCAAGCTACTTCTGGACAAATGTGGCCAACCCATGAGGACTGGCTCATCTGTTAATGGCTGCAACTGAATTAAAGTGATAGTTAATGGTAGTATATGCTAAGGTTCAAAGATCAGTTTGTCTAGTGCACATGGTTTGAGCCTCTCTATATAAGAATTGCTCCTGCATATTTTCTGACTCTGGCACATGGCTGAATGCATGTGCAGATGAATGACACACAAAGCATTAGATTAGATTAGAAGGAAAGTATCAGAAGTCCTCTGGCATCCACTAAGCAGGGAGGAGTTCTGGCGCCTCTCTCACGTGGAGGGTGGCTGCCTCTAGAAAAGAAGCTATTCAGGGCATATCAACTCCCATGATTCTACTTTAATTTTCAGGCGTTATATGGGAAAATAAAGGCTTATCAAAAAAGGGAATGCTTTTTAAAAAGCTACAGTGTTCTGTCTGTTAATTAAAGAGGGAGTTGAGCCAGAGGTTTTGGAGAAAGATCTGAGCCATCTCTGGCCAAACCATCTGTGGATAAGCCATAAGAGAGACAAAAAAAGGATCCAATACAAAACACATAATGTGGTCTACTGGCTAGTTTCTGGTCCTGGCTCCTGAAGCTGAATGTGTACTTTTGCCCCTGTTCTGCTAGATTATTTGGGGGCTACCTGCTCCGTCCTCTGAGCCTAGGGTAGGGTAAACTTGTGGTAGACCTAATAACATCTATGCTGTTAGTAGATAAAGTGATTGCAGCGCAGCATAGGGAGTGGCGTAAATTCAAACCATGCTGCATGTCTTTTGTGAGGTATAGCAATAACAATATTTCTTAGACTTATATACCAGGGGTCTCCAACCTTTGCAACTTTAAGTCTGAAGGACTTCAGCTCCCAGACTTAATTCTGGAAGCTGAAGTCCTTCAGACTTAAAGTTGCAAAGGTTGGAGACCCCTGGTATATACCACTTTACAGTGCTTTACAGCCCCTCTGAGCGGTTTACAGAGTCAGCCTCTTGTCCCCCAACAATTTGGGTCCTGAGTTTACCCACCTCGGAAGGATGGAAGGCAGAATCAACCTTGAGCCTGGTGACATTTGAACTGCCAAATTACAGGCAGCCTGCAGTCAGCAGTACTGCACTCTAACCACTGCACCACCGTGGCTCATACTATGCATGTTCTGCATCAGGCTCTAATCTTCGACACCAGTTTGGAACCAGGAGTGCTCGTGCGCACTCACTTCACTCACCCATGGCACTTTTGCACATGCGCAGAACCTTCTGCACATGTGCAGAGCATCTTTGATGATGCCTGGGTGGGTGGCGCCTGAACCGGGGCAAACCGGCATAATACCACCTCTGTTCTGCATGTATGCATGTTCTCAGAAGCAGATGGGTCAATGGCAAGGCCAATAAGAAGAGTGGAAAGAGTGTGTGTGCAAGGACAAGAACATTTCTTCAGAGATTTAACTGCTGGGGGGGGGGCACTACTCCCTTCCTCTTGGCTCTAGGAATAAGGCAATGGTGGACCACTTTAGAAAAAGTTTCTTAAAAAGCATTCCTCAATCCTAGACGACGATGATACGGGAACGGGAGGGGCCACAGCTCTGCCTACCGGTGGGGTGGAAGAAGAAGAAACAATAGCAAAGAGACTCAGATCACAAAAATGATTCTCTTTTGTTTTTTTTTATATATAGTAATCCATGTTAAGGATGTTTATAGAAACAAAGTAATTGAATGTATGAATTTTCAGATTATGAAATTTGCGATTTGAAATGTATGTACCCCTTCCTATTTTTTTTATTCTTTAATGGAATCGATATTGTAAGAAGCCTCGGAGGCGGTCATCAGCACCGATATGGAAGCTCTAAAATATTGTTAAGAAACACCCTATTTACCCTTTTCCTATTATAAAATTGTAAAACCAATAAAATTATTTTACAAAAAAGAAAAAGAAAAAGTTGCCAAGAAAACCTCATGACATCAACTCGTTCATGCAGTCACCGGGAGTCACAACTAATTCAAAAGCACCTTTGAACCTTTATATTTTTCTTGTTCGTGCATCAACATATTGGATAAATGGAATGACTCATGAGCTGGACTTCTCAGTCAGAGGACTACTGTTTAAACAATGGTCCAAGGGACATGGGTGAAGTTCCTTAAGCTTCTCCCCAAAATCCTTTAATGTGTGCACAATTGTAGGAAGCCTTCTATGAATCAATGTTATTCTTCCCTTTTCTCCCTGGCTTTCTATCCCACTCCCCCCGGCCCCCTGCTGTCCGAGTATTTCTGTCCTTGGTCCAGCAGGAAAGCGATGGAAGGAAGGTTCCACATGCTTGTGGCCTCCCCGATCCTTCTTGCTGCTGAGCTGTCTGGAGCCCAGTGGCAGCTGGCAAAAAAGAGTTGGGCTTCGGGTGGAGTGAGTGGCAGCCACAGCCCACACACCCATTAGA
Source organism: Rhabdophis nuchalis (assembly GCA_039707465.1). Lineage (NCBI taxonomy): Eukaryota > Metazoa > Chordata > Lepidosauria > Squamata > Natricidae > Rhabdophis > Rhabdophis nuchalis. Next base: position 163,712,953 of record CM077646.1, read on the forward strand.
GAAGCTTATTTCAGGGCCTCTGACCACAAAGGAAACATCCGGGGCTGAGGGAGGCTTTTTGCATGATGAGGATTGCTCTTTTTTTTTCATGGAGGGAAAGAGCACAAGGGGTAAGGACACACTGTGAGCCAAGCAAAAGGCAAAAAATAGATGAAACAAAATGGAGGTAGTTTTCATCTTACACAGCTCCAGCACTTAGAACTGATTCATGCTGTCCGACATTCCTTTACTCGAAGGGCACAGTGAGAAGGATGTTAATTGCAGCTTTGTTGTTAATGTACCAGTTAAAAATGCATCAACTTAAAGAGGGAAAGACTCTTAATTAAGGGGATCAATGAAGAAAAAGGCAATGTAACTCATAGCTCCCCTGCTTTTCTGATGAGGAATATATTCCTCTAAATGCAGTTTTTGTACTAGGAGGACATTTTGCCCCTTAAGACACAAAAGAGTTCCATGCCCCATGTTAGAATAATACCTCAATGGCAGAGATTGAGGAAGTGATTCAGACTTTCACTACTGTATTAGTTGTTAAATTAATGGGGACGTTTCAGAAGTTTTGCTATTTGCCCAATTAAATAATATCTGATAGTTGCCAGCGTTAAGTACTATTATAGAAAAGCTTCCTTCTTGTCAGGCTTGACTGCTTGTAGCTTCATGGTTGTGTCCATTTGAAGGGGTTTTTTTGTTGCAACAATAGGACAGTAATTCAAGAATAAGGCTAACACTGAGTGGACAAAGGTGTCTGTTGTCTATGTTCAGGAAAGACTATATAGTTGGTACATCAATCAAAGCAAGAGATGGAGATTGTGTGGGCCTCTAATGACAGTGATGAGTCTAGGAGTACTTGGAAATTATGGACAGGTATTTCTTAAGGAATGCAACCCCACTGAGAATGTACTAACTGTCCAATTTTTTAACACAGAAACCACCCATTCGCAGTGTGTCCTGACAAATACACCATGATAACTCATATCCAGATCCAAGTTCAGAACAATTATTTACATGTTATGGAAAAGTAGAGCTCAATGTCATGAGCATATTAATGACATCCAGTCCCCAACCTCCTTGGTACGTTCAGATAAATTTTAAATAGCATTCAAATCCATTGGGCCTCGTTGAATGCCGTTAAGACCCAGAGGCACAGCTACTTAATACTTTCTGTGAAAATCCCAGCAGATTAGGATTGTAATTACTATAACATAGTAACCCCCAATTCTTGAAGATGTTCCAGAAGTACATTGTGGCAATAGTGCAAAACAATCACCAAAGGATCAAGCAAGATCAATAGAGTCACAGTTGTTCTGGTTCTGTCTTGAAGTAAGTCATCTAACAATTTTAACATAAACTAACCAACCAACAAATAAATAAATCTAAAGGGAACACCATGGCTAATTCTGTTTTATAACCATTTAGAATTGAGTTAACTGGTGCCCTTAAGACTGCATCAGTGATGGGATTCAGCCAGTTCGCACCACTTCGGGAGAACCAGTTGTTAACTTTCTGAGCAGTTTGGTGACCTGGTTGTTGGAAGAAATCATTAGGGCAGAGAACCGGTTGTTAAATTATTTGAATCCCACCACTGGAATGGATGTAGCTGTAGCTGCATAGGCATTCCTCTTTCAAGTGCTTTGCAAAAGAAAAGAAAGAAAGAAAGAAAGAAAGAAAGAAAGAAAGAAAGAAAGAAAGAAAGAAAGAAAGAAAGAAAGAAAGAGGAAGGAAGGAGGAAGGAAGGACCTTTCTTTTCTTTACAGGAATGGCGGTACCATTCCATAATGAAAGGACACATTCACCACTCCCTGTATTCACCCAGTCATCCTCTCTCAACTAACAGAATAAGCAGAGGTTAAGAGAGTGTATAGGCTGGACAGCTACAACTTGTCCATGTCCTCAAACATCATAACTGAAAGCAAACCCATGCAATTACACTAGACAACGCAAAGGACACGTCAGCATCCTCTGTATCAAAAGCAGTGTTCAAGTCAGCCAAAGACAAGCGATGATATCCTCAAATGTCTTGCAGAGGTTGCCTTCTGGGATAATGAAAGAAGTGTGAAATGTTGTATAACTTAAAACGTGTAACCGCTTATTGTAGGAAAGCCATTTTTAAACATTTTTCTTTCTCGTTCTATGTAAGCATTGTGTGCTAACATTATGAACAGAGGATGAGGTTATTGGAACAAATAGACCATGAGTATCTTCACTGAGAGTTTCTACACATCACTTTCTAGACTTCTCCAAATGCAGTGTTTTAGTGCACACCTAAAGCTTCTATTCAGAAAATTCTGTTCAAGGAGAGCGATGGGCATGCACCTTGTGTCAGAGTTCCAACACCCCTAAATGAAAGAAGACTCCGAGGCTTGAGTTTCCTCAAAGTTCCAATATTAATTTTAATTTATTTATTAATTTTGATTTATAGAACCGCCCTTCTCCATCGAAATGGACCCAGGGCGGTGCACAGGAAGTTAAAATCAATAAATAACAATAAATACAGAGTAACTAAAATAGATTAAACTAAAAAACCTGTGCTAAAAACATCCCATTAAAATTATAAAATACATTTACTCATTGGCTAAACTAGACCAGCTTGATGGAAAAGATATGTCTTTTGTGAGTGGCGAAAGAGGGGAAGGTCTGTGATAGTCCGAAGTTCAGGGGGTAGGTTGTTCCAGAGGGATGGCCCAGCCACTGAGAAGGCCCTCCCCTTGGGCACCGCTAGCCGGCATTGACCGGCGGATGGTACCCTGAGGAGGCCCTCCCTATGGGAGCAGATCGGACGGAGGGAGGTATGCGGCAGGAGATGGTCCCGCAAATAACTAGGTCCTGTGCCATGGAGTGATTTAAAGATGGTAACAAGCACCTTGAAGCGCACCCGGAAGGCCACCGGCAGCCAGTGCAGCTCGCGCAGGAGAGGTGTTACGTGGGAGCTTCGAGATGCTCCCAGAATCCCCCACGCAGCCGCATTCTGTACCAACTTGAGCCTCCGGATGCACCTCAAGGGGAGCCCCATGTAGAGAGCGTTACAGTAGTCTAGGCGGGACGTAACGAGCGCTTGAGTGACTGTGCGGAGGGCGTCCCGGTCAAGAAAGGGGCGCAAATGGCATACCAGGCATACCTGGTAGAAAGCCCCCCTGGTCACAGCCGCCACATGATCATATATATTAGAGATGTCATTTTGGCACATCTGGGAAAACCCAAATCTGAAACTTTCCAGGTTTTCCCCACCCAAGTGAAAGTTCAAATCCCTGCCCAGCACCCACAAATCCATCACATGGCCCAATCATGCACTATCCAAAACTGGAGATGTCTCCTAGTCATGCCATTTTAAAAACTTTTAAAAATGATTCATTAACTACATAAAGATGGTTTTTTAAACTGATAGGTCCTAAAATGTGGAATTTAGTCCTGCGTTAGGAATGAATGATTGACCTTGGGCCAATCGCTCTCAACCCAACCCATCTCACAGGATTGTCATTGCAGAGGAAGGAATATTAGGTATGTTCATTCTTGAATTATTTATTAAAAAATAATAAAGGTAGGATAAAAATCTAATAAAAAAATAAAGCAAAAACATCTATTTTGATGTCAAAGCTGTGGTAGATAATACAGACAGTACTAAAGATTATTGGAATGGTAGCCCCAAACTATTAGAAATTTCTAAAAAATATCCAATATCAATATCAAATATCAACACTTCTGGGTTAAGGAATCTGTAGAATAAGAAAGAAAAGATATGCTAATAAAATACACTGCCAGAAAAGATAACAGTAGTTGTAATTGCACTGCACATGCTAAAACCATACATTTAAAAAGAGAATGCTGGCTTTGAAAATCTGGATAATATTGTAATATTTTCCAGAACTATAGGATCAGGAGATTAGATGGCCTATTCAGAGGTTTTGTTGAAATCTGGGTTTACCCTCGGTACCCACTATAGCTTTTTATTGTTTGTTAATATTGTTTTTTACAGCGTTGTTGTTTTCATGTCCATTTGTCAATAGATGGCCATATAAATGGATTTAATAATAACAATAAACAAGAGAATTCAGATAATGTTTCATTTGCCTCATTTAATTTCTGGTTTGACTTAGAATACTTGGATCATGTATACTTTGGGATATTATATATTTAGCTGGTTTAATATATTACTGACTACCACTCCCTGAGTCAAATGAAATTTATTCCCTATTTACACCTCCCAATAAAATGTGTTTCTATTTATTTTCCTAGTTTCTACTACAGTTATCTGGAAAAACAAGTTAATTAAAAATTTGAAACAGATTGCATAAATCTACATGCTGTCTCTTAATTGAATTAGTAATTACTTCAGTGCAACATTATGTTTTTAGTAAAAAAAACCCATTTATTTAAAAAGCAAATATAGTCTGCTTGCAAACACAATCTCAGGTAAGCCTGTGTTTGGCCCTTGTCTTGTTTTGTCCTGTTAATTTTCATGATTTGATCTGATATTTGTAACTTGTAATTTGATTTGTAAATATCATACAAATAAAATGCACTTTTACTACCATTGTGGAATACTTTGCACTCCATTCTAGTTAATGTCATTCTAGTGTATACTATACCTTGTTTTCTTGTTGTGCACATAGTGGTTTTCATGCTTTTTTCTACCTATCCAAGGAGTCTCTCCTATTTCCCCATCCATGGTGTTTTCTGCTCACACAGGGGCACAGACATATATGCTCATGTGCACACGTGCCCACATATAGAGCTATCTCAGCACATGGAACTCATTCCACAGTTTATTTTGATTCCCTTTTGAAGGAAAAGCGCCTGTTCTGTTAGGAATTCTCTCAGATCTCCAGCTCCTGGGGGTAAACTGGTTGAAAGTAGTCTCTCTACACACAGGCACAGATGCACAGACACACAGATACACAAACACAGAAAGAGAGAATAGAAAAAGGCAGGAAGAAGGAACCCCCATCATACTGCCTCTCAACTCTGATTCCTGATCTTTCTTTGAGTGTCTAAGTTTAGATACAAGTTTTTAAAAGATATAGGGAGGATTCTTTTTAAAGAATCATGGCATCTTAATAATAGATACATTGATTATTGTAGGAATGTGTAATGTCTTGAGATAGTCTCATTGGCACCCAGGCATGGAGAAATATATAATACGCAGCAGTGAGTTCAGAAGGAAACGAATTTCAGAAAATGCCAATGCTGTCAATTACCTTTTTCAAAGTGGCCATTCATAAAACTGACATTAGGAGTAGCAAGAGTACTCTTGCATTAGTGAGATGATTAACATATGAAGCCCTGTGAGACATCTGGTATACCCTGCATTTGCAATAGGATACATCCAGATACGTAGCTGCCTAGAGACTACTGGTGGAATAAAAGAAAAATGTTTTTAAAATATCTGGCTACATTGCAAGCAATCAGTAATGAATTTTTCCTCTTGCATGTCTTTGTCTGGAGAAATGTGCAAAGCCACACATGTACTCAGTTAATACTCCTTCTGACTACCCGAAAAAACCTTTCTTCTACTTAGGAGCAACAGCAGTGGAAATAGGAGCTTGAATAGTCAAACTGTGCTGGTGGTAGATGAATAGCAAAATTAGTCTTCCACATTTCTTAATCAGAACTCATATGAAGAAACTCAAAGCGTATTAAGATTTAATCAGAATTGGATTGGTAAATATGCGGGACCTAAATCCTTAGGACAAAAAAATTAATTATTGATTAAGGATGAGCAAAGGAAGTAGAGCCATCTACTGCCTTCCCTCCTACGTTCTTCTGTGGTGTCTGTCAAAAATTGGCAGGGTAGTTTTGCCACTTTTTGCAATGTTTATGTGCTCTCCCTTCCCAGCACTTGTAATATTTTGAAAGTATCACATGTCTAATTATTTGAAAAACAGACAAGGTTTAGAATGGGAAACTGCTACAACTGGGGTGTCAAACTCACTTTGTCACGTTGTCACCTGAAGTTTCAGGACTTTCCCACCCCTTTGCTAAATTGGGGTGGGGGCATGAGTTTGACACCCCTGTACTAGAATCTCACTCGTAATTATAGATTTTCTTTTAAAAAAGGACCTTTTTTCTAAAGATAATACTTTTGTTAAACGCTTTGTACTTTCCAACTCTAGAAAAAAGATTTAAACCCAATATTTATATAACTGAGTGGGGAGTGGCTTGTCATAGAGTTGGAAGATAGAAAAATATGAATTAATGCATTGGACAAATGGCTATTTGATGTCTGAAGACCTCAAATGACCCCCTGGAATTTCATGAGGTGACTTATTCCACTTTCCTGAAATTTCTTTTAATACGTAGCCTAAATCTTCTTCCCTATAACTTCTATCCTCTGATTCCAGGGTGACAGTGAACCAAATCCCCTCCCACTTTTGTTCAGGTTGCCAAGATTTTTATGACTCTTCTTTGTCTCTTCTAAAGGGTTAACCATTCCACTTAATTTTGTGTTATTTGAAATTCTGATAATTGTCCCCTCAATTCTTTCACTCAATGACCCATCATTATTAAAGATGTTGAACAGCACAGGAGCCAAAAGAGCTCAGGCATGCCATTCAATACTTATTTCCAGAGATGGTATTTAGCAGGTTCTGACCAGTTCTGGAGAACCGGTAAATAGCACCTCTGACTGGCCTCACCCCCATCTATTTTCTGCCTCCCGAGTCCCAGCTGATCTAGAGGGAATGGGAATTTTGCAGTATCCTTCTCCTGCCATGCCCATCAAGCCACGCCCACCAAGACACGCCCACAGTATCTGTAGTAAAAAAATGTGAATCCCACCACTGCTTACTTCCAAATTGACGTGGAGCTATTAGTTAAGCAACTAATAGCATGATTTGTCACTGGATAAATGACTGAGAGTATTCAAAGGGTATCTAGCCCATATTTTACCTTTTGTTTAAAAAAAATGAGGCTTTCCTGACGGTCTTTGCTAAGATGCACAATCTCATGGGACTAGAATAGAACCTTTCCAAGTGAGGCTGTGGAAGTTCTGTTCCAGTGCCATGAGACTGTGCAAATTTGGATGGGAAGAACTATCTCCCTACCAAGCTGAGAAGCTAAAAAAGATCTAGGGCCACCTAGATCTGGGGATATTTCATCTTTAACCCTGGATAGGGTAGCCCTTTTCCATTCATTGGGATGCCGTGCAATCTGGAATCTTCGTAGATTCATAGCATCTACTTGATGAGTAAATGCTAAATGCTAGGGGGACACAGTGGTTAGAATGCTGTATTGCAAGCTAAGTCACTGCCCGCTGCCAGGAGTTCGATCCTGACCGGCTCAAGCCTTCCATCCTTCTGAGGTCGATAAAATGAGGACTCAATTGTTGGGGGCAATAGGCTGACTCTGTAAACCAGGGGTCTCCAACCTTTGCAACTTTAAGTCTGAAGGACGTCAGCTCCCAGATTTCTCCAGCCAGCAAAGCTGGCTGGAGAAGTCTGGGAGCTGACGTCCTTCAGACTTAAAGTTGCAAAGGTTGGAGACCCCTGCTGTAAACCACTTAGAGAGGGCTGTAAAGCACTGTAAAGCAGTATATAAGTCTAAGTGCTAGTACTATTGCTAAATAGCAGCTGTGACTGTAGGAGGCCTTTACAAAGTGTCACCTGCTGTGTCAGTTGCACCATTTCCTAGATCAAAAAGCCCTTCTGATGGCTGTGACCTATAAAGCCTTACATGGTATGAAGCCTAGACACTTGCTGTATCTCCCATGGTATCAGTCTGGCTAATTCAATCCAGCTGGTGCGTTCCATGTTCCTTTGATCAAGAAATGCATTGTGTCAAAAGCATGCCTTCTCTATAGTGGTCTGTAGTGGTACCTGCCCTCTGGAATGAGGCTTCCCCCTGAGATCTAATAGCATTCTGGAGGGCCTTAAGGATCTGCCATTTCTCCCAGGCATTGAGCTAGGGTAGCTGGAGCTCCTTGTGAGTGTAGAAAGTTAGCACCCACTCTTCTCCTAGAAGAATGAAATATTCTAGGAAATATTAAAAAGGCAGAATATTATGCCTCCCTGGATGAGAAAAGGAGAAACATGCTCTTGGAAAGCAGCCCCCACCTTTGTTAATAGCCCCAGAAAGACTGGTGCTAACCTGTCTACAAGACAAAAGGCTGGGCCAGCTCATCTACAAGACAAAAGACCTTCACCCTCATCACATAATAGGATTAGCCCTCTACCCATCTCACCACATGGCATCTGGGGAGATTGCATCACCCAGCAAGCTTCAACCAAGCCTGGGACTCAAGACAGCCTACAAAGTTGCCTCTGCATGGCCCACATGGGAGTCTGACAACCAATCAGAATACATGCCCTTGCCACAGGAACAGGAAGCAAGTTCAAAGCCCAAGAAAGGGGTCTCTCTCTCTCTCCCTCTCCCTCCCTCTCTCCCCCTCTCCCTCCCTCCCTCTCCCTTTCTCCCCCCTCCCTCTCCCCCCTCCCTCTCCCTCCCTCCCTCTCCCTCTCTCTCTCCCCCATATGCTCAATTGCCCAGGACCTCAAACCGTGTGGTCCTGTCCACCATTAAACCATCTTTCCAAACAGTCTCCATGTTTCCAGTGTCTTTCTCCCCACTTGGAACTGAACCCAGATGGACATTTCTTCCGACACGAGTGTAAGACATGTTTGTCTTGTTGAATATTTTTGGCATTTGATTATTGCCACATTATATGCTTTTTGTACATTTGGTTGCTGTTGTTGTGAACCTGAGTCAGGTGGGGGTCAAGTTGAATTAATTAAGTAAATAATTAACCAGGAGAGGCAGTTCATTAGCAGCCACTAATGTGGTCCAGTATTTGTTTAGATTGGCAACTTTTGCCCATGCCACTTGGCAGACGTTTTCCCCCCATGACCTGTTACCTGGTCTCTTTTGCTCCCGTTCAGAAGAATCACAATTGCCATCGATGTGTGCTAACTTTCTCCGGGCTTGTAAACAGGATATCCTGTGAACATTACCATACTCATGTGGCGCTTGAGCAGGTGGAAACGATTTTTGGTGGAAATGATTATCGGCAGTAGCTGTGTGGTTGAGATAACATTTGGATTTCCCCTCAGCTGCTTTTAATTTCATGCACACATATAAAAAGATTCATAGTGATCTACTACTGTGCGGGTCTTGACTCATTATTGCATAGCCCCCAGAGAGGATATGCAAGCCTCTAACACCTTATTTTGTTCTGCTTGGACATAACAGCACGTAAAGCAGTGCCTTAAATCAGGGGTACCCAACCCCTGGTTGGTGGACCGGCACTGGGCTGTGGCATGCCAGAAACTGGGCAGTGCAAGCAATACAATACAATAGCAGAGTTGGAAGGGACCTCGGAGGTCATCTAGTCCAACCCCCTGCCTAGGCAGGAAGCCATATACCATTTTAGACAAATGGCTATCCAACATCTTCTTAAACACTTGCAGTGTTGGGGCATTCACAACTTCTGGAGGCAAGCTGTTCCACTGACTGATTGTTCTAACTGTCAGGAAATTTCTCCTGAGTTCTAAGTTGCTTCTCTCCTTGATTAGTTTCCACCCATTGCTTCTTGTTCTGCCCTGTGGTGCTTTGGAGAATAGTTTGACTCCCTCTTCTTTGTGGCAGCCTCTGAGATAAACTAGACATACCCAGTTCCTGCAACCGTTCTTCATATGTTTTAGCCTCCAGTCCCCTAATCATCTTTGTTGCTCTTCTCTGCACTCTTTCTAGAGTCTCCACATCTTTTCTACATCGTGGTGACCAAAACTGAATGCAATATTCCAAGTGTGGCCTTACCAAGGCATTATAAAGTGGTATTAACACTTCTCGTGATCTTGATTCTATCCCTCTGTTTATGTAGCCTAGAACTATGTTGGCTTTTTTGGCAGCTGCTGCACACTGCTGGCTCATATTTAAATGGTTGTCCACTAGGAGTCCAAGATCCCTTTCACAGTTGCTACTATTGAGCAAGGTACCACCTATATTGTACCTGTGCATTTCGTTTTTCTTGCCTAAATGTAGAACCAAATGTAGAACCAAACAAGTGAAGCCTGATCTTAGGGGTTGCAGGCAGCATGTTAATAATAATAATAATAATAATAATAATAATAATAATAATAATAATAATAATAATAATAATAATAATAATAATAATAATAATAATAATAATAATAATAATAATAATAATAAAAATAATAAAAAAATAAAAATTTATTTTTATACCGCCTCCTCTCCCCAAAGGGACTCGGAGCGGTGCACAGGGAATAAAAACCAATATAAAATACATAAAAAGATAAATAGTTAAAATACGAATTAAACCGAAATTGTCCCTGCGCTAAAATCCCCTAAATTTAAATTACACTAAAAAAAACCTAAAACCCTATCGAAAGACGGAAGACTAACCTAGGCCGGCCAAGCAGAAAAAGTCTGTTTTCAATTTTTGATGGAAGGAGCGGAGGTCTGTGGTTGTTCTGATTTCGGGGGGAAGGTCGTTCCCGAGGGCCGGGCCCGCCACAGAGAAGGCCCTTCCCCTGGGCGTCGCCCGCTGGCATAGCCTAGTGGACGGCACCCGGAGAAGCCCCTCTCTGTGGGAGCGAATCGGCCGCAGGGATGTATGGGGCAGGATCCGATCCTGCAGATAACTAGGTCCCGAGCCATGGAGCGCTTTAAAGATGGTAACTAACACCTTGAAGCGCACCCGAAAGACAACAGGCAGCCAATGCAGCTTGCGCAAGAGGGGTGTTATGTGGGTAAACCTAGAGGTTCCCATTATTGCTCGCGCGGCTGCATTCTGAACAAGCTGAAGTCTTCGGGTGCACCTCAAGGGGAGCCCCATGTAGAGAGAATTACAGTAGTCCAGTCGGGATGTGATGAGGGCATGAGTGACTGTGCAGAGGGCATCCCGATCCAATAGGGGACGCAACTGGCGTACCAGGCGAACCTGGTAAAACGCCCTCCTGGCCACGGCTGTCACTTGATCTTCCATGGACAGCCGGGTATCCAGGAGGACGCCCAAGTTGCGTGGCCCCTCCACAGGGGTAAGATGTTCGTCCCCTATGGCCAGCGATGGAGTCAGCTGGTTGTATCGGGATGCCGGAAACCACAGCCACTCGGTCTTGGACGGGTTGAGTCTGCGTCTGTTACTTCCCATCCAGGCCCGCACGGCTTCAAGGCACTGGCACATCACCGCTACGGCATCGTTGGGGTGGTTTGGGGTAGATATATACAGCTGTGTATCGTCAGCGTAGAGGTGGTACTCTACCCCAAAACCACGGATGATCTCACCCATCACACACCCTCTGGTCCACAGAAAACCCTCCCTCCTCGGAAGGAGTCCCTGGTGCCCAAAGGGTTGTGGGCCACTACTTTAAATAATCCTCTCTTTCCAGTGGTGGCATCCTACTGGTTTAACGACTGGTTTGGTGATTGCGTCCTTTGCCTGATGCGTGCTGCGCGGACAGAGTTTTGAAAAAAGTTATCTTCCGCATTACTGCTGGGGAGGAAAACAGCTGAGGCGTGGCGATCCGGTCTGTCGAGCGAATCAGCAGAGAGGATATAGGTCAGTAAAATGCAAGGGCGGGTGGACGGACCCAACTGATCGTTGGAGTGAACCAGTTCACTCCTAGCTGATCGTCGCAGCTACCGGTTCATCTGAACTGGATCAAACCAGTAGAATCCCACCTCTGCCTCTGTTCCCTGCAATGAGCATGCGACTTTCAACTGCCTAGATCAGGGGTCTCCAACCTTTGCAACTTTAATTCTGAAGGACTTCAGCTCCCAGACTCTGGGAGCTGAAGTCCTTCAGACTTAAAGTTGCAAAGGTTGGAGACCCCTGGCCTAGATTATTGCTCCATCTGACTATGGAGAAGTTACCTTGGCAATGGAAAAAGAGGACTCAAGGACTCAAATCTAGCAGTAGTTTAAAGATATCTGCCTCCATTTGAACTTTAACAGATTAACAGAGTTGGAAGGGACCTTGCAGGTCATCAACCCTACATGTGCCTCTACCTAGGATCGAACTCACAACCTCCTGCTTGTGAGGCAAGAGCTCTACCTCTAGGCCACAGATTTGTAATGATTTCATGGACACATTCATGTATGTTTTTTTTAGCAACGATCCATTAGTGATTGAACACTGTCTTTTAAAATTTTCTAGCCTGTTCACTAGCCCTGGGATTTCCTGGTGATCTCTCAGTCAAGTACAATTAGTCTTCTACTTATGACTGTAATGGAGCCTGTACAGTATGGTCATAAATCAAGAGGGTCATAAAGTGGGTTATCCATGTTACCAATGTGATTTTGCAACCTTTTTTTTGCAGTGCAGTTGTCATTAAGTGAATGCTCTGGTCGTTAAGTGAACCAAATGGTTTTTCTAGGCTGGTTCTGCTGAAAGTAAATCTTTCAAAACAGGTTAAAATTGTTCAACGGAGGCATTTGTTTTTCTATTTATTACAGGCTGTTCTCATTTAGTGACTGCCGCATATAGTGACTGCTTGCATGTACATTGATAATGAAAAAAATAATATCGTGATCAGGTCTAACATTTATGACTTTTGCAGGTCTGTCAAGCAAAGGGAAACTGAGATAAGACCTTAAGCTCAGTAGCGGTTTCGTTTAGTGCCCATTTTGCTTAATGACTGAATTGCCAGTCCCAACCACAATGGTTTAGCAATTGTGGTTGCTAAACGAGGACTACCTGTATTTTATGTTTTACATCTAAAGAGTGGGATTTTCTGCCACAGATGTCGAAGTGGTTTGAATGCTGAGAGGAAACAATGCATTTTGATGGGGTTTGGGCAGAAGGATAATAGCATATGACAGCGATGGCGAACCTATGGCACGGGTGCCACAGGCGGCACACAGAACCATTTCTTAGGGCACGCGAGGCGTTGCCCTGTCAGCTCCAGCACGCATGTGTGCACTGGCCAGCTGATTCAGGCCTTCTTTTGAGGCTGTTTTTCACCCTCTGGAGGCTTCAGGGAAGCTCCTGAAGCCTCTGGAGGTGGGGAGGGGAGGCTGTTTTCACCCTCCCCAGGCTCCTAGAAAGCCTCTGGAGCCTGGGGAGGGTGAAATTTAATTAATTAAATTAAATTAAATTTATTTCAATTTATATACTGTGCCTTCTCCACCGAAGTGGACCCAGGGCGGTGCACAGGAATTTAAAACGAACAATAATAAAATACAATAAATACAATAAATAGATAAAAAGAATTAAATCACAGCCTGTGCTAAAATTCCCCCTAAAAAGTCTAACATCATTTACGTGTTTGGCAGAAGCTATATTACAAAAGTCTAAACTATTACGCAAGACCAGCTTGTTGGAAAAAATATGTTTTAAGTGAACGGCGAAAGAGGGGAAGGTCCGTGATAGTGCAAAGTTCGGGGAATAGGTCGTTCCAGAGGGCCGGCCCTGCCACAGAGAAGGCCCTACCCCTGGGCACCGCTAGCCGGCATTGACCGGCGGTTGGTACCCTCAGTAGGCCCTCTCTGTGGGAGTGTATCGGACGCAGGGAGGTATGTGGCAGGAGACGGTCCCACAAGTAGCTAGGCCCCGAGCCATGGAGCGATTTGAAGATGGTAACAAGCACCTTGAAAAAGTGTGCCAAAAGCAGGGGGTCACGCACATAGCATTATGGGTGTGGCACACCCATGCACGACCCCCCTGCGCTCCCCGCGCTTTTGGCACGCGAGCCAAAAATGGTTAGCCATCACTGGCATATGAGAAAAGGACATTGTGGAAGTGCTCCTGCTCAAGATTCCAGGAACTTTATTCCACTGACCCACTTCAAAGTTTAACAATAATTCCCAGCTGAGAAACAACTTGCTTATTCCCCTCGGCTGCTGCTCATCTTTCCTGATATGTGTGAATAATAGTGCTGCTTCAGCTATCTAAAGCCTAGGATGCAGGTGATTAGGTTAAACGTAAAATGGACACGGTGGCTCAGTGGCTACGATGCTGAGTTTGTTGATCAAAGGTCGGCAGTTCGGTGGTTTGAATCCCTAGTGCCATGTAACGGAGTGAGCTCCCATGACTGGTGCCAGCTTCTGCCAACCTAGCAGTTCGAAAGCATGCAAAAATGCAAGTACAAAAATAGGAACCACCTTTGGTGGGAAGGTAACAGTGTTCCGTGCACCTTCGGCATTTAGTCATGCCGGCCACATGAGCACGGAGATGTCTTCAGACAGGGATAGTTAGATTTAATTTGTTTTTATTGTATTTATCTATGTATATATTTTATGTTGTTTTAATTTCTCCCTGTGCACCGCTCCGAGTCCCCTCGGGGAGAGGACGCGGTTATAGAAATAAATATTCTATTCTATTCTATTCTATTCTATTCTATTCTATTTGGCTTTGAAACGGAGATGAGCATCGCCCCCTAGAGTCGGGAACGACTAGCAGATATGCGCAAGGGGAACCTTTACCTTTAAAATGGGCTGAAATGAAGTATGGATCTGGACATTAAATAAAAGAATTTATGGAGGCTTGAAACAGGAGAAATGGAGGCTGTGGAGGATGATACTGGTATGTAGAGGAATTACATCATTTTCCAAGGAGGCTATCCTAGGTGAGATTGAAAACAGGCGCAAGATAGAGAAATGGGATATCAATAATTCTATTCGTGTCTGGGTTTAATAATACTTTACATAGCTGGTAAACTGTGTTTGGTTTGGAGGGTCAAAAGTTACATAGGAATGTTTTAGGCATACTGGATACTTGGTTAGTGGCAGATCAAGTTGCTAACAATCCTACGGGATTATCCTGGAGCCTCCAAGGATTAACAATTTATTTCCAAACCCAATTCAATAAGAAACCCAGAATTAAAACCAGAGGGAATTATCAAAATGAGTGCTGAATGGAGAATTGGAATGATTTTCGTTATCAGCTCTTCTCACTAAATTTTTATACATTTCTGAAGGTGTAACCAGAGTACTGATTATACTGTATAATCTGATACATGAACTGGTGGTCCACCCTTTTCCACTGTGTGCAAAAAATCTGATTGCTCCACAGCAAATTAGTTTCAGAATAGCTCAGCCCTTAAAGACATTTCTTCATGATATGAAACCTCCAGGAACACATCCAGTAATAACATTGCCAAGAACCCAATGGCAAGGTTGGGGATAAAACCCAGAAATCTTCCAAATTCCTCTCTCCTATTCTAAGCATCTAAACCTCACTTCCTTTTCAGGGCTTTACACCATTTTACTCTAACGCATTAGCTCAGAGCTGGAAATATAACCCAGAAATCTCCAACCACCAACTTCCACTGCAATGATATTCCAGTTTTGAAAATATTAGATGGAAGTTTCACTGATTTCATATTACTTTCTTCACAGTAAATGCTCTTCAGATGGTAAAACTATTTCCAGTAATGAGGTTTTTTTTTTAGTTCTAATATTTACACTTGGGATTTGGTATAAATGGTTTTCATTTGCTATATCCCCTAGTCAGTCCTGCTACATTAATTTTCAATATTCCATTCTAAACAATTTGCTCTTGAAAATGGGAAGGTTTGCAAAATTCTGTGACAACTCAGTCAGTAGCTGTGAAGAATGGTAACTAAATTTTTAGTACAGCCAGAAGCTTCTGCATTTGGTCGGATCTCTTTAATTTAGAGACAGAGGACATTTTGATATACCAAAGGTACAGTTAAAAGGGATTTTAAAAAACCCAAAGAATACACTTTATTTGAGGTCTTCTTGGAGTGTGGAAGTCAAAGTAAACAGAGTAGAATACATGCAACTCATTCTTTTGTACATTGTGTTACACCTTTGAGAAACAATAAGAAAAGGACTTTAAATCTTTGAAATTCGGTTACACATTTTTGCATTTATTTATTTATTTATTTATATTTTAATCATATTTTTATACTGCCCCATCTCCACAGTGGGACTCGGGGCGGTGCACAGAAGATAAAAAATAAAAACGAACAACATACACACCGTATAAATACAATCCACAATTTAAAACCGAATTAAATTAAATATAACTGTGCTACAAAGATTAAAACTATAAAACCCTCTATTAAAAATTAAATTTACATTATTAAACTCTAAGCCAGGCCAGCCAGATGGAAAAAGTGTGATTTGAGCTCCCGACGGAAGAGGCGTAGGTCCGTGATTGTGCGAATATTGGGGGGCAGGTTGTTCCAGAGAGCCGGACCCGCCACAGAGAAGGCCCTTCCCCTGGGGGCCGCCAGTCGGCATTGACTGGCGGACGGCACCCTGAGGAGGCCCTCCCTGTGCGAGCGGACAGGTTGAAGGGAGGTATGTGGTAGGAGGCGGTCTCGCAAATACCCAAGTCCCGTGCCATGGAGTGATTTGAAAATGGTTACCAACACCTTGAAGCGCACCCGGAAGGCCACAGGCAGCCAGTACAGCTCGCGCAGGAGAGGTGTTACATGGGAGTAACGAGAGACTCCCAGAATCCCCTGCGCGGCCGCATTCTGAACTAGCTGCAGTCTCCGGGTGCACCTCAAGGGGAGCCCCATGTAGAGAGCATTACAGTAGTCCAAGCGGGAAGTAACGAGGGCTTGGGTGACTGTGCGAAGGGAGTCCCGATCTAGAAAGGGGCGCAACTGGTGTATCAGGTGAACCTGATAAAAAGCCCCCCTGGCCACAGCCGTCACCTGGTCATCCAGGGACAGCCAAGAGTCCAGGAGGACACCCAAGTTGCGGGCCCTTTCTGCGGGGGCTAAAGACTCACCCCCGATAGCCAGCAATGGCACCAGCTGGCTATATCGGGACGCTGGAAACCACAGCCACTCGGTCTTGGACGGGTTGAGTCGGAGCTTGTTCCTCCCCATCCAGACCCGCACGGCCTCCAGACACCGGGACATCACTTCAACGGCATCATTGGGGTGGTTCGGGGTAGAGAGGTACAGCTGAGTATCATCAGCATACTGATGGTACTCTTCCCCAAAACCACGGATGATCTTGCCCAGTGGATTCATATAGGTGTTGAAC
Organism: Rhabdophis nuchalis; assembly: GCA_039707465.1. Taxonomy (NCBI): domain Eukaryota; kingdom Metazoa; phylum Chordata; class Lepidosauria; order Squamata; family Natricidae; genus Rhabdophis; species Rhabdophis nuchalis. Next base: position 163,729,864 of record CM077646.1, read on the forward strand.
AGGAGAGGCGAGAGAACCGACCCCTGGGGCACCCCACAGATTAAGGGCCTCGGTGTCGATCTCTGCCCTCCTGCCAACACAAATTGCGACCGGCCAGAGAGGTAGGAGGAGAACCACCGTAAAACGGTGCCTCCCACTCCCAACCCCTCCAGCCGGTGCAACAGGATACCATGGTCGATGGTATCGAAAGCCGCTGAGAGGTCTAATAGGACCAGGATAGAGGAACAACCGCTATCCCGAGCCCTCCAGAGATCATCAACCAACGCGACCAATGCCATCTCTGTGCTGTGTCCAGGTCAGAAGACGGACTGGCACGGGTCTAGATGACAGTTTCCTCCAGGTGCTGGGGGAACTGTTGTGCCATCACACTCTCAACAACCTTCGCAAGAAAGTGGAGGTTGGAGACCGGACGATAATTAACTAACAATGCTGGGTCCAGGGAAGGCTTCTTGAGGAGGGGTCTCACCACCGCCTCTTTCAAGGCGGCCGGTAAAACCCCCTCACTCAAGGAAGCGTTCACTATTTCCTGGAGCCAGCCTCGTGTCACCTCCCGGGAGGCCAGTACAAGCCAGGAGGGACACGGGTCCAGTAAACATGTGGTGGCATTCAGATGAAGTTACGATTTTTCAGATGGGAGTGATGTGAAATTCTTACTACATTTAAGATTTAAGTCAATTAAATGACTCATCTGATCATTTTGAATGGATAAACTTGTCTGAAGAATAATAAGGACTTGCCTAGTCTGAGATTGGAAAAAGAATTCTGGGGAATTTTAGTTTGAAGGATGACATTGAAATGTGTTATTAAATCATATAAATTTTCAAATGAGAATGCATTAGTATCAATATCATGTGTGAATTCCTCTAACCCTTTTTACTGACTCATTCTCATTAAGTCAAAGAGGTAACATGTTAAGATATTTTTAATTACGGTATTCTTGTACAGTTAAGAATAGAATTGAACAAAAGATCCAATTTGGGTTGGTCACCAGGACCAAGTTTTATCTTCCATGCTTTCAGACTTGTGCTGGAGTCTATCCATGAAAGCTTACCTCAGCCAGCTCAAATAAAACAACAGTATAACGGAGAAGGAATGATGGAAAATGAGAGGAATAGATGCTTCCCCAGCCAGATTCTAGGGACTCCCCAAGATATACAAAATAGGAGTCCCCCTCAGACCTATCAAAATGCTACAGCACACCCCTACATATAACCTGGTTAAATAGCTGGCATAACGCTTAAGCTTCCTGACCAAACCCTTGAACAGCATGGTCACATCATCCACACAATTTCTGACAGAATTGACCAAATATCAGGCAAATCTAGACTTATGGCTCCCTAGGCCATGTACAAAATGGGAGTACTTTTAAATGGTCTGGGTTTACCATGCCATCAAATTAAATTTATCTATAAGTGGAAAATTGCCAACTCAGGGGGGGGGGCGGGGGGAAGTCCACAAGAAGCACATATGGCTTTGCAAGGACAAACTGCAAAAATGACTGCCAAAAAAAGAAGTTCAAAGAAGTTAAAATCTCTCTCTCAAAAAAGCCTGGGGATGATTAAATTGCAATGATAGAAGCTCAACTAGAATGGAAATTCACAATAAGTAGACTTCAGCAGATTGGAAGAGATACTATCATATCCAGTAGGATCCCTGCATGATTCATCAGCAATATGAAGGGATGTATTAAAGAAAAAAAATCTTCCTTCAGAAAAAGAAGCTTTGAATAAGTGAGGAGAATGAAAAGGTACAAAAATTAAAATCAATGATTAGGGATGCCATGGGGTTGGGAGGGCAGAGATTTTGAGAAGCACATTGCTAATTATATTAAAAGCAATTTTTAAAAAAATAGCACAAACAAAAAAAACAGACATGGAGATGGTGATACTTGTGGATGATAAAAAAATAAAGGAAGTCCTTGAGTGAAATAAAAAGATCATGGAAAAGCTGATTGAAATTATGTAGAAGGGATGAAGCAGATAATGCCTGAACTAATGTTTTATCCCAACAGATATTCTTATGAAGGGAGTTGGTGAAAATAGCAGTAAGAAGAAATGAAATTCTGGAACTTACTGATACATTCAACACGTATATGAAGCCGCTGGGTGAGATCATCCGTGGTTTTGGGGTAGAGTACCATCTGTACGCTGATGACACTCAGTTGTACATCTCTACCCCAAACCACCCCAACGATGCCGTTGAGGTGATGTCCCGGTGTTTGGAGGCCGTACGGATCTGGATGGGCAGCAACAAACTCAAACTCAACCCGTCCAAGACCGAGTGGCTGTGGTTCCCGGCCTCCCGGTTTAGCCAGATGACACCATCACTGGCCATGGGGGGCGAAGTATTGGCCCCTGTGGAGAGGGCGTGCAATTTAGGAGTCCTCCTGGATTCCCGGCTGTCCCTGGAGGACCAGGTGACGGCCGTGGCCAGGGGGGTGTTTTACCAGGTTAGCCTGGTCCGTCCATTGCGCCCCTTACTTGACCGGGAGGCCTTTCGCACAGTCACTCAAGCACTCGTGACTTCCCGTCTGGACTACTGTAATGCTCTCTACATGGGGCTCCCCTTGAGAGGTTGCAGTTGGTCCAGAATGCGGCCGCGCTGGTGATTATGGGTGCCTCAAGGCAATCCCACATAACACCACTCCTGCACGAGCTGCACTGGCTGCCTGTGACCTTCCGGGTGCGTTACAAAGTTTTGATGACCATCTTCAAGGTGCTCCATTGCACAGGGCCTAGTTACCTACGAGACCGTCTGCTGCCCCATACGTCCCTATGACCAATTCGCTCCCACAGAGAGGGTCTACTCCGGGTGCTGTCAACCGGGCAATGCCGGTTGGTGACGCCCAGGGGAAGAGCCTTCTCTGTGGTGGGCCCAACCCTCTGGAACGATCTACCTCCCGAACTCCGTGTCATCTCAGACCTCCGCCTGTTCCGCCAGCGTCTAAAAACGCACTTCTTCCAACAAGCCAGCCTGGCATGATTTTACTCGACACTGTACTGCTTTTTAGCCGATCAAAGTTTTAATTTGGGGTTTTAAATTGGTTTTAACGCAGGGTGGGTTTAATTTAGTTTTAAGAATGTTAGTATTCTTGTATATATGTATATTTATATTTTATATTCCCTGTGCGCCGCCCCGAGTCCCTTTGTGGTGAGATGGGTGCGGGCTATAAATGCGATAAAATAAAATAAATAAAATTGAAAACAAAACACTTGAGCTAGAGGGCATCTCTTTTTTCATCACTTAACTTTTAATGTTTTAATTAAAACATTTAATTTAGTTTTAATTATTTATAATTTGTTATATGTATATGTTTTTAAATTCCTGTACACCACCCCGAGTCTCTTTGGAGAGAGGGGGCGGTCAATAAATCCAAATAAATAAATAAATAAATAAATAAATAAATAAATAAATAACTTGTGAATCAAAATAAAACAGGCCCACTGTTTCATCAATGAACAAATAAAATATTAAAAGATCAGTGTTTCACCATTCTACTAGTGAAATTGTAAAAACAATTGGGGTTGGGGAGAGACCAGGAACCATTGCCTGGAGGGGAAGGGGTCATTGCTGTGACATCATATAGTAACCCATGTCCGCATACAAAGCAGCGACTTGAAGCAGGTGAATTGGACAGCGTTGCTTGAACTGGCCTAAGACATTAAACACAATTTGTTGATGTAGAACAGAAAAAAAGATTTATGGAGGTCGCCTTCCCTGAAGCCTAGAAGTAGATAAAGGATGACATCATACATTCCTGCTCTTTAGAAATCGTGACCTGTACTAGCTCCGGGCAGGCTACACATGTGGGTGAATATATAGATATAAGGGATCCAGGAGCCACAGTTTCTGGACCTTAAGAAGCTCTGTATGAAACCCCTCACCAAAGATTTTACACCTCATTCGACTGTAACTGGATAAGTAAAGAACTCCTTAAGAATGGACGCTTATCCAGAGTTTAAAGATATTTGCCTTAACCCTTACCAGTACCTGATAATGAAGCTGCAGCATGAATTGCTTCATAGCTACCAGAGCTGTACAGTCCAGTCTCCTCGCCTTGGGCAATGGAAGATTGCATTTACAGCAGACTCAGAGGGAACTGAAATGGCTTCACATCTAAACAAGACTCAGTCCCTTACCCAGACCAACGAATGACCTACCAAGGCCATTGCTAAATCAAACCCATCCTCCCTGCAAACTGTACTGGCTGGCATTTCCCACAGAATGAACATTAGAAGGTGAAGATAATCAAGTTAGTAGCTGTCAACCCGGCGCTGTCTGCTCCAAATTGGATTCCAGTAGAAATCTAATTTACAAAATCTACCCCAAACAGCATACTCCCTTCAATTATATTCTCTTTCCCCCCACACTGGGCCTTGTGCCACCCAAAATTGTACCCTCCACAGCTCCTACCTCCCCTGGAGAGACCGGAAGTGGCCAAAGGAGGAGGGGGGGGGGTTAATAATGTCCATTCATGCTTGCAACTGGAAAGTAGCATGAACAGGCTGAAGAGATATCAGATATGCACACATCCTTTATTAGAGAGCTCAAATGTTGGAAAAGATGGAATATACTCCAGGGGATGCAGACTTCTGAAATAAGAGAGACATTTTATGCAATAATGCATATATGATACAACCAACCTACCAGGGATTTCTCTTACAATAGCTGACTAACTGCAGAAGCTTTGGGAATTTTCTATGAAACTTAAGTGGAAAAGAAATAGCATTTTTAGATCACTTTGATATGGTCTTAGTAAAACAAGTCCTGATTTGGCCTGTCATAATGTATCCCTCGTTCCTTTTCTGTACAAATGTAAGGTTTTCATTAAAGCACTGAGACAGTAATTCACTGCTGTATATGTATACTTTTTTCTGGCTATTATGGGCTCTGATCAAACTAGTTTCCTAGATTTTTGGCATGCTTCAGTCTGAACCTGGAAATACCACTTTTCTATTCATGAAAGGAGACGGTCGTACTGCAGTTGTATACACAAGCTATCATTTTCTCTTGATGACATGCATTATGGGCACAAAATCCCACTTGCCCTAGCAGTTGTGAGATTTCTTGAAGCATTTAAAGTTTTGTTCTGATCTTGAAAACGAACGGGTCACTTATTAATCAACAACAAAAAAGAGAAGATGGGCAATACATGCAACAACTGAAATAGAATTGTGATACCTTTTCCCTAATCATGATCACATGATCATCATCTATTCAATTTATATGCCACCTAATTATCAGTGATTCTAAGTGGCTTACAAAACTGTTTTTCTTTAGAGCATTAGAACAAGGAAAAAAACAGAAAACAAAAAAAGAATGAAGATGGCAGAGATAACAAATCCAGATGGGAAACAAAGAAAAAGAAGAAAAGGGGGCTTCAATCACCTTTGCCAAAGGCCAGGTCTTTAGGATCCTTTGAAGTATCAGGTGGGTAGGGGGCAATTTGAATTTGAGGGGGGGGGAAACTCACTCCAGTGGGCTGGCAGAGAAGGCCCACTTCCCAGGTCCTTATACATGGCATTATTTGTTTAAGGAACCCAGAGTACACATAACTTCTGCCAATTCAAATCAGCTGGAGAGATACTAGGGGAGATAGGGGGTCCATCAAATAACCAGGCTGTTTGCCAGAAAGTAGGGAATTCGGCGGTTCGAAAGTAACAGCATTCTGTGCCCCTTCGGCGTTTAGTCATGCCGGCCACATGACCATGGAGACATCTTCAGACAGTGCTGGCCCTTCAGCCTTGAAACGGAGATGAGAACCGCCCCCTAGAGTCAGGAACGACTAGCACATATGTGCAAGGGGAACCTTTATCTTTACCTTATGCCAGGAATGTCCAAACTTGGGAGCTTTAAAACTTGTGGACTTCAACTCCCAGAATTCCCCAGCCAGCTATGCTATGCTGGCTGGGGAATTCTGGGAGTTGAAGTCCACAAGTCTTAAAGTTCCCAAGTTTGGACATCCCTGCCTTATGCCATCATGTGGTAGACTATCACTATATAACCTTGGAGTTACCAATAACCATTTCAAGGTTGCCCCTACTATCTTCGATCGAAGGCACTTCCGATCAGCCATTGGACTTATCCTTCTTTTTCCCTGCCACAGCTTTGTGCTCTTTAGCCTGTGGCCTTAATCCTGTTCCCTTGTTTTTTGTGAAGGATGAGATGAGAGAACAGAGACAAACTCTCCTGGGCCAGCAGGAAGTAGGAAAATGGAGCTCCGGCCACTGCCTTGCGCCTGGCTGTGTTTCCTCAATATATTTACAGTGTGGAAAATTAAAAATAGTGATTGTGAAGGAGAGGGCAAGGCTGCTCTTAAATAAAGCTCCTAAACAGTGGGAGGAAAATGGTCAACTTGTTTTCGATGAAGCTGGGAGGTGGTTCAAGGTGGGAATTCCTGAGAATGAACTGCCTGCCCTGCAGCACAGAAGGAACTGTAGCTTGTTCCTTAGTTGTGTTTTTTCTAGACCAGTGGTTCCCAATATGGGGCCCACACCCCACAGGGGGGCAATGTGATTTTTAATGGGTGCAATTTGAACCTTGTTTAAACCAAGTAGCATTTGTAGCATACCAGGATGATGCTAAAACTGGGGCATGGATACAATGGGGTAATCATGTGACTGTTCCATTTACTTAAATGATGCAAGTATGTGAGTAGCAGCATTTTGTGTGATTATATCATCCTGTGTATTGTCGTCTCCCCCGCCCCCCCCCCCCCCCCTTTCTGTTTTGGGCAACAGCAGATCTGGAAATTAATAATCTTAGCATGCAGATGACATAGAGTTCCCCTTTGGAACCCCCACAAAGTTATAAAACCCCATGGGTTCAGATTGGTACTGCCTTATATATGAAAGAAGACTTCCTTCCCTAAAATTCTTTTGTAATTCTTTGGGTGCACTGCTCATGAAACAGATCTCCCTTCCACTCCAATTGAATTCCTTTATCAAAGTGGAAATTAGAATAGAATAAAATAGAATAGAATAAGCAATAGAAACAGAACTAGAACTAGAACAAGAAATAGAAATAGAACAAGAACAAGAACAAGAACTAGAAATAGAACTAGAACTAGAACAAGAACTAGAAATAGAACCAGAACTAGAACAAGATCTAGAACAACTAGAAATAGAACTAGAGCAAGAACTAGAACTAGAAATAGAACTAGAACTAGAACAAGAACTAGAACTAGAAGAAGAACTCGAAATAGAACTAGAACTAGAACCAGAACCAGAACAAGAACTAACTTACGCATTTATCTTCATACGCATTTATCTTCACCTTGTTGTATTAATGAATAATGTTTTACCAATGTCTTACCACGCAGCCCGGACGGGCCAACGACTTCGACGTGAAAGTTCTCAAGAAAATTTTGTATCACCTTACCCTACCCTATCCCAAAAATTTGTAAAACCAATAAAACTTTTGCAATATATAAGAACTAGAACTAGAACAAGAAGAACTAGAACTAGAACAAGAACTAGAACAAGAACTAGAAATAGAACTAGAACAAGAACTAGAACAAGAACTAGAACAAGAACTAGAAATAGAAATAGAAATAGAACAAGAACAAGAACTAGAAATAGAACTAGAAATAGAACTAGAACAAGAACTAGAACTAGAACTAGAACAAGAACTAGAACAAGAACTAGAAATAGAACTAGAAATAGAACTAGAAATAGAACTAGAACTAGAACTAGAACAAGAACTAGAAATAGAAATAGAACTAGAACTAGAACAAGAACTAGAACTAGAACAAGAACTACAACTAGAAATAGAAATAGAACAAGAACAAGAACTAGAAATAGAACTAGAACAAGAACAAGAACTAGAACAAGAAATAGAACTAGAAATAGAACTAGACTAAGAACAGAACTAGAACTAGAACTAGAACTAGAACTAGAACTAGAAATAGAACAGAATATTATTTATTGGCCAAGTATGATTGGACACGCAAGGAACTTTCTGCAATGCATAAACTCTCAGTGTAAATACAAGCAACAAAGTGATAAATCATAATCATAAGATAAATTATAAATCCTAACATACAACCAACAATGTGATAGTCATAAGATACCTGTAAGAGCAGGTTATAGGAAAGATGAGAAGGATATAATACATTGCTGTGAGAATTAGGTGTTCAGCAGAGCAATGGAACAAGGGGAAAAAACTGTCTTTGGGTCTAGTTGTTTTGGCCTGCAATGCCCTATAAGGGTGTCCTGAGGGGAGAATTTGAAACAGTATATGTCCAGGATGTGTGGGGGTTTGTAGATATTTTCTCAGCCCTCTTTCTGGCTCATGCAATATATAGCAATTCTTTCAGTTATTTGGGGAGAAAAAATGTTCTGTTTCTAACCTTGAGATACCACCTGTAAATTAATAAACCATATTGGAGAAATGAATGAGAAATGTGCCTGGACATATCATAGACTGGGCAGAATGGATCGGAAAAAGCTGCTAAGCCAGCACGGTGTTGTTGCTGTTGAGTTATATCAAACTTTGTCCTTCTACCAGTTTCAAGTCCACCCTTCCACCCCACCCCCATAAGCATATAAGTCCACCTCACTGACAAGGAATAAGCAAATCTTGATAACAGAAACTGGCTTCACTTGTGGCCCTGAGAGTCAGGTCACCCAAAACACAAGCTGCTAAAATAAGAGAGCAAGTTTCCTGCACGCCAGACTGCGGCTCTGCCCTGTAATCAGCAAAAGGACCTAAATGTTGTGTTTATTTATAACCCTTTCATTTCTTCCAAGCTCACTCCCTTTGGTTGGGCGACCACAAAACTTTGAATGGACCAAAGGATCCCATGGGCCAGCGTAGCCCTTGCAATCACTGCTTCCATCTTGGTTAAAGATGAAGATATAAGAAGAAATAAGATGCTGATGGATTTCTACGTTGATTTCTCCAAGGGGTTGTTGGCCCTTTGGACCATACGGAATAAAACTGGAATTAGATGGTTGGCAACCAATATGGAATACTAAACTCCATACTTGATACTGACATGCAAGACATCTGAAGAAAAGGGAGAGAGAAATAGGAGGGATTCTTAACTTATTCTCTGTCTGCTGCTAACTTTTGCTGAGATGATATTCCTCCAGACAGTGGAGAAAAAGCCTTGAGAAGTACTTGTGAGGGAAGTGTGTATTAAGCACCCTATCTCAGCCACTAATTCCCTCTAGCAAATGTTCTCTCCTCCAGCCACTTGGAGTTGAGAGTATTGGGAATCCATCTTTGCTGTTGAACAACTACATTCATGTCTTTTTTTTTTTTTTACCATCACAGCAACATGAAGTACAATGAGTTGCAAAGAGTGGTTGAGGCACCCTAGAATTGAAATGGGGAGCTGCCTGCCTAATGGCTGCATGTGAACCACAATATAAGCCATAATTCTTGTACTTCACAACTACATTCTCCCATACATTTTGACAGGTTAAAAAAAGTCTCTAACTCTTTAATATCAACTACTAAGTACAATATACTTATGGACATACGCTGCTCCTTGTCATGTGTAAGCATGATCCCCAGCTGAAGTGCAAATGGGAAAAGTTGTGCCAGATTTCCATTACATTCTCATTGGAGAGATTTCCATTACATTCTCATCCCAGATTTCCATTACATTCTCATCCCTCTGTTTATGCAGCCTAGAAGCCAACACAGTTCTAGGCTGCATAAACAGAGGGATAGAATCTAGATCACGTGAAGTGTTAATGCCACTGTATAGTGCCTTGGTAAGGCCACACTTGGAATACTGCATACAGTTTTGGTCGCCACGATGTAGAAAAGACGTGGAGACTCTGGAAAGAGTGCAGAGAAGAGCAACCAAGATGATTAGGGGACTGGAGACTAAAACATATGAAGAACGGTTGCAGGAACTGGGTATGTCTAGTTTGATGAAGAGAAGGACCAGGGGAGACATGATAGCAGTGTTCCGATATCTCAGAGGGTGCCACAAAGAAGAGGGAGTCAAACTATTCTCCAAGGCACCTGGGGGCAGGACAAGAAGCTCCAAAACTAATCAAGGAGAGAAGCAACTTAGAACTAAGGAGAAATTTCCTGACAGTCAGAACAATTAACCTCTGGAACAGCTTGCCTCCAGCAGTTGTGAATGCCCCAACCCTGGAAGTCTTTAAAAAGATGTTAGATATCCATTTGTCTGAAATGGTATAAGGTTCCTGCCCACGCAGGGGGTTGGACTAGAAGACCTACAAGGTCCCTTCCAACTCTGCTATTGTATTGTATTGTATTGTATTGTATTGGAAAGAAGAGAAATTGGAAATGATTTTACTTGTGCCTTGGCACATTGAAAACTGAGTAAGAGAAGCCAAAGCCTATGTTGTAGGTATAATGGTTATCGTAACTAATGTTTTCAACTAGAGCACTAGATTTTCATCCCCTGATATGGGCAGAGGACAATTCTTGTAACCAGCAAACAAATTTGCTCTTCTTTCAGAGTTAGGGATAAAGTCTAGGGCACTGTATGGTTTCAATCATGCTGCAAATACTTAATATGAACTTTCAAAAGAGATTTTGATAGCTGCTGTGGAATCCTGAGAATTTAAGCTTTGAGATTTAATATTTTTTGACAAGAGTAAAATTTCAGGCCTTGATTGCTGCAGGGGTGGTAGAGAGAAAGCTTGAAAGCATGTGTGCAGGGTTTTTGTTTGTTTGTTTTCTTTTGACTTAAACATTAATAACGGAGGATTGGTTAGGGGCTTCTTGTGAATCCGTAGGAATGTCAGTCATCACAATATAGGTTTCACTTTCTCCCCAAATTCCCTATCTAATATGAAGTTCATTTCATTTCATTTCATTTATTCGACTTATTAACCGCCCCCACACCCCAGATGGACTCGGGGCGGTGCACAGGAAAATATAAAAATACAATACATCACAAAAAATACATAAATACTTAAAACTATATTAAATTACACCCTGTGCTAAAAACTACCCCATTAAAAATCCCTAAAGCCCAATATAAAATTTCTCTACCACACAACTGAAGCTGAAAACGGTAGGTTAGGCCAGGCCGGCCTGTTGGAAAAAGTAGGTTTTTAGTTGCTGGCGGAAGAAGCGGAGGTGCGTGATAGATCTAAGTTCGGGGGGAAGGTCGTTCCAGAGGGTCGGGCCCTCCACAGAGAAGGCCCTTCCCCTGGGCATCACCTGCTGGCATTGCCTAGTGGATGGCACCCGGAGAAGTCTCTCTCTGTGGGAGCAAATCAGCCGAAGGGATGTATGGGGTAGGATGCGATCCCGCTGTAGGATGCGATCCCGTTGTCTCTTGATATTTTGAATTCCCGGTGGAACTTTCTCAGCCTGCTACATATGTATGCAAGTGAACATTGTTTATTTATTTAATCATTTGGTTGGCTCCCTCAATTGCTGAAGCAATCTTGACAGTCCTACCAGCAGATAAGCTAAAATAACTTCAGTAATATTGATTAAGAACAAAAACAGTGATGTCCTTATTATTCCCCTTCCTCTTATACCTGCAATTAATTCACAAGAACACTGAAATTCCTGCCATGTTGATTACAATATTATTGTGCACACTTGGGTCAGCATAAAGAAGAACTTAGTTATCCCCAGATCCCTTTGATAGACTAATTCTAGCATAGACACTTTGCGGTTTTCTGGAAGTCTTCATCAGTTAATCAAAATAATACAAAGGAAAAGAAAAGAAAAGAGGGAAGTATTTGCTGATTTTTAAATCCTGGAATTTATATTTAGTCTTAAAGCTGAATGTATGAAGGCTGAAGTTTTAAATTAGGCACTATCTGGTAGTGAGAAGCTTCAAGCTGCATCTAGAAATATCAAGAAATACTATGGTGACGAAACAGATTTCACCCATTTTTGAAAATAAAAAATCCAATTGCTTCTCATAATCACCCCTGGGTTGTTAAATAAGACAACACAGATACGAGTTCTTTGCTTACATCTCACCTGTTGAAAGTTTTCTGTATATTGTATGTTTGTATAATTAGGAGATGAGCAATCAACCACTTCCAGTACATTCACTAAAGCCAGGAGAATATTTGTGTTGGGGACTTTGTTCCCGCCCTCTCTCCCTCCTTGGGTGGGTGGGGGGCTGCTCAGGTGTTTTACTGTTAAAAGGTTTAGGGCATTAATTTTGACCCTCAATCTCCCCTCCCCAAAATGCAAGAGAGAGAAAAAGAGAGCAAATGTTAAGACAAGATAGCCACTGATGATGTATGCTGCCCAGAGTCACTTATTGAGATGGGTGGCTATGGAAATCAAATAAACAAATAAACAAAAGAGTTAAATAAAGAGCACCTAAACCCAAGTTAAATTGTTCTGAGCCTTAAAACTAGAGTACTAATTGGAATGTATTTCCCCGAGAGGGTCAATCTTATTCTGGGAACAGATAAGATATAGAGAAGTCAATACATGGTCCATCAGCATCCTCTGCAAATGTGCCTGAATGCCCTTGGGCCACTGAGGGAGCATCTTTTATTTGTGATTATGTCCTATAGCCTCTGATCCTTCCTTTTATTAAGCAGGAATGCGGGGGGGGGGGGGTTTCCATGCATCTTACCCCATGGCCTCTTTCACCTCTGGAGTCTTTGTCTCCTGCCTCCAAAAATAGCAATCTGGCCCAACATTTTCTCATTCAGGACCTTGTTGCCATGGTGTTGGTATAATGAAACAGGACCTGAGGAGAGAAAGCATTCAAGCAGAATGGTTCCATAACAAGCAACCCTACAAGGTGCTTCTCTAATGCAAATTAGGATTATAGCAAGGGATACCTGGCTTCTGCCTCTGGTAGGACACCTCATTCGCCTAGATTCATCATGGTGAAAGGTTGATTTTTCTGAACAACCACCAAAAAATTAAAGTTACCATGGAGGTTTTAATGATCAGGTAGATTTTAAAAGTCATCTTCATTTAGCCACAACCATTCGGCATAACATTCTGTCGTGTTTGGTGAGATTTTTAAAATATTAATGTTAGTCTAACATTGTGGTTCAACTACATTATTATATTTATTAAGTCTAAATCAGAGAGGAGATCATCTTTCACTTCCTTCAAACTATACATAAAATATGAAAATGGTGAAAGGACACTTGTGAAAAATCTAACCCCACCAGAGTATATTTAAGACGCCTCCCAAAAATGTAGAATCCTACCTTTAACGCCAAATAATACTGATTCTTTCACTCTTATGGATATTGTACGGTAGATAATCATTTGGAAGCAGCAGAAGAACAACAACATGAAAGCTGCAAATAGATGATAAAAACCATGTGGCCCTCCATAAATTTCTGGGACTGAAACTAGGACTGCTATAAAGATCAATCCATGAGTGCCCTTAGAAACTGGATCATAATGAATCTGCTCAATCATTAATGAGAAGCAATTTCTGTCCCAAATGATAAGTACCATTTTGTAATGTTATTATTAGTGCTATGCATCTGACTACAACTACTTGTTTTCACTCTATTTGCTCCATACAGTAGTTGCCTCTAAGTAGCATTTTATGTAGCCCATTCCTAAAAATGTCTTTAATTCATAGCAGAATCTTATATCATTATCTGTCTTTATGCTCTCGGCAGGGAAAAGAAATAATATCCTTTCAAGCTAAATCAGTTTATAGGTTTTTTTATATTAAAGTGCAAGAAGCTAATTGCATGCTTCAAGCAAATGGGTCAATCAGGGTGAAGAAAGAATTATCAGATTTATAAAATAATGCTTCTTCTTTGACTTTATTAAGCTTATAAAATGCTATGGGACTGAGGACAGAGACTTATGAAAGTCTACCAATCACAGTTTTCTTGGCACTCTTTATATAAAAAGAGGTCTAATTTTTGGGGTACCGTTTTGACTTCCCACAGTGCCCCATATGTGAGGGCATTGTGGGGATATGTGAGGACATTGTGGGAAAGGAAAATGATGGTTCCTGGCCTCCTACTGTTGCATCCATTATGCTTCTAGGACCCATAAGGTGCCGGTTGGCGACACCCAGGGGAAGGGCCTTCTCTGTGGCGGGCAATACCCTCTGGAACGACCTTTCCCCCGAACTCCGCACTATCTCGGATCTCCGCCTTTTCCACCAGCGTCTTAAAATGCATCTATTTCAACAAGCCGGCCTAGCATAGTCACCCAATATGGACTTTTATTAGCTGTAAATTTTAATTCGAGGGATTTTATAATATTTTTAGCACAGGGTAACTAGTTTAATATGGGTTTTAGTAATTGATGTATTTGTATATATGTTTTCTTTTTAATTGCCTGTGCGCCGCCCTGGGTCCTTATACAGGAGAAGGTGCGGGATAGAAATTTAATAAAATAAATAAATAAATAAATAATCTTCTTTCTCAACAGATTTTATTCCTACCTCCTTATTTCTGCAAAACATTGCTTGGCTGATTACACTACATGGATGCTTGCTGAGATGGGGGAGGATTGAGGGGGAATTAAACAGTTTGAATCTCTCTCAGTAGCACAGAAGTTGCTCCAGGGTCAGATTGGTAGATGAAAAATGGATCCTCAGCCTGCTTCTTCTTACATATGAGAAAAATGTATATTAAATAAAATTCACTTCAACGCAATTACGTAGGGAAAAGTAATAAAAGTAAAGTATATTATGCCACTTAAAGGATACAAAATAGCTGCATATATTGCATTGTGGAAATTTTTATTATTTATATTCTCCAAATTCCAGTCTTTATAGAATATAATAATACGAGATCATGATTTTATTAAGCACAGAGCACATTTTCTCCCTGTTTAAAAAAATGTGCAAGCATCCTGTGAGTTTTGCTATTTCAGCAACTTCTAAAACCTTTTATATTTGCTGTTTAATACCAGGAGTTTTTGAGGGCACAAATTGTTTGAGATGCTATTAATAACTTCTACATCTGCTGTAGTAACTCTTCTTAGTTTTTTACTATTTCATTGCAAAGCCCCAGAGCAAAGATCCACAAACTGTAGCCCCAGGACTACATTCTAGAATAGGATCTATTTTTCCCCTTCTCTAACATGCCTTTGGCCTTTTTCCTTTTCCTGCATTTTATATATAGGATTTCTTAAAGCTCTGTCTGAATCTCTTTTAAAGAATAATATAAATAATTATGAAAGAAAGATGGGGAAGGACAGCAGAGTGACCAGGTCTGCCTTTTATCATTTATTCTTCTTCATAAAGTATATCAATTATTGCACATCAATCAGTCAATAGATCTTTATTAATGTAGTTCAAGGCCAGTACAGTTATTGCATATTTTATGAAAATCAGTGTCTTCTATTTGATGATACACTTTCCTTGTTTGGTGATGCCTCAAATATTAGTTAAATACATTCTTTTACCTCACCATTCCTAACATAACATGAAAACAAAAAGACAATTAAAAGGAAAAAGGAGGGGAAAGAGAGCATTATAAATTTTAGATTATTAATTGTTTTTGGGGGGGGAGGTTCTGTTAGATAAATAGATATGATTGCATTAATGGGATATAATAATAATAATAATAATAATAATAATTTAATTTTATATCCCGCTCTCTCTCCCCGAGGGGACTCGAGGCGGGGCACAGGCAATTAAAAATACAAATAAGACCACAGACAAAATACAAAATACAAAATTAAAAATGAATTAAATTGATCCTGCGCTAAAACCCATAAACTAAACTAAAAATTACCCCTAAAACCCCTAACCTAAAAAGAGACTACCCAAGGCCGGCCAGGCGAAAAAAGTGTGTCTTTAATTTTAAGCGGAAGGAGCGGAGGTCCGTGGTTGTCCTGATATCGGGGGGAAGGTCGTTCCAGAGGGCTGGGCCCGCCACAGAGAAGGCCCTTCCCCTGGGCGTCGCCCGCTGACAAAGTCTAGTGGACGGCACCCGGAGAAGTCCCTCTCTGTGGGAGCGAATCGGCCGTGAGGATGTATGGGGCAGGATCCGATCCCGCAGGTAGCTAGGTCCCGAGCCATGGAGCGCTTTGAAGATGGTAATTAACACCTTGAAGCGCACCCGGAAGACGACAGGTAGCCAGTGCAGCTCGCGCAAGAGCGGTGTTACGTGGGCAAACCTAGAGGTGCCCATAATTGCTCGCGCGGCTGCGTTCTGGACCAACTGAAGCCTTCGGATGCACCTCAAGGGGAGCCCCATGTAGAGAGAGTTGCAATAATCCAGTCGGGATGTCACGAGAGCATGAGTGACTGTGCGAAGGGCGTCCCGATCCAATAGGGGGCGCAACTGGCATACCAGGCGAACCTGGTAAAACGCCCTCCTGGCCACAGCTGTCACTTGATCTTCCATGGACAGCCGGGTATCCAGGAGGACACCCAAGTTGCGCGCCCCATCCACAGGGGCAAGATGTTCGCCCCCTATGGCCAGAGATGGAATCATCTGGTTGAATCGGGCAGCCAGAAACCACAGCCACTCGGTCTTGGTCGGGTTGAGCCTGAGTCCGTTACTTCCCATCCAGATCCGCACGGCTTCCAGGCACTGGCACATCACCGCTACGGCATCGTTGGGGTGGTTTGGGGTAGATATATACAGCTGAGTATCATCAGCGTAGAGATGATACTCTACCCCAAAACCACGGATGATCTCGCCCAGCGGCTTCATATATGTGTTGAACAGGAGAGGCGAGAGGACCGACCCCTGAGGCACCCCACATGTGAGGGGTCTCGAGGTCGACCTCTGCCCTCCTGCCAACACAAATTGCGATCGGCCAGAGAGGTAGGAGGAGAACCACCGTAACACGGTGCCTCCCACCCCCAACCCCCCCAGCCGATGCAATAGGATACCATGGTCGATGGTATCGAAAGCCGCCGAGAGGTCTAATAGGACCAGGATGGAGGAACAACCCCCATCTCTGGCCCTCCAGAGATCATCGACCAACGCGACCAATGCCGTCTCGGTGCTATGCCCGGGCCGAAAGCCGGACTGGCGCGGGTCTAGATAATCAACTTCCTCCAGGTGACGGGGAAACTGTTGTGCCACCACACTCTCAACAACCTTCGCCAAAAAGGGAAGGTTGGAGACTGGACGGTAGTTGTTTAAAAGAGCTGGATCCAAAGAGGGCTTCTTAAGGAGGGGCCTCACCATAGCCTCTTTTAGGGAAGCAGGCAAGGAACCCTCACTTAAGGATGCGTTGATAACCTCTTGGAGCCAGCCTCGTGTCACCTCCCAGGATGCCAGTACAAGCCAGGAGGGACACGGGTCCAATAAACATGTGGTGGCTCGCAGTCGCCCACGTAACCTGTCCATATCATCGGAAGCAACGGAGTCAAACTCCTCCCAAACAAGATCCGCCTCGTGGCATTCCACTGGACCAGCAATGGGGGCTAACTCATTCTGTATCTGAGCGGTTTTCTCCTGCAGATAAGACACAAATTCCTCTGCTCTACCCTGTAACGGGGCTTCCCGCACCCTCTGTTGAAGGAGGGAGCGGGTCACCCTAAACAGGGCGGCAGGGCGGTTATCTGCGGATGCTATGAGAGTGGCACAATGATGGCGTTTGGCCACTCCCAGCGCCACAATGTAAGTCCGTAAATGGGCTCTTACCTGTGTCTGGTCAGATTCAGAGCGGGTTTTCCTCCATCTTCTCTCTAGGCATCTCTTGTGGCGTTTCATCACCCTTAGCTCCTCGGTGAACCAAGGAGCCAGGGTGGCTCGGCGCCACAAGAGAGGCCGCAAGGGCGCGACCCGATCCAAGGCTCCTGTGGTCGCAATATTCCATGCGGCCACGAGGTCCTCCATCGGGGCGTGGGTCAGGGGTACAGGAAGTGGCCCAAGCGCCGCCTGGAACCCATCTGGGTCCATCAGGCGCCTGGGGCGGAACCAAATTGGTGACTCAGGTTCCGCCTCCCCGCGGAGGGGAGCAGCGGTCGGAAAGTCGAGCTGGAGAAGTGAGTGGTCTGACCATGACAAGGGCGTGATGACTATATCCCCTATACCCAGATCACTCGCCCATTGGCCAGAGACAAAGATGAGATCCGGTGTGTGTCCACCCTCGTGGGTGGGGCCTTGAATTACTTGGGTCAGGTCCATGGCCGTCATGGAAGCCATGAACTCCCGAGCTACCTCAGATGATACGCCAACCGTTGGCAAGTTGAAGTCCCCCATGACTAAAAGTCTGGGGGTCTCAATTGCCACCGTAGCGATCACCTCTAGGAGCTCGGGCAGGGCTGCTGCTGCATAGCGAGGAGCCAGGTATACAACCAGCAAGCCCAACTGCCTCCCTAGGCCCCACTTCACACAGAGGGACTCACAACCGGTGGTCTGTGGCACAATGGTTTCTCTCGGGTCAAGACCTTCTTTCACAATGACCGCTACCCCACCGCCCCTACCCAGGGCCCGGGGCTGATGAAAAGCGCGGTAACCTGGTGGGCAGATTTCAACGAGGGGAAGTCCTCCCTCGTGGCCCAACCAGGTCTCCGCAATCCCAACCAGGTCCGGCCCCCCCTCTGACACAAGGTCATTAATGAGGGGGGCTTTGTTGACAATGGACCTGGCGTTGTAAAACATCAGCCGTAGGCCCTGGCTCTGTACTCCCTGACCACCTAGCCTGCGGGGGTTGTGGCACCTGACCGCTTGAAGCCAACGGCTACGTGCCTCCAACCGGGAGGATGGAACTTGTCTCCCCTCGGACCTGCCTCTCCCCACGACCCTCTGGATCGGTCGGCCCTCCGTCGGAACGACTCGTGTTTCCCCCCTCCTGTCGGATCCTTCCGCCTCCCTCCGCCGCCTGCTGGTCCGGCCCTTACTTTCATTAATACCCCCTGTCTCTGCCTGTCTAAACCCACCCCCCTCCCTGGTACCCCCTAAAAGAACCAATAATTTAGATACTAAAAACCCCCTAAGGCCGCAATTTTTGGCATACTTAAACCCCCTAAAATATGCAATTTTTGGCATACTTAATACAGAAATTAGAACTGCATAATTTCTTGGCTAATTGTTAATTGAGCTTTGTCATATTAGGTCATTTTTTATCATTCATTTCAGACTTAAAAAAAACAATATATTAGCACATCAATTAAGCATGCTAAAACAAGTGAGTGGAAGAAATTATATCATATCCTTAGCTGCTGTAACACATATAGTCAGACCTACATAAGTAATGCGTATTTGTTTACTGACAGAAGATCATCAGAGAAAGATTTAAGTTGGTCTTCTTCCTAATGAAGTTCTCCAGAATGAGAGCAGCCATTCCTTGCAAGGTGGACCAAATAAGAAACACGGCTAGATGGCTAATTCTATTTTACTGCAAGATTACATAAACAGTATAAACAGAAGATATGCTTCTTCCCCATGCCCTTTACAGCTCAAAAAACTAGACAGAGTCCATTCTTGCCCTGTTCAAATTCCTGCTGCAGGCTAGGTTGCCTTTTATCTGATTATTCTCTTGGCTGCATCTCTTTGCTTTGTCCTCCAGGAACCTTTCTCCCCCATGTCCCCATATGATTATATAGTGTGTGATGGTTCCACTGGACAGAATCTCTGGCAGAATCCCTCAAATTAAAATTTCAAAGGTCTTTCCCAGCTCTAGACTTAGAAACCGAGCACATCGGCATGAAAATGTGTTCCACCATTGACTTGTGACTCTGGCCGTTCGGCATTTGGTAGAGAGCATAACAATCTTTGGAAAACGAATTGTTATATGTAACTGCAGAGACCATTTATTTTGAGGAACTATGCACATAAATTCCTAAATAGAAATCGACCACTCATTCAGGTCCAGAACCCCAATACCCTTCTGCTGCATGCATTGTTGATGAAGAGAGCAAAAAATGTGACACACATGTAGTGTGGCTTTTTCTGATACTCAGAGCACTCCGTAGTGGCAGGAGTTAATATTTGACCTATTTTCCCCATTTTACTAAAGGTTTGGCAGGATTCTAAGGGGCAATAAATACGCCTTAAGTCTTGCAAAGGCACCATTTCACCCTTCAAACAAACAGGAACTGTGCACCCTGAAGCATCAATTACTCAAAAGTACCTTGCAGCCCATAAGTAGATCTGCATTACACTACAAAGTAATTAGAATCTAGAATTAAAATCATGGTTCTTTAACATAAACAATGTTATCAGCCTAGCTTTAAAAGGAGTGATTTAAACTAGGAATACCCTCTGTATTCTAGGAATTAGACATGCTAATTCTCCTTCTCTTCCAAGATCAAGGAGGCATAAAATCAAAACATTATTTCTCCAGTCTTTCCAACTTCAATTTTGAATCTTCACTCCATTCTGGAAAAGACATGAGTCCTTTGAACAGAGAAGATTCTTTAATATTTAGTACGGTCCAGAAATGAAGGAATTGGATTTATTCAATGTTGGTCTGAATCCGAATCTTTGCTGAGCCACAAAACTCAACAGGAACTTGAGACCAGCCAGCATTGCTCAGCTGGAGCTACCAAAGAGAGTAGTTGTGAGGATAAAACCAGAAGAGATTGTGGAGGAATATCAGGATTAATGCACAGTGCATAAAGCAACCAAAACATGTGTTGCTTTCAATGGCCGAACAACCCAAACTCTCCCTCAAACACCCCCCCCCCTCCAACATAATAGACAATCCTTTTATCTAGAAAATGTGGAGTGGGCTTTGTACCTTCAGTTCCTGAACTCTTGTAGCAAAGAGGGAATTAGTAGTAGCAGTAAAGATTAGAATTTAAAGAGAATGTATCCCTTGTGCATTTGATTGCTTTGTAAATGTGTTCCTGGGCTGATTTTTGCCTTTCTGGTGTGTGTGTGTGTGTGTGTGTGTGTGTGTGTGTCTGTTTTAAGGTCTTTAATGTCATGCTGGAAAATCAATTTGAGGTCAGGAGCACATGCCACTATGATCTTTGATTTTTTTTTCTTCCACCAATCACTGTTCTCTCTCCCGCCCTCCCCCTTCAAATTCAGATGCACAAAAAACTAAACACTTCCAAATGTTAGTAAAGCGCAGACTCCAAATGACCACAAGAACTGCCGTATCTTTAATTAGTGGCTTTTTCTTTTCCTAACTAAGGAGAAAATCCAAGCAAAGGGAAGGCTCATTGGCTCCACAGCAAGGTCTCCTATGTCAGGCATAGAGGATGAGGGTGATCATAAAAATGAGAGGGAAGAAACTTTATATCGGTGGGTGATGCCGATGCACAGCAACTCTCATAGGCAGCTTTCGGTTCACCCTGAAATGGCAGAACTCTGATATGTATTCTATGATTTTTTTAAACATAAAAATAATCAGCCCTAGACACATCTGGAAGATAGTGATTATTTGGACCCATTTTAATTAGGTTTGCAGCCAAGATATAAAACTGAATTTCTGTTAATTTGCCTCAGTGGATGATCTACACTGGAAACTGGTTAACTAAAATGCAGTCCTGCTAGTTCTAGACCTTTCCATGATACCATTAACCATGGTGTCCTTCTAGACCAGTGATGGCTAACCTTTTTTGGCTCGTGGGCCAAAAGCGGGGGGAGAGCAGGGGGGGCGTGCGTGGGCGTGCCACACCCAGAATGCTATGTGCACGACCCCCTGCTCTTGGCACACCTTTTTCGTGAAAACAGCCTCCCCCACCACCTCCAGAGGCTTCAGGAGCTTCCCTGAAGCCTCCAGAGGTGAAAAACGGCCTCAAAAGAAGGCCTAAATCAGCTGGCCAGTGCACACAACTGTGCTGGAGCTGACCGGGCAATGCCTCGCGTGCCCTGAGAAACGGTTCCGCCTACCACCTGTGGCACCCGGTTCGCCATCACTGTTCTAGACATTCTGATGGAAGTGAACTTTAGGAAAACTTTGTGAAAACTTCAATCCATCCTGTAGGGCAGTGCTTCTCAATTATTTTCTGTCATGCCCCCCTAGGAAGAAGAAAACATTTCGCGCCCCCCGCGCGACTGTAAATAGTATCATCCGGGTCTAAAAGTCACACGGGCGGGTTTGGCTAATCAGCATAGAGCATCATGTCTATCCAATTGGGTCTGTTCTCCTCGAAAGGGAGGAGCATGCGCAGTCACAGAGACATAAACACGGAGCTTGGCTTGTTATGACAGTGTTTGCCGAGGTCAAACGCGCCCCCCTTTACGGAGCCTCGCGCCCCCCCTGGGGGGCGCGCCCCACTATTTGAGAAGCCCTGCTGTAGGGTCACGTCCAGAAGGCTATACTGCGAAATGATTGGTTGATGTGTAGGCCATCCACCTATGTCATCCCACAGGGCTTCATCTTGTCTTCTATGTGGGGATATCCACCTGGTGCTATTGATAGGGGTATCATTGTTTGTTAATAGCACCGCTTGGATCCATCCAACTCCTGGATGAAGGAGAACAAACTGAAATTAGTATTGGACTAGGTGAGGGAGTTATTGGTGACTAGGAAGCCAGACTCATGTACTGTGTGCCACCTATTTATTCTGTGGCAGTCCCCTTGAAAGAGGTGTGAAGTGCTGTCAAGGCATGTGCAGATGAGGACTTTGGCAAATAGTGCCTTTGCACAATTAAGGTTAACATAACAGTTGTGAACTCCTTGAACAAATTTTGTGATAGTAATTGCATCCTGTCTTGATTACTGAAATATATATGGAGGTCTACCCTTGAAGTATATATATATATATATATATATATATATATATATATATATATATTCACAGGTGTAGGTATGCTGGTATTGCCATCCTCGGGTGTTTTCCCATGTATATAGCATGGAATTTTTATTGCAATGTTTTGGCAAGATCTCACTTGCAATCCTCAGGCTTCGGTCTGTGATTGTGACTGCAAAGGCGTCGCCCTTCCTTAAATCTTGGTGGGGGGGGGGTAGAGTGCTGACTATTGTTGTGAGTGGGTTGATTGGCTGTGCAGCTGTATCATGATTGGTAGATTGATGCTGATTGGTCTTATTTGTATGTTTCTCCTTATTTTGAATTTCAACGGCTTGGGTGGAGGGTGGTGCTCATCTGTTGCTGGTTTTCAGATGTCTGGTAGGCGGGAGGTGTCGTCACGTTTGTTCATATTGTTAGCTTGCTTCTCTATTTCAATGGCTTCTCTGATTATTCTCCTGTTCAGCTGTTCAGCCTTGGAGATCATTTTAGTTCCTTGAAAGTCAATGTCATGTCCTGTAGTTTTGAAATGTTGATAAAGAGATGAGGTATTAAGTTGATTTTTTAATGCATTTTTATGTTCTGCGATACGTGCACTTATCCTTCTATTGGTTTGTCCTATGTAAGTGGCAGAGCAGATTTTACATGGAATTTTGTAGACCCCTTGACTTATATATATCCATAATTGTTCCACAACACCCTGTTAGGGCCCCAATTAAGGGAGGAGACATACTGTTTCCTTTTCTGCCTTTTGGCTCATCACCAGAAACCATCTAGACAGAAAGCCATGAGTTCCGTTGTGTGAATTTTTTTATATGTGTGTTACGTTATTTATTTATTTATTGATCAGCTAAAAAAAAAGTAACACACACACACACACACACACAAATAAATGTGTGTGTGTGTGTGTTACATTTGTGCTGATAAATAAACAAACAAGGGAGACTAGTATAGATCTATTTCAAGCTATTTAGCTCTCATCAGCTAGCCATACCCTTACTGGGATTTGAACCAGGGAAGTATTACATGAGAGGCAGTTGTAATTGCCACTAGACCACTGGTTCTCCTCCTGATCAGCTGAGCCGGGGGAATAAGTATATACTTGTGTCACAACACCCTGGTAAACCCCACTTAAGGGAGGAAGCCCTATTTATCAGCACAAACGTAACACAAATCTAAAACAAAAGGCAACGAAAAAAATAGCTTTCTGTCTGCGTGGTTTCTTGTGATGAGCCGAAAGACAGAAAAGGAAAGCAGCTTGCTTCCTCCGTTAATTGGGGCTTACCAGGGTGTTGTGACACACACACACACACACACACACACACACACACACACACACACACACATATATACAGTAGCTCAGCAGTGAAGATAATGGGCTTGTTGGCTGGAAAGCCAGCAGCCCAGATTTGAGACCCGAGCACCAAATGATTGGGTGAGCTCCTGTCCTTGCCCCAGCTCCTGCAAACCTAATAGTTCAAAATCATGCAAATGTGAGTAGATAAATAGGTACCACTTCAGTGGGAAGGTAACAGTGCTCCCTGATGTCATGCTGGCCACATGACCACAGAAATGTCTTTGGATAGCGTTGGTTCAATGGTCTTTTTTTTTTTTTTTATTGAAAAAGTTTTATTCACACAGATTTTCCCCCTTTTTACCCCCCCCGACATGTAATATAAATCACATACAAATACTATACCCCCCCTCACCCCGTCTTAAAATAAGTTTCTCATTCAGATATTATACCCCCTCGCCTCCCAGCAGACACAATATAAGTTTCTCTTAGTATATTAATATCCCATTAACACCATCTTCTAAGTTAATTAAAGATATAAAAAACATAATATAAATTTCTCTTAAAAAAAAAAAAAAGGCATATCCCATTATTCCCCTCTCTAGATTAATCATACATATATATTACCCCGCCCTCCACCCTAACCCTCCCCCACCTCCCATTCAAACCCACCCCCCTGACTTCCGCTATACACCACTCTAATAATTCCAAGCATCCCAAATATTATTTACTCTATTCACCTATCAATCAAAGCATTCTTAGCTAAAAACTACATAGTACTTCCTAATCTGATATTGGTTCAATGGTCTTGAAATGGAGATCAGCATTGTCTCCCAACAGTCAACAATGACAAGTGGAGTAAAATCCACAGGGACTCCTTTACTTGCTACCCTTGAAAAGCACCAAAAATTTGAAGCTGGTGTGTAATGCAGAAATTAATATTTTAAGAAGTACAGAGGCCACCGAGTTCTGAACAATTTAGAAATACTGTAAGATCTGCCCTGGTTGCTAATTGGTTGCCAGGAAGAATTATTAGGGTTCATATTGGTCTTTGAACATTCTAGGCATAGAGCCAGTTTGATGTAGATAAAAGTGCTGGCCTAGAAACCAGGAGGCTGTGAATTCTAGTCCCACCTCAGGTATGAAAACGAGCTGGGTAACCTTTGGCCAGTCACTTTCCCTCAGCCCAACTTACCTCACAAAGTTGATGTTGTGAGGGAAACAGGAGCAGAAGGACTATCAAGTTCACTAAGTTTGCTCTCTTGAATTATTTATAAAAATAATAAAGGTGGGGTATAACTAAATAACTATCTGAATGTATTACTTCCCAATATGAGCCTGAAAGAGCAGCCCTCCTGAAAGATACTCCTGCTGTTCTGAGTTGGTCTTACTCGTACAATAGGAGACAATCCCTTGGATTCTTTCTAGATTATGGAATCCATAGCTGCATTTGGCCTTCATTCTGTCAACATTTAGAAATCTGTGAAGACCCATAAGTTTTTCAGGATTTTATCTATGAAGTGATGTGAAAATTATATAATTTAGATTATTACCTTTTGATTTTGCTAATTGATTTGAATGCTCATCTGAGCATAAAGAAAAGAGCATGATTTGAATAAATAAAATTAGTAAGGCTGCCCCCCCCACCCCAATAATTGCATTATAGTTTATAGTAATTGTATACCCAAACTCTGAGAACCAATATGTGCAATGATAGGTACTTTATTATTGGACAAGAGTCTGGTTCTAATCCTTGTTTACCATTTACCCTCCTTGGGTCAGTCATTTTTCTTCAGACTAATCTACCTCAAGGGCTGTTGCAAAGGCTAAAGGGATAACTGCATATCCGGGATAAAGTTAATCCCTCAATTCCTACCCATTACACATTAAACCCAATTCCACTGCATCAAATGAAGGTGGAGTTCAGGCTTGCTTTATGATATTTTTGTTTGATGTAGTCAGTCTGGTGCAGTGGTTAAGGCATCAGGCTAGAAACTGGGAAATTGTGTGTTTTAGTCTTGCTATAGGTATGAAATCAGCTAAGTGACTTTGGGTTAGTCCCACTCTGTCAGCCCTAGGAAGGGAGCAATGGCAAACCACTTGCCAAGACTGCAGGCATACACACACACACACACACACACACACACACACACACACACACACACACACACAAATCTCTAGTATCTGCTTAGTAGAGTAAGGTGAAACCTGGTGACTGTGGATCTGAGCCCAACTTTCAGCTACATTCACATGTAGAAGCGAACATCATGAGTTATTTTCTAATAGAGGAGAAATACACTTTTCATTATTAATCATTTGACAGTAGGAAAGAAACTGATCTAGCTACAAATCACCCACTATAAAAGACTGACAGATCCAGCAGTAGATCTACTATCCAACAACCTATAAATAGAAGAAAGTGGTTTCCGGACTAAAATCAACCTTCTTCTAATTTGAATTTCTTCCTCTAAAATATATTTTTCCCAAG
Organism: Rhabdophis nuchalis; assembly: GCA_039707465.1. Taxonomy (NCBI): domain Eukaryota; kingdom Metazoa; phylum Chordata; class Lepidosauria; order Squamata; family Natricidae; genus Rhabdophis; species Rhabdophis nuchalis. Next base: position 163,756,171 of record CM077646.1, read on the forward strand.
ATAGATATGTATATTCAATAGTACATTATCCATACCACACATTGGCTTCTAGATGAAGATAACAGGTCTGGAAGCTGCTTTCTGAATCTTTCCTCATAACTGGTGGTGATGCTGAAGCAGTATAAATGGCAGAGCTCTAGAGCACTACTACTGCCAGCTTTTGAATTGCCTTGATTTTCCACCATTTTAAAACAGTTGTCTGACTAAAAATTTGCACCTTATGAATCTATTTTATACTTTGGGTCAGCTTACTTGAAAAGCAAGTCCTCTGAGATCTCCGGGGAATTCCACTACAAGTTTTTAAAATGAGAGATACCTGGAGGTTTTCGAATGAACTCAAATGTTGCCCTATGACTCATAAGAAATTGTGACATTCTGTGGAGTCCTTGGTCCTCTCTGAGATTGACTGTTTTCTTGCAGATGTTTCATTACCTAACTAGGTAAGATCTTCAGTGCTAGAAGGGAGTGGGGCTTGCACCAGCAACAAACACCCAGATAAGCAAAGAATAACACCAGACCAAGAATAAAGCAATAATAATACCCCAATGAAAGAGCTACCAACTCAGACAAACAATCAAACAAATAGGAAACAAAAGCCTACTCAAAGAACAACCAAGAAAAAAACAACACTCCCACAAATACTGACAGGGCAAGCCACTGTATATAAACAGAGAGTAAACACCACTCTTTTCTAGCGCTGAAGATGTTACCTAATGGGGTAATGGAATGTCTGCAATAAAAGAACACCAAGCTCAAAGAGAACCAAGGACTCCACAGTACAACTGAGCTACATTGGCGTTGTGAGATTCCTCAGAAATAATACAATAATACAATAGCAGAGTTGGAAGGGACCTTGTAGGTCTTCTAGTCCAACCCCCTGCGTGGGCAGGAGCCTTATACCATTTTATTTATTTATTTAATTAAATTTATATCCCGCCCTTCTCCACAGAGGACCCAGGGCGGCGCACAGGAAATTTAAAAATATACAAAAATAGAAAAAAATAAATATATAATTTAAAATATATATTAAATTATCCCGATCCTATGCTAAAAACCAAATTGTTAAAATACCCAATTTAAAACTTTCTAAAAATCCCCATGGGAGGTTAGGCTAGGCCGGCTTGATGGAAAAGGTATGTCTTTAAACATTGGCGGAAGAGGCGGAGGTCGGTGATGGTGCGTAATTCAGAGGGTAGGTCGTTCCAAAGGGCTGGGCCCGCCACAGAGAAGGCTCTTCCCCTGGGTGTCGCCAGTCGGCATTGTCCGGCCGACGGCACCCTGAGAAGGCCCTCTCTGTGGGAGTGTATCGGTCTAAGGGATGTATGGTCTCGCATATAACTAGGCCCCGAGCCATGGAGCGCTTTAAAGATGGTCGTCAGAACCTTGAAGCGCACCCGAAAGGCCACAGGAAGCCAATGCAGCTCGCGCAGGATCGGTGTTATATGGGAACATCTGGCGGCTCGCGTAATTACCCGCGCGGCTGCGTTTTGGACTAGCTGTAGCTTTCGAGTGCACCTCAAGGGAAGCCCCATGTAGAGAGCATTACAGTAGTCGAGACGGGACGTCACGAGAGCTTGAGTGACTGTGCGAAGGGCAGCCCGGTCCAGTAAGGGGCACAATTGGCGCATCAGGCGTACCTGATGAAACGCCCCCCTGGCCACGGCCGCTACATGGTCCTCCAAGGACAGCCGGGAATCCAGGAGGACACCCAAATTGCGCGCCCTCTCCACGGGGGCCAGTGTTTCGCCCCCAATGGCCAGAGTTGGAGTAATCTGGCTGAACCGGGGTGCCGGAAACCACAGCCACTCAGTCTTGGCAGGGTTGAGCTTGAGTTTGTTGCCACCCATCCAGATCCGTACGGCCTCCAAACACCGGGACAGCACTTCGGCGGCGGGTGGGGTGGTCTGGGGTGGATATGTACAGCTGACTGTCATCAGCGTACAGATGGTACTCCATCCCAAAACCACGGATGATCTCACCCAGTGGCTTCATATATGTGTTAAACAGGAGGGGCGAGAGGACTGACCCCTGGGGCACCCCACATAAGAGGGGTCTCGAGGTCGACCTCTGCCCTCCCGTCAACACATATTGCGACCGACCAGAGAGGTAGGACGAGAACCACCGCAAAACGGTGCCTCCCAGCCCCAACCCCCCCAGTCGGTGCAATAGGATACCATGGTCGATGGTATCAAAAGCCGCCGAGAGGTCTAATAGGACTAGGATAGAGGAATAACCTCTATCCCGCGACCTCCAGAGATCATCAACCAACGCGACCAATGCCGTCTCGGTGCTGTGACCAGGTCGGAAGCCGGACTGGCGCGGGTCTAAATAATCAACTTCCTCCAGGTGTCGCGGAAACTGTTGGGCTACCACACTCTCAACAACCTTCACCAAAAAGTGACCAGACGATAGTTCTCCAACAAAGCTGGGTCCAGGGACGGCTTCTTGAGGAGGGGCCTCACTACCGCCTCTTTCAAGACGGCAGGTAAGGACCCCTCACTCAATGATGCATTGACAATACCCTGGAGCCAGCCTCGTGTCGTCTCCCAGGATGCCAGTACAAGCCAGGAGGGACACGGGTCCAATAAACATGTGGTCGTCCTAAGTTTCCTTGACAGCCTGTCCATATCCTCGGTAGTAACAAAGTCAAACTCCTCCCAAGATGGAACCTCAAGACTAGTCTCGGACAGTCCCACAGGACCACTGTCGATGGAGGGTAGCTCATTCCGAATCTGAGTGATTTTCTCCTGCAGATAAATCCCAAATTCCTCTGCTCACCCTTGTAGAGGGGCTTCCCGCGGCCTCTGGTGAAGGAGGGAGCGGGTCACCCCAAACAGGGCGGCAGGGCGGTTATCTGCGGATGCAATTAGGGTGGCAATTGGATAGCCATTTTAGACAAATGGCTATCCAACATCTTCTTAAAGACTTCCAGGGTTGGGGCATTCACAACTTCTGGAGACAAGCTGTTCCAGAGGTTAATTGTTCTAACTGTCAGGAAATTTCGCCTTAGTTCTAAGTTGCTTCTCTCCTTGATTAGTTTCCACCCATTGCTTCTTGTCCTGCCCCCAGGTGCCTTGGAGAATAGTTTGACTCCCTCTTCTTTGTGGCACCCTCTGAGATATCGGAACACTGCTATCATGTCTCCCCTGGTCCTTCTCTTCATCAAACTAGACATACCCAGTTCCTGCAACCGTTCTTCATATGTTTTAGCCTCCAGTCCCCTAATCATCTTGGTTGCTCTTCTCTGCACTCTTTCCAGAGTCTCCACGTCTTTTCTACATCGTGGCGACCAAAACTGTATGCATGATTGGAAAAACTTCACTAGCAAAATTTCTCTACATTTTTTTGCCAGCAAAATAACTACAGTAGGTGAGTAAGATGGCAATCCCATAGCTGGAAAATCTTCAAATGCACAGGAGGACAATGCCATCCCTCCTCAGATTTTCCAAACTGGCTTTCCCAATTTGCTCTTTTCTAGACGTGTTCCTTCATTCCTCTAAACCAGGGGTGGGCAAACTTTGCAACTTTAAGTCTGAAGGACTTCAGCTCCCAGACTTAAAGCTGGCTGGAGAAGTCTGGGAGCTGAAGTCCTTCAGACTTAAAGTTGCAAAGTTTGCCCACCCCTGCTCTAAACTATATTGGGGGGGGGGGATGCAATGTTCTCATTGAAAATAGTTGTCAGAATTTTATCCAAGATCTCTGAGGTCAGTATTCTGTGTCTTGCTGCAATTTAAAGATGTTGAAGAACAACTTTTCGTCATACTGCCTGGAGATAGTGGGAATTGTGTAATCCAAAGCTTCTGGAGGGGCGCCAGTCGCAGGCCTATATGTTTGTGATTGACTATGGTATCTGCATACATTTGTATGATGCCATGAACACTTATCAAATATTCTTTACAGGTAGTCCTCATGTTACGATCACAATTGAGCCCAAAATTTATGTTGCGAAGGGAGATATTTGTTAAGTGAATTTTGGCCCATTTTATGACCAACCTTGCCACAGCTGTTAAGAGAATCATTACAGTTGTTAAGTTAGTAAAGCAGTTTCCTAAGTGATTCTGGCTTCCCCATTGACTTTGCTTGTCAGAAGGTCACAAAAAGTGATCACATGACCCTGGGACATTGCCATCATCATAAATATGGGTTATTTGGCAAGCGACTGAATTTTAATCACATAACCATGGAGGTGCTGCAGCAGTTGTTAAATGTGAAAAACAGTCATAAGTCATTTTTTTCAGTGGTATTGTAACTTTGAACAGTCACTAAATGAACTGTTGTTAAGTCGAGGACTGCCTACAGTATGTAATGCAATCAATTATTCTTTACCGTATGTTTTGTCCGTGTTGAATAAAAGACACTTGCCCCTGGCGGGGAAAGCTATGGCAAATCTAGACAGCATACTAAAAAGCAGAGGCATCACCCTGCCAACAAAAGTGCGTGTAGTCAAGACTATGGTTTTCCCAGTTGCAATGCATGGCTGTGAAAGTTGGACCATAAGAAAGGCTGAACGCCAAAGAATGGAGGCCTTTGAACTCTGGTGCTGGAGAAGACTCCTGTGAGTCCGATGGACTGGAGGCGATCAAACCGGTCAGTCCTAGAGGAGATCAACCCTAACTGCTCTTTAGAAGACCAGATTCTGAAGATGAAACTCAAATATTTTGGCCACCTAATGAGAAGGAAAGACTCATGGGAGAAGAGCCTAATGGTGGGAAAGATTGAAGGCAATAGAAGAAGGGGACGACAGAGAATGAGGTGGCTGGATAGAGTTACCGAAGCAGTAGCAACTTAAATGGACTCCAGAGGATGGTAGAGGACAGGAAGGCCTGGAGGAACTTTATCCATGGGGTCGCAATGGGTTGGACATGACTTCACAACTAACAACACTCTAGTGAACAGATTAAATGGTATAATTGCTGGGATAGAGCTCACTATTTCAACTATCTGAAATGTACAAGCGTTTTTCAGCTTTGCACATTCCTAGTTCTGTAAATATCTCCTTTGCAAGATTTGGTTTTAATTTACAATAAAAGGACTGAGAAAATTCAGCCTTAGACAAACTTTGTAAAACGGCTGCCATCCATGATCTGTAGATAGGTTTCATGGTAGGCCATTATTTTGTTTTTGCTCAAAGATTTTTCGGGTGATTAAGACTTAGAGAAGATATACTCAGGAAAAATGGAAGGATTTCTGACTAAGTAAGCAGTACCAATATTTCTCAGATGTTTGAAATCTCAAGGTTTCTTTCTTTTCTTAATTAAATTGGAAATTAGAGACAGAGAATGCTGGAGACCCAAACAAATTACAGTTGTGTGTGTGCGCGTGTGTGTGTGCGTGTATGTGTGTGTGTGTATACACATACATATTTCCTAACCTCTTTTTCAAACAATAAGTAAATATCCTCACTGCAATTAAGGGGTAGCCTAACTAATAGTGATATCTCCATCCACGTTTCCAGGGCAGTGGATGTTGCTAGAATGTCCCTTGGACTATCAGCTATAAGCAGGTTATGTCAGGGATTTTCCATCCTTAATTCTTCCCTTGGAGAATTGCCATTGGCCACAAACAAAGGGATCAACGCTAGGAGATGCTCAGAAATTCTACAACAGAGGGGAAGTTGGGGATTTAGATCCTTAAGATGGATGAGGGAACGGAAGCAGCACCGTGAAAACTTGGAAGAGATGCTGATGGATTCTATATTTTATGAAACTTTAGTAAACTCTAAGTGAAAGAGCTAGAACAGTTTCTCAATATTTTTACTGACAGATAACACCCATGTGGTCTATTTACTCCAAGAAGTTTATATCAATAGAAATAAAAAGTGTCCATTCATTATTTTGTTTAAGTTTATGCAGAATAAACAAATACTTTCCTGGCAGTAAACCAACTGAACACATGCGATTTAGTTTTCTATACATCTGCACAGGATTATGTCGTTTCATAGAAGATGCACCCAACAGTAGGATCTTTGAATTGTCATTAAAAAAAAAAGCAATTCCCAGAACGTAAATATATAGACACTACAAAAGATGTAGCTTATCCCAGAGTAAATCTCAGAAGACCACTTTAAAATTCTTTACTGGGTGAGCAACATGTAATCTTTCAGATATAGTTGGATTGCAATTCCCATCATCCCTTACCATGCTGGCTACTGCTGATGGGCTTGGCGTTCAAGAATATCTGCTAAGACAGGGGTCTCCAACCTTTGCAACTTTAAGTCTGAAGGACTTTGCTGGCTGGAGAATTCTAGGAGCTGAAGTCCTTCAGACTTAAAGTTGCAAAGGTTGGAGACCCCTGTGCTAAGACACATGTTATCCTTTGTTGCTATATTTTTTTAAATTTCCTTCTAGTATACCAGCCAAAGAGTTCCAAGCAAGCCTGCTTTGGTGCTGGACAAGAAAATCTAATGGTGTCCTACCCACTCATTTATATTGCTCGCTTTGGGTCAGCTCAGCCTACTTCAGAGGGCTTTTTTGCTGGAAATAAAATTACAACGCCCCTCACATATAAGCCACCTTGAGCTTTCAGAGAATGGCAGGAGACAAGTATGTCTCTTATACTTTCTGATCATTGATCATATTCGGAAGGGGAGTTAATAGTCCAAACCCATGGACCGCTCCAAATTAAAATTCCCGCTCATTCCAAGAATGGCATTTTGCTTGGTGCCCCGTGGATTTATTGTCACCTGTTGCCAAAGCTGCCTTATCTACTACACTTAAATCTTGAAACTTCCAGTGTACCGGCTGGCCACTGGACCAGCCTGGGATAGGGCTATGCATAGCCCTGAGTCCCTTTTGGGAGATAGGGCGGTATAAAAATCCGATTAAATAAATAAATAAATATGTCCCTGTGTGTATATGTGTCACAGAGATCTTGTTTTCTTTCTTTTCCTTCCAGGGAGTTCCTTCTTAAATTTCTATCCCCGCCACCCCCGGCTTCCTTTTTTTATTCCTTCCTGTCCTTTGTTTTTTCCTTTCTTCTTTTTAATCTCTTTCTTATCCCTGGTCCCCTCCTCTTTTTCACCCTCCAAAGTCTGAGAAAGGGGAGGGGGGAATAGGAGAAGCCACTCATTCTTGAAGATGTTGACTGTTTCCCTCCCCCCCATACCACCACCACCACTACCACAGTCCCTCCTCCTTTATTGGATACTAGCGGGTCCTCAAAGGCTCCCAGGCTGTAATTAGAGGGTGGATCCTGTAAAGCAGAGGAGCTCTCTCTCTCTCTCTTCTCCCCCCCCCACCAGTCTCTTCTAACTACAGACCAACCCGTTCTCTTTTTTTTTTGCTTGTCTCCCTCCTTCCTCCTAAACAAAAAAAAAAAAAAAAAAAAAAACCTGCAGCAAACCCCTCAGGCTGGGACAGAGATGGCAACGCCACTGCTCGAGGTAACCTTCCTGCTGGGTGCGATCAGGGGGCCTGGAGAGTCCTGACTTGAAGGAATCTGGAGCTTTCCTCAGACCAGGTGGGAAGTAAAGTCCAAGCCTCAAGGACCTGGGAAAAAGTAAGCAGCTATGACTTCATTTACCTTTTCTTGTCTTTCTTCCTCCTCGTTGTTTTTTTGTTTGTTTTGTTCTTAAAATAAAAGAACTACGGCAGGCAGGCTTTTAAATTTCAGAAGTTGGAAAGCTGCAATTTAAGGCTGGGGTGGGGGGATGTTGGGCAACTTGAAGAGGAGGCTGCATGTATGAAAGGGTAGCAGCGGACTGATCAAGGTTATTCCGTCCCAACTTTGGAAAAAAGTCCGTTTGATGTTTGAAGGTTTTCCTTTCCGAATTGTCATCTGTATTTAGTTTTGTCGTGAAGGCAGACTTTATTTTTCTTTTTACAACGATTATTCAATTTCCTAATGTAGTAGATGTGTATAATTCCCCCCAACCCCACCGCACCCCCATTGATTAGAGAAACTGCAAATGTTTCTCCAATCTGATTTTGAAAGAGAAATGTTGTATCCAGGGGGAAAAAATTCATTCTAAAATATCACCACACCCCTGCTTCTGGAGAGAGTAGTAAAAAAAAAAAAAAAGAAAACCTCCTGGAGAAAACCAACTTCTCAACCACTGTATTCACAAATATTTAGGTTTCATCTGAGGACAAAAATCCTAGTTCAGGGCTATTTTCAGATTTTATTGGCTACAGATATTTTCTTCCTCTCGTTTAGCTGTTCTGTTTACAGCCTTGTTTTTAACTTTAAAAAAAATACTAAAAGCTAAGAACCGATGTAACGTAAAATCTAAAGTTTGCAGATTTGAAAAGTGAAGTTGATAGTAATCTTTTTAAAAATTAAAAATATGACGAAGAAATTACTCTAAAAATAAAACCAGCACCAAGCATAGAGCTTTTTTTTTAATGGCAAGTTCTTTGAAGTTTGGCTTTTTTTTCTAAAAGAGTTGAGTAATATAGACTGGAAATAGGTGCACTAGTTAGGTTATGTTTCACATTTTAAAAATTCTAGATACAGACTTCCCTTCCTTCAAGGCTTAAAAGTGTAATCTTGGAGAAATGAAACATAGAGGTGAAATAGTGACATTTCATTAGTCAGGATTCTATTCTTGGCATTAGACTTAGGTGTTCCAAAGGAGAGAAAAAGTTTATTTGCTTTGCTGAACAAAAAAGTATTAGAAGTATCGGGGCTTAGTCAACCACTGGAAAAAAAATGAAAATCAGCTAAATACATACCACAGGGAAACACACACACAAACACACACACATATACACACTTTAAAATAATGTGATTCTTGCTAGCTGTCACATAAAGCGTTCAGAAAGTTTTTTCAGTTTTTAATTGGTATTATGTTAATTACAAGGGTACTGCATAGTTGATTCATTTGGCTAAAACTTTCCTAGCAGAACCTTTTGTCCATCTAAGGTAGTATTAAATAATACTGGTGATATTAAGCGTATTATCTCTCTAACACGGTGGCTATACAGGTCCATTTTATTTCATCCCACATTGCAGAAATGGAAATGAATCTGACAATCAATGACTTGTCAAAGCCAAAAGATTTCAACTGATTATTTTGGTTCATGACTCAGCCTAGCTCTCAAATTAATTCTTGATTTTTCAGCTGACTGAAAAATGACATAGGGCTTCATATTTAGTTGACTAAACTATGTATAGATTGGTAATGTAATTGGCTGACTGTGATCCAGGGACCGTGGTACATAGTAGTTCTTTATTACAATCTGCAACACCAGATTATTGGGGGAAAAATGCAGTTGCTCCACTGATCTCAACTAATCATTAAGTCATCTTTAATCTAAGGGGTTGTCATGGAGTTGCCTTGTGAAGTCACGCCATTGATCTCCCTAGTGTTGTGCTCTCTCATCACAGGATGGCTCTCAAATGCAACTGTCTTTGAGCACCTGGAAACAGAGTTGCTGGAAGACTCACCTGAGAACTTCTATAAAGCAAATGCTCTTTAACTTAGCTTTAACAGTTACCCTTGCAAAAAAAAATTTCATATAATATGAGATGAAAGACTGCACTGTAGCTAAATTCTTAGACAGCATTAATGATCATTATGGACAATGCTCAGTTTGATCCAAGCAAGCTTTGCTTTACTGGCATTTATAGCAGTAAATTTGTCACTGACTAATACAATGTTTGCTAAATTTAGCAACTATAAAATAAAACCTTTAGTTAAAGTCTGTGTGAAATAGTTGTCCTCTCCTTTTCAGTATGCTAGGTCACGTTTTCAGTAGTTCCGAAACAAATCAAGGATGTTCCGAGTTTTGGTAGATCCCTCAGAGGTTTTAGCCAAGAACTCTGGGATTTGAAGTCCAACATGTAGGGAAACCCTAGTTGGGGATACTGGTCTGTACATTGGGGACTAATCTTTCATTTTGGATTGTGGTTTTAAAAACAAGAAAAGTGGCAAAATAAGGATAGAAATGGAGCAAATCACACAATCAAAGTATCTCACTAAAGGTTACCTTGATATTTTTTGCTCCAAAGATGGCCTTCAGCCAAATATAGAAAAGGGAAGCACACCTACATTTTGCAATATGAAGAAAATATTGATTGGTAGGGCCATTATCAACTTTTCTGTGTGTATCCATGGGAGGAAAGGGGATGTAACATGTCTTAGAAGGAAATAAAGAGGCCGACCCACTTAAACTCCTCAAAAATGCTCCTGTGAATTGTGCCTTTCAGTAACTAAGAGCAACTGATTTCAGAAACTATGGCGTATATCCACATAAAAACAGAGAAGCTTTTCAGGTATTTAAAGAGATATTGCCAGCAGCTGGCATTGCTTTGATCACTGGGATCATCTGCCTGGGAGTTCCTGTACCGGCATTTCCTTTGAGATACTAACTTTCCTTTGCTTAGCAATGTCTTGACATTTTTGAACAGATCTCTGTCTCGCTTTGTACCTTTTGCACCTTTTAAAAGGAAGAAGAAACAATCGGCTTGGGTTACATTAAATTCAAAATATACCCCACCCATTTTATGGCCATTTCTTTCCTCCTAAGAAGGAAGACTCAGCTGAAGAGGATAAATAAGAAAGAAAAAACTAATCAGAGAGTGTTTGTTCTTGGCCAACAAATAAATGTAGTGTCTAAACTAAAAATGCATAGAACTTATGACATGATTAAATTCACAAAAGCTTGTGGCATAATACATTTCTTAGTTTTTAATTTTCAAAAGGATAGCTGTATTAGTGATTTGCAGCAGCCTTGCAACTGAAAATGTGTATTTATTGTATGTCTAATAATAACTTTTGTTGATCTTTAAGGAACTGCAAGATTTTTTTATTGTTAACATTTTAAGTTTGAGGAATGGGACTATTCTGTCTTGAATAAAATGAAGTAAAATAAGCAAAACAATGGACAAATCCCTCCATCACCATTGCCATCACTGCCCACTTTTCAGAACGCTTCCCTCTTGGCAAATGTTGTTTTTATATATTTCATTTTGGACTTTTATTACCTGCCCTGGAAAATATTTAAAGGGAAGAAAAATGTTTTAAATTAATATTTGGTGAATATGCACAAAAGAAGCACTGGGTTATTGCCAGTGTGCAATTTATTCTTCAGAGAAAGAGAAAGTTATTATTATAGATTTGTTGGCCCTTGTACTACATGAAAAGAGTTCATTTCTAATCAACTATTTTTCAGAAGTTATTGGAATGCAGGAATAGTTAACGTTTTGGATATAATATCAATCAATACAATACAATACAATAGCAGAGTTGGAAGGGACCTTGTGGATGCGCATGAATTTCCATCGGTAACATGTTCCCTGCCCTGGCTTGCCTTAATATAGTATGTAACGTCCATGTCTTAACTCCTGCTAATTCTAGAAAATTGGTGTCCCCCTTGGTTTTGCAAAAGCAATATTATAATAATACAATAGCAGAATTGGAAGGGACCTTGGAGGTCTTCTAGTCCAACCCCCTGCCCAGGCAGGAAGCCCTACACCACTTCAAACAAATAGCTATCCAACATCCTCTTAAAGACTTCCAGGGTTGGGGCAGTCACAACTTCTGGAGGCAAGCTGTTCAGGAGGTTAATTGTCCTAACTGTCAGGAAATTTCTCCTCAGTTCTAAGTGGCTTCTCTCCTTGATTAGTTTCCACCCATTGCTTCTTGTCCTGCCCTCAGGTGCTTTGGAGAATAGTTTGACTCCCTCTTCTTTGTGGCAACCCCTGAGATATCGGAACACTGCTATCATGTCAGAATGAATGTGGATGTAAGAGACGCGGATTGTTCAACGATGATATGGATTACTATATTATATAACCTGTTATCACTTGCAGAACAGAAAAGAAAAATTCTTGGGTTCTTTGCCCTTGGGTTGGAAAAAGGAGTTGGATATATAGGCAAAAGCCAAGAGTCATTCATTTTCCATCCAGTTTTGGACTGAACGCATTAGGTTAGCCCAGTCAGTCCCAAACTATGTGCTGAGACTCAGACAAATGATGTAAGAAAACAGTCAGTAGTATGGGGGGTGGGGGCATTAATAATTAAAACTTCCCATGAAATCTAAAGCCTCTCCCTTTAGAAACTGTACTATCTGAATAATCTATTACCTTAATGCCTTCCAATCAGCCTAAATGGGGCTCTGTGTGTATGTGTGTGATTGCATCTGTATCCTAGGCTGCCTATAGCATCTCTGCATGAATCACTGCCCTGGGATTCTTCCTTTTAATTAGATACCTTTTGGAGTGTAATCCATTTCTATTACCAAATGTCCAAGAAATGTGCTATTTTTCTTTCTGATGCTTTGCCAATGAGTGAGTCATCTGCTTCTTCAGCACACTACAATGTTGATCATATAGATCCCATTTTACTAAGTTGCTGCCTTGTTTGTCAAGAAGCGAAGGGAGAAACAGAAATACAGTAGTTTCTATTTATGCATGCCGATGATTGATCTTAACTAAGTCTTCAGTAAACACAGTGGCGCTTACTTACAAGTAAATATTATCCATTATTTATCCATTTGTTATCCCAACACAGTGTTTAATATAGTGCGAATGCTAAGCTTGACTGGAACCTGTCCAACAAAATCTCAATTTATGTGCGTACTTGTAGCCAAGCTTGAGGCTTTAGAGCATTTATTGAATTTCCCAGAAGATGTCGCCCCTGCTTATGATCCTAAAGTGTGACTGTTTATCGACGCTGAATCCATTAATCAATGTGGCAGTGCAGAGAAGAGCAACAAAGATGATTAAGGGACTGGAGACTAAAACATATGAAGAACAGTTGCAGGGTATGTCTAGTTTAATAAAAAGAAGGACTAGGGGAGACATGATAGCAGTGTTCCAATATCTCAGGGGTTGCCACAAAGAAGAGGGAGTCAAACTATTCTCCAAAGCACCTGAGGGTAGGACAAGAAACAATGGGTGGAAACTAATCAAGGAGAGAAGCAACTTAGAACTGAGGAGGAATTTCCTGGTAGTTAGAATAATTAATCAGTGGAACAGCCTGCCTCCAGAAATTGTGAATGCCCCAACACTGCAAGTCTTTAAGAAGATGTTGGATAGCCATTTGTCTGAAACGGTATAGGGCTTCCTGCTTAGGCAGGGGGTTGGACTAGATGACCTCCAAGATCCCTTCCAACTCTGCTATTGTATTGTATTGTATGCAAAAGAAATGATATGCAATAAGTAGAAAGGGAGAAATCTCTCCTTCTCTGAACTCTGTTTCACCCAAACACAATGAGTGACAGTAGCAGTGGCACAGCTAGGTCATATTTAACTTTTTTTATGTTCATAGGTGTACCATTGCCATCGCCTCTTAGTTTGATCAGCGATGTTCTTTATTTTACTTTAGCAAGTGGGCGTTCCATCTAGCTTTGTTTGTTAGCTTTGCTTACAGATCATGTACGGACACATTTTTTCTGCTGGTCTAAGACTACAATAAACTGCTGGCTGATTGTTCTTATTCAGCCTGCTGAATAAGAATGGCACCCTAGTCTGCTCCTTCATCCCTTATGGGTGCCATGAAAAAGTAAATTCAAAGCTAATTAATAAATTAAAAATGTGGCAAGATAGGGATCAGGAATAGGGACCGCAAATGTTTTGCTATTAAGAGAGGTTTTTTTTCCAGCTCAAGGGCCAATGAATAGCACTTTAACTCAGTTATGAGAACAATCGAAAGTGTAATCCGTGTGGGGCAATGATCTTCACTGAAGCTCTCTCCAAACTGAATTGGGTGCATCATCCAATGAAAAAAGAGAGCCACATAGAAAAGTCTCATATTAATAGATTAATAAGCATAGTGGGAGCTGTTATTTAGGGATAGATACTAATTTTGCACTGCTTTATGTTATTTGCATGATAATATACAAATGAAGCATATTGCGTTATTTGTGTTATTTATTTATTTTTGCATCGTTTGTACGATGATGTACATGCAAAGATATAAATTGAAACAAATGATGTAATTTGTGTGATGTTGTTCAAGCACAAATGATGTAAATCCCAATAGAGATTGGGCCGTTTGCATAAAAAGTCCGTTGTACTGAGATCAAGTCATGAAGCTTATTTATGTTAGGTGCCATTCCTTGCTGCATAAGGTTGATTCCAAATATTGGAGTCCGGTTTGAACATATCTACAATGTCATGAGCCACCCTGTGTTTCTGTATCTGTTAGGATTGATCATTCAGCAAAACAGTTGTTGGTAAAATTCTGACATGGTGGTATTATTACTTCAGATACCAGGCAAAGTATTGTTTAAAAATATCCTGCATTTAAAAATAAGCACAGTTCTTTTAGGTTGAAAGAAGGCGCTTCAGAAAAAGCAGGTCAAGTCCAGCCTACTCTTGTGCATTTTCTACTTCTAAGTATTTAATTGTATGCTGCAAATTTGGTGACCATTTCTGAAGCGGTACTGTCTACCCCATCACCTCAGGAGAATTCCACCCACCTCATTTTGCTGCAAGAATAACCGGGCCTGTATTATTATTGTTCTTGATGTTTTATTTTGCCTTATTATATAAAACTCAAGGTGGGAAACATACCAAATACTTTTTGCCTCCTTCACTTTGAAACTTTTCAAGAAAGGGTGGTATCTATGTCTCTTTGGATGTTTTGTCTAGATAAAGGAGGTATAGTTAGGCTCTACATTCAATGACTACTCAGCCAGAAATTCTTCAATCAAAAGACAGACAGTTAATATTGTAGCTCAAAGTAACTAGACGTTCCCAACATTTCAGGGGGTTAAATAGTAAATAAATTACAGGTCAAAGGAACTTATCCAGGGTGGGTTCCAGCTGCTGCTACTGCCGATTTGCTCAGGGATGCGCCACATATGTGTGCATGGATAGTTCTAAAGAAAATACTTCTGCATATGCAAGATGGTGGTGCCTATGGTGCCACCGAGAGAACCGGTTTGGGGGTTTGGCAGGCCTGAGTCGCTGCCAGTTCCAGTGACCCAGGCCGCCAAGTTACAACCTATTCGGCCGAACCAATGCAAACCAGTAGGAACCCACCTCTGAACTTGAACGCTCAGCTCAGGTATGTCCAACCCACGGCCTACAAGCCACATGTGGCTCTGGACATCTAGTAATGTGGTCCCACATCATAAAAAAAAGTTTAATATTATTATGTGATTTATGCATGTTAATTATATTATGCATTTGATATGCGGTCCAAGAGCATTCCTCTTCACTCAGGGTAGCTCAGGCAAGCTAAAATGTTGGGCACCCACCCATGGTTTAAAACAGATGAAGAACGGTTGCAGGAACTGGGCATGTCTAGTTTAATAAAAAGAAGAACTAGGGGAGACATGATAGCAGTGTTCCAATATCTCAGGGGTTGCCACAAAGAAGAGGGAGTCAAACTATTCTCCAAGGCATCTGAGGGTAGAACAAGAAGCAATGGGTGGAAACTAATCAAGGAGAGAAGCAACTTAGAACTGAGGAGAAATTTCCTGACAGTTAGAACAATTAACCAGTGGAACAGCTTGCCTCCAGAAGTTGTGAATGCCCCAACATTGGAAGTCTTCAAGAGGATGTTGGATAGCCATTTGTTTGAAGTGGTGTAGGGCTTCCTGCCTGGGCAGGGGGTTGGACTAGAAGACCTCCAAGGTCCCTTCCAACTCTGCTATTGTATTATTATAATATTGCTTTTGCAAAACCAAGAGGGACACACATTTTCTAGAATTAGCAGGAGTTAAGACATGGATGTTACATACTATATTAAGGCAAGCCGGGGCAGGGAACATGTTACCGATGGAAATTCATGCGCATCCACATACCTCCATTGCTCCACCTTTAAAATTAAGTTACAAGGTTTTTTTTAAAAAAAAAAAACAACCTTTGAAACTTAATTTTAAAGCATTAAATGCATAAAGCTAACACGCTGCAAAACAAATCATTAGCCTTTAGAATTATTT
This sequence comes from Rhabdophis nuchalis, assembly GCA_039707465.1. NCBI lineage: Eukaryota > Metazoa > Chordata > Lepidosauria > Squamata > Natricidae > Rhabdophis > Rhabdophis nuchalis. The sequence continues at coordinate 163,772,007 of CM077646.1, forward strand.
TTGAGGTCATGCTTTTCAGTCCCATTGAGGTGGCAGAGGAGAATCTCGTGCATCTAGTTTGCTTGTTGCCTGGCTGTGACAGTTGCAGCGGCCATTTTGTGAAAAGGCCATTTTGTTTACATGTAGAAAGGCATTTCTCTGCAAAATAGCAGAGCTAAAGAGTTTTATCAAGAAAAGATGTTGTCAGGCCCAAGTCCAAAGATGTGTCCAGTTGTTTATTTTTTTACAACTCATGGCCAAACTAAAGCTATAACCTTTTAACCTACTAGATCAGGGGTCTGCAAAGTCGGCTCTTTTAAGACTGGTGGACTTCAACTCCCAGAATTCCTCAGCCAGCATGGCTGGCTGGGGAATTCTGGCAGTTGAAGTCCACCAGTCTTAAAAGAGCCGACTTTGCAGACCCCTGTACTAGATGTATCCTGAGAAATTCTAGGGTGGCACTACCCCAAACCTCTTCCTTCCTCCCCCCACGTCTGGACTATGTAGTCTCTTAATCCGAGTCTCCTTCTGGAAAAGCCCTGAGTTGCCAAAACTCCTAAGTTGTATTTTAATTTGGGCGCTTCTGTTATATTACCCAACAGGGATATAATTTTATCATATATTTTGTTTTGCTGTTTCTCCCCATCTCCTTCTGAACTGATAGAAGTGTGTCTGTGTGTCTGTGTAATGAAATATTTATTATATATTATATTTATTCGATTTATAAAGAAATATAAAGAAATGTGATATTCCAAACTCCTCCAAATATCCACTTTTAAAGTAATTGTAGCTCTGCAGAATGGCGAACAAAATGGTTGCATCCCATCACAATGATTGTGTCTAAAACACAATCATTGAAAATTATAAGAGCTGAAGTCCACAGCATGAAGAGCAGAAAGATGCCCCAAATCAGCAATTCTCGAAACATTTTGATCTCAGGACCCTTTTACATTCTTAAAAATGATAGAGGATCCCAAAGAGCTTTGGTTCAAGTGGGTACATTACATTACCTACTGATATGTGCTATATTAGAAGTTAAAATGGAGAAATGTTGAAACATTTATTTGACTTCATGGACCTCTCAAGACATGTCTCAAACGTTTCCATGGAATAATTGATGTAATATTTATTTGTTTTAGATTTTAATCCTGCCTTTTATTATTTTTACAAATAACTCAAGGCGGTGAACATATCCAACACACCTTTCTCCTCCTATTTTCCCCACAACAACAACCCTGTGAGGTGAGAGTGACTGGCCCAAAGTCACCCAGCTGGCTTTCGTGGCTAAGGCGGGCTTGAAGTTGCATTAAATGGAACAAAAATATGGCATTTTCCTTTTATAATATAATCAACCTTCCCAACATGGCACCCTTCAAATATTTCAGACTACCATTCTTAATAGCCTTTGAAAAGGTTTGATAGGTGTTGTAATCAAACCTTTTGAAAGCTATACTCCTAGTTGGGGAGTGTGTGTGTGTGTGTGTATCTCCTGTATAATATATATTTATTTATCAGCACAAAAACATCACACGCATACACACACACACACACACATATCCCCTGTATAAAATATTTGCCCTTGCAGCCACTATTTAACTTCGGTTAGCATTCTGAGATTGGGTAGAATTACCTATTACTTGCCTTCACTTAGTTGGGCATGTTATGAAAGAACCTGGTAACATACGTTTTCTAAGAAGCTGCATTGTATATCGGATTTTTCCTACTCATATCACATGGAAATATCAATAGAAGCCACAGCAGATGAAAGCTGGAGCCACAACAAAAAAATGAGCAGAGATTCCCAGCTCAAATATACAAGATTGCAATCGGTGTCTGATTTACTTCTATACTTGCATAATGGAAACCATTTTTTGTGGGGGTATATAAAACAGGCTGTCAATTTATAATTAATATAACTTTAGCTGCAAGAGAAGCATTTCTGATTGATAGTTTCTGTTCCTCTGTTTGAGTCTCTTGCAAAGAGTCTATGATTTCTTGCCAGTAACTTTCTGTAATAAATTTGCTCTCATCTTTTATATACTGTGGTCTGGATTCATAGATTGCAGTAACTGAATTTCTGTCTGAGAGAGTGGAGGGGAGAGGGAGAGAGGGAGGGGGAGAGAAATGTTCTCTAATTTGTTGAGAAGGCTTACTTAGCCATTATTTTTAATCTCTCATCCCTCATGGGATGTTGATCAGTGAAAGTTGAAATCCTTAACATGTTTACCAAGAAGCAAAGACCACTGAGTTTCCTAAGATTACTTCCCAAGGGAATACATTTGGAATGGAAAATGAAACAAATTGGGTACTGGCAGAAAATATGGCCTTGGGAACCCGGCCTGCTGCTGCTTTGTTGAAAAGTGAGGATGGGACAGAAGGAAAAATTTGGAGGAGAAAGTAGATATAGATGAGTGATAATTACTCATCTAGAATCAGTGGTGGGTTCCTACCGGTTCGGACCAATTCGGCTAAACCAGTAGTAGCTTGGCGGCCTAGATCGCTGGAACCGGCAGCGACCCAGGCTTGCCATGCCCCCGAACCGGTTCTCCCTGTAGCGCCGCCATCTTGTTTTTTGCTTCTGCACATGTACAGAGTAGTTTTCGTTGTAATGTGCATGTGTATGCAGCACGTATCAAGTGCGCGTGCGCGGGGCATGCCCCTGAGCAAACCGGCAGTAGTGTCTGCCGGAACCCGCCACTGTCTAGAATGAATATTTATCTATAATCCTCTTGAGCCAGTCTTCCAAGCAAAAGGGAAAGCAAATAGATAAAGAGGAAAGGGAAAGCGATAGTTTGAAAGAGTTATGCTTTGGAGAAAGAAGTGAAAGGGCAGCACCATGAAAGAAACACTTTTCTAGAGGTTATGTTTAAAGGTTATCTCCTCTTTGAGTTAACTTTGCCATACGCAATCTGATGAATTCTGGATATGGTGAACCGATGGCAGGGGTGCCACAGGTGGCACGCGAAGCCATTTCTGAGGCGTTGCCCTGTCAGCTCCAGCGCACATGAGCATGCTGGCCAGCTGATTTTCGGCCTTGCTTTTCGGCCATTTTTTGCCCTCCTGAAGCCTCCAGAGGGAGAAAAATGGCCCAATGGGCAACCTGGACGTCCATTCCTGAACTTCCGGTTTGTGTGTTGGGCCTTTTTTCTCCCTCCCCAGGTTCCTAGAAAGCCTCTGGAGCCTTGGGAGGGCAAAAAATGGACCTACCAGGCCCACCGGAAGTCAGAAAACGGGTCATTTCCGGCCTCCAGGGATGCGGAGGAGGCCATTTTTGTCCACCCCGGGCTCCAAAAAAACGATGCACATGTGCAGGGCAGCAGGGGGTGTCAATCGTGCATGCTCAGGGGGCACGGCATGGGAGGCATTAAATTATGGGGTGGGCACATGAGCGCGCACAATAGCACGAGCGTGTGTGCTTTAGGCACCCGAGGTGAAAAAGGTTCGCCATCACTGTTCTAGAATGTTACTGGAGTTGGACCCAGACTGGGTAAATGTACCTGAAATGCCAGAAGCTTTGTCTTTTGGAATTATCTGCAACTGAGGAAACATAATAATAATAATAATAATAATAATAATAATAATAATAATAATAATAATAATAATAATAATAATAATAATAATCATCATCATCATCATCATCATCATCATCATCATCTTTATTGTCATTGTAAAAATTACAATGAAATTGGTTTTAACTTCACTGGTGCAAAATTATAACAGAAACAAAAAAGAGAGAAAAGAAAAAAGAAAAAACTAGCATGTGCATGGAGTGATTGCGGTTGAATTTAAAAGTCTCACAGCCCATGGATAGAAGCTACCTTTAAACCTGTTCGTTCGGCTGGCTATACTTTGATATCTTCTGCCTGATGGTAGAAGGGCAAAGAGATACCAACCAGGGTGTGAATCATCTTTGAGAATCTTCCTTGCTCTGCTAAAGCAGCGAGATCTGGCGATGTTATCCAGTGATGTCAGAGGGCAACCGATGGTTTCTTGTGCCGAATTGATCACTCTCTGTAGTGCCTTCCTCTCCGCAACTGTTAAACCAGCATACCACACTGTGATACAATATGTGAGGACACTTTCTATGATGGACCGATAGAAAGAGGTCATCAGCCGTTGTTCCACCTGATTTTTCCGCAGGACTCTAAGGAAATGAAGTCTCTGTTGAGCTTTTCCAATCACCAGAGACGTGTTGTTTTTCCAGGTGAGATCTTGGCTAATAAGCACTCCTAAGAATTTAAAAGAAAAAACCCTCTCCACACAGCCCCCCTCGATATACAGTGGGGCAGGTTCCTCTCTGTGCCTCCGGAAATCTAGCACCATCTCCTTTGTCTTGCTAGTATTTAGATGTAAGTTGTTTCTTGAGCACCATGCGGATACCTTCTGGACTTCTTCCCTGTATGCTGATTCGTCCCCTCCAGTTATGAGACCCACCACCGTTGTGTCATCTGCAAACTTTATTATGATGTTGGATGGATCAGAGGATATGCAGTCATATGTATACAGTGAGTAGAGGTAGGGGCTGAGCACACAGCCCTGAGGGGAGCCTGTGCTGAGCTTCAGTGTGGAAGATGTAAAGGACCCAACCCTTACTGTTTATGGACGATCGGTCAGGAAGTCTTTGAAACATGCAGGTTTCTCTGAGTTATTAGCTCTGCAACCTATGGATAAGATTTCTGCCCCACCTGGTTGGTGAAAATGACCAGGCAAGTGACAAAAAACTAAGTGTGAGTAGTAGAAAATGCATCATTTGGTAATAAAAGCAGTGCCTCATACTTAAAAAGAAGTGTAAGTAACTATGTCCCCTTCTCAAGAGTCCTTCAGTCAATCCAGCTATTTTAGATAATTGTTGACTAGTATAAATCTTCCCTTTTAGGGAAGATTGTTACAAAGAGACTAAATGAAACAGATGAACTAGATTCAAAATGACTTAAAATAAGTCAATATTGTTTCAGCTATAAATCCAGGGTTTATATCTGAGACAATATTAGTCACTGTTGTTGTTGACTTTTGACAGTACAGTGGTATCTTGGTACTCGTTAATTAGTTCCGGCAGGCGTGATGAGAACCAAAAACAATGAGTACCAAACAATTTCCCCCCCATAAGGAATAATGTAGTGAGTCACAAGACAGCTGACACCAAGAAGTTCTAACTTGTGCATTGAATACTAAACAAACAATGAGTATACCAGGACAAATTTTTCACGTCAAATGTGTTGAGTAACAAATAAGATGAATTTCAAAGCACTTGAGTACCAAGGTACCACTGTATTGGGATGTACTGTCTTGCTAGACTTCCTGGGGGCTTTTGCTGCCATTCACCCTTATATCCACTGGCTACAAGGCCTGGAATTGGAGACTATTGTTTTAGAATTGTTCTCTTTTCAGAGCAACCAATGGGTATGAGCAATCACTTGGATTGGGGTTGGTCCTCACCTAATAACCAGTGGAATTTATTTGGCAGTGGGGAGTGCTTGAATTGCCATCACAAAGCAATCCCATCACATGACATCATACGTTGTAACCAATTTAAGGCCACGCTTGCTGGTGGCTGACCTTACAACCTTGGGTAACATTGCCCAAGGTTGGATGGTCATCTTGCTACAATCATTTCACCAGGGTCTAACATGGAGCTCTATAGAGATCCCAAAAGATTAACTGACTCCAATTGACCTTCTATCATTTAGGGACCACCTATTGACCCACAGATATTTACTTGACATCGGTTTTACCCCAAGTCATTTATCAGCTCCTTGGATAATCCCACTGACCTTTAGGGGTCGATATTGACTGCTTTGGGGGACTCCGTCCTAGTGTCTGACATGAAGAGATATTTCATGGAGAAGCGTTCATCATGAGATTATATATGTTTCTACAAAAAGAACATTGAAGTGGCTGGGAAGTACTTAGGCAGAATTTCTAACTTTCTACCTATTGAGAAATTTCTCTCTCCCCCCCTTCTCTCTCTCCCCCTCCCTCTCTGTGAGTGTGTGTGTATGTGTGCATGGGTGTGTGTGTGGGTGTGAAGTTTGCATTATATGAGTCCTAAGGGAGCAGTTTTACAGGACTTTTCTGTGGATAATTTGTTCTATCTAAATCAGTTAAGCCTTATTGGCTGTTCATGAGGACACTGCATAGGCCTAACTATTACCAATGCCAGTTAGGATTGATAGGAGGTGGAAATCAATAAAATCTGAAGGGCCACACATAAAATAATTGTGTGCTACATAAACTGCAGTCCTCCCCCTCATTTGAGAATCACCTTTTCAAGCGCACTCTTTATCTTTTGCTTTTCTGCACAAACCACGATCAGCTCCTTCCCATCTTTCATTATACAGCGGCATTCTGACTTTAAAACATTTGTATGCCTATCTAAATGGGATTTATGGACTTGTGTTTTTGGTCAAGAGAATTTGGTAGCTGGTCTTGACTTTAGAGCTGGAGCACAAGATGAGGTGAAAGGGGGGGGGGGGGAAAGCCAAGATAGTATGGTGGCCATGTACTCAAAACCTTACCCCTTTTTATGACTGCCAGACACTCAATGTACCTAAAAGGGGAGCTGGGTTTTGATGGTATAGATCAAGGATGTCCAAACTTGGGAACGTTAAGACTTGTGGACTTCAACTCCCAGAATTCCCCAGCCAGCATAGCTGGCTGGGGAATTTTGGGAGTTGAAGTCCACAAGTCTTAACATTCCCAAGTTTGGACATCCCTGGTATAGATATAATCTTTACTTTTTTTGACACCTTTCCCCCACCCTCCTCCAAGATACTCCATGTCTTTGGCTCGTGATCTAACCTAGCGGTCTTGTACCCAAGTAGCAGCATGTGTTCCAAATTTCAGGCTTAGATTTTTCCAGGTCTTGGGTGAGATACCAAGCATCAAATCAAAGACTCTATGGATTGCTTTTTATCAGGTCCGCTTTCTAGAAATTCTAATAGACAAACAGCTGGATAGATCTCATAACTGCCTTTCTACTTTGATCAACCTGCTCTTCCTACAAAATTAGAAGGGGATAATACAGTATAATTGCCTCAACATGGGTCCTAGAAACACCTTTTTAAAAACATAACCCCTCACTGCCCCCCAAAACACATACTCCGCAGCAAATTTTTGACAAAGGAGAATTATCAGTTGTGATATGGCACAGATATTCAAAAATACTAATAATATAAAACTTCCAGTAAGGAAGATAAAAGCACAAGATCCTCTTAGACATATAATGATTGGAAAGTTGCAAACTAGCTTAATTCTGGGCCAGAGCAGGGGTAATAGTATTCCCAATGGGGAGCAACTAAGAGTTCCCCACCTGTTTCTTTGGTGCATCTTCATATTTGTCTTTCTTTTGATTTCTTGAGGTAGAAAGCTCAAGGCTGTTTAGAAGGTCAAAAGTCAAAACACAGGTGTGATTCTATTGTGTTCATCCCACACCCTCTTCTCTCTATGCCTTCCTTTGATCTTTCTAGTGAATATCCCAGCTCAAAGATTCCAAGGAATTTCCCAAAGAGCATGTTCCAAGCTGAATATGTGGCTTTCTTAGTTCAGGGTTACACACCAAACATGAGTCAACAGGATGTTAAACCAGATGACAACTATTGCATTTTGTTTCCAGCTCTTTGGATTGTGAGAATTCAAAACAATTTTCCATATAGTTCCTAATTTTTTTAAAAAAAATCAACAATAATTGATGTAGATTGTAGAGCAAGTTAATGGCTGTAAAATTAGGGTTGACGCAACAATACACGTTGGAATTACTGTCAATATATGCAGATTAAACAGAAAAACCTCTACTGTTTTTGAAGGCTATTATTCTTTTAGCAAGACAGATATGAGAAATTTGTGGTCTGACTTTTCTGCCATGTTTTCTGTTTCCCAACATCCCATACTGCAAAATGCTATTCTCGCCAGAAATGTGTGATAATAATCTGAGAAGTGGTGTCTTATAGTCACTGGGAAGCAATTAAGGCCAGACTGAAAAGAATGAAAGAAAGTTTTAGGTGAAAAACAACAGAAACCTAGTTTGAGTTGACCAGCAGAAATGAATGAAACCTAATTAACTCTAACAAATGTATCATCCTTTTTTTCAGTAAGCCTGGATTTTACCCATACTTTCCATTTTTCTTTTTGTGCCTGTGTAGGTTTTGGTTTAATCAGAAACAGGGAGCACCTGGCAATGTGAATTAGGTATAGGCAGAGAATGGTTATGTGTCTATCCATGGTTAATTTGCAGTTTAGTCAACCCATTTTTTGAACTCACATTACACATTACCTGATGGATTCTCAAATTATGAAACTCCAGGGAAAGGGGCTTCGCACAACTTTTGGTGCTTACAATTTTTTAAGTTGATCAGATTGTATAGGCCAGTGATGGCTAACCTTTTTGTACTCGCGTGTGTGCGCGCATGTGCCAGTGCATGCACAAGTGCCCACACCCATAATGCAATGTGTGTGTGAGACGCCCTGTGCTGCCCCCTCATCCACCTCCCATTTTGGGCTTAGATCAATAATGGGGTGCGGGGGGCACCCCTCACATGAGTGTGTGATACCGCCCCCCCATGCATGCATGCACATCTCCCACATGCGTGGCAGTGACCCAAAAATCAGCTGGCCGGCAGGAGGCCTGCATGCATGCACGATAGAGCAATGGCTCACATGCCAGCAGAGAGACCTCTATGTGCCACCTGTGGCACATATGCCATAGGTTCACCATCACAGGTACTATAGACAAAGGAGAGCACTAGCAAAATATGCTTCCATTGTTAGTTTAAAGCAGGGGTCCCCAACCCCCGGTCCGCGGACTGGTGCCGGTCCGCGGCTTCATAGGCACCGGGCCGCAGGGCCAGCGAGGAGGATGTCCGAGCGCGCCTCCACCAGCTCCTTCTGACGGCCCAATGCACTTTCCGGGGCTTCCTGGAGGGGCCGGTATGTCGGCTGGTGAGGTTAGCCCGCAGCGGGCGGGCGAAGGACTCAAGCTGCGGCTACCTTAAGGTGCCGCCAAAGCCACCCGGGCGTCACACGCCCACCTCCCTTCCAGCCCCGTGAGGCGCCCGGACGGAGCTCGGGTCCTTCGCCCGCCCGCTGCGGGATAACCTCGGCAGCCAACATGCTGACTCCTCTGCTGCTTCCCCGGGGGGAGGGAGGGAGAGAATGACAGACACACAGAGAGGCAGACTTAGAGAGGCAGAAAGAGAGGAAGAGGGAAACACACACACACACACATACAGAGTGACAGAGATGGGTGGAGGGAGGAGAGAGAGAGAGACAAAAAAACAGAGAAAGAGAAAGAAAGAAAAATAGAAAAAGAAAGATGAATGGAGAGAGGGAGGGAGTGAAGGAAAGAAGGGGAGGGGGGAGGAAGGGAGGGGTGAAAGAAGGAAGGAAGGAAAGAAAGAAAGAAAAAGAAAGGGAAAAAGGGTAGGAGGGAGAGAAGGGAGGAAGGGGAGGGAGGCAATGGAAGGAAGGAAAGGAAAGGCAGAAATCTATTTTCCTATTTCCTTCCACCTCAAGCTACCTGTTTGGTTAACCAGGTTAAAGATCTATTTTTCTCCCAGTGGTCATTTTAAAGCAGGGATGTCCAAACTTAGGAACTTTAAGACTTGTGGACTTCAACTCCCAGAATTCCCCAGCCAGCTATGCTGGGAGTTGAAGTCCACAAGTCTTAAAGTTCCCAAGTTTGGACATCCCTGTTTTAAAGGAATCACATCCTCTGAGTCATTTCCTGGATTCAAACCAGCATCCCAAAGAGTCATGGGCTGCCTTTATATATAATGAGTCCCCATAAATCCATTTTTACCATCTTCAGAAGACCCTAAAGACCAGACAGAAATGGAAGGAAGGAAGGAAGGAAGAAAGAAAGAAAGAAAGAAAGAAAGAAAGAAAGAAAGAAAGAAAGAAAGAAAGAAAGAAAGAAAGAAAGAACTTAGGACCACAATTGAGCACAACATTTTGGTTGCTAAGCAAGACTGTTAAGTGAGTTTCACCACATTTTCCAAGTTGGCCATGCCCACCAGGTCACATGACAAAACAAAACAGGCCACACCTTTTGGCTCTCAAAAGAAATTTCAGTAGTGGTACTGTTGATATTTGGTTCTATTGACTAATAAGTTTGCTCACCACTGCCCTAGACGGCCAAGTGAGCCGACCCCCCCCCCCGCATGCGCATGCGCCGCCTGTTCCCCCTCCCCCCTCCTCCTCTAGGCCAGCCGGTCCGCAGAATTTTCTTTAAAATGAAACCGGTCCCTGGTGCAAAAAAGGTTGGGGACCCCTGGTTTAAAGCAGAGGTTCCCAAACTTGGCAACTTTAAGACTTGTGGACTTCAACTCCCAGAATTCTCCAGCCAGCTATGCTGGCTGGAGAATTCTGGGAGTTGAAGTCCACAAGTCTTAAAGTTGCCAAGTTTGGGAACCCCTGGTTTAAAGTGAGCTCATAGGTAAAGTAGGGAACAAAGTCTAAACTTAAATTTGAGAAATGGCTAAACCCCTGGTTCTAGCCCTCTTATCAAAAAATCTCCACCCCATCCCATTTTTAATCATTACTTTTATTCAAAATTTTAGTAATTATTTAATAATTTTTTAGGAAGGGCATGTCACACAAATGTATGTATCACTTTGGGAAGTTGAAGGATTGCAAACTTTGAGAAGCCCAGCATTAAATTAAAATGCGGCTGGCTACTTTGGGATTCAGAGTATTGAGTTAACCCAGTGAGTATGGCCAACAAAAGGGCTGGCGATTTGGTTTTTGGAAGCAGATTTGAAAATAGACCAAAACATTTCAACAGCTTTTCCAAAGAATTTGATTAAACTGAACAGCTGAATCAGATGTAAAGCTTTTACAGAATATGATTAATTTGTGGGAATCTGTGGCTGGGCACTGTGTCTAGGTTTAACAACAATGTTCAGACAAATGTAAAGGATATCCTTGAGTTGCAAAATTTAGACTGACTGATATGCTAAAATTCTGGAGATAAAACACAGGAGATCAAATGTTCCAGCCTTGGTTTGAGACACACTTCCTGATGCTATACATCAACAACAACCCTTTCTTGGGAAAATGGAAAACCACCACTAATATTATCCCATCCTGGGGTAGTTTTTCATTAGATACAAAGATTTCATTAGTTTATCCATGTGTGGTTGGATGGGAAATATCCATGTACAGGTTTCTTTCTCACTAGTTGGCTGAGACAGTGCTAGAGGCAGGCTCTGACACTTTCAGATAATATTGAATTGCAACTCCCATTGATATCCCAGGAAACATGATGATTTATCAGTTATATTTATTGATTGGAGAAGAAAGTGACACTAATGAACAGAGAACTACCTGGTTACCCATTTTGAAACAAATAGCTCCTTCTCTGTTTCATACATAGTGTTTTTTTGGTGCAAGAAAGAAACAAATCACATAGGATGGAAAAGCCAGTTTGCTCTGTTTTGGAAACATTTACCAAATGCTTACTTTAACACTGTGGCCATTTCTTATAGCAATGGTATTGCTTGTTATGATTCCCATTATAGACAATAGCCAAAAGGAGTATCTCCTGATGATGGAGCCTAATATTGCCTCTTCGTCAAAACTGAGTCCTGTTTCATCTTTTCCTCCATAATAGATTTTTTTTTTAATGTGACAAAAAAATATCCTAAGAACACATGGGAGGAATAAAATGGAAGGCATCACATGGAATCTCTGTAACATTCCTTGAATGAAACAGGAGAACTGCTTGATTTAAAAAAAAAAACTCCATCTGGGAGTACTCTAGATGCTTGCCATGCTTTCCCCATTCCAACATATATACGTTTATTTATTTAATTTATTGGCTGCCCATCTTAGGTAAAGATAAAGGTTTCCCTCGACATATGTGCTAGTCGATCCTGACTCTAGGGGCAGTGCTCATCTCCGTTTCAAAGCCGAAGAGCCAGCGCTGTCTGAACATGTCTCCGTGGTCATGTGGCCAGCATGACTAAACGGTGAAGGTGCACGGAACACTGTTACCTTCCCACCAAAATGATTCTTATTTTTCTACTTGCATTTTTACATGCTTTCGAACTGCTAGGTTGGTAGAAGCTGGCACAAGTAACGGGAGCTCACTCCGTTACACGGCGCTAGGGATTCAAACCGCCAAACTGCCGACCTTTCTGATCGACAAGCTCAGCGTCTTAGCCACTGAGCCACCATGTCCCTTAGCCACTCATGCCCATCTTACCACCGGATAACTCTGAGCAACTTGCAAAAACCTTCTAACCAATCATGAGAGGAAAATGCATTTCCTGGTGTCAGAATTGCTCCTTCTAATCCCAGAGATCCATACAACTAAATCAGTAATGGGTTCCTACTGGTTCGGACTGATTTGGACTGGTTCAGCCTGCGTGGCAGACCGGTTCTGCCATGCCTCGAACCGGTTCTCCTGGCAGCACCATAGGCAGTGCCATCTTGTATTTTGCTTCTCCGCATGCGCACAGCAATTTTAGTTGTACTGCGCATGCATGCACAGCACCCCTGAGTATACTGGCAGTAGTCTCTGCCGGAACCCACCCCTGAACTAAATGGCTGAGTCAACATGTCCTCTTAATCTAGATTTGAGAAAAATTTAAACCAGGCCTATTTTCCTGTTTTAAGTTTTCCATCCAGGATATGTCACCCCTTTGGTTCCAGAATCAAAACAAATTTACCTGAAATCGTTGTAAAAGCTTTTACATTATTTCCCTGAAGTGTAATAACTTTAAGATTCAGTTGCAGATCTGAATGTCATTATGACATTGCTGTGGGATACAAATTAAGATATGTAAGTCATAAACATGCACTCAAACCAGAAACCGTACCTTTGGTTTTATTAATAGAATTCAATAGCAATATCAGGTTAATGTTCTTAAAGTAGCAACGTTTCCGCAATGAAAAATTATGTTCTACTGATGGTAAGACCTTATTATCAGAGTGTGTCTATATCATTAAGCAGTATGACATGTCCTGTCTTGGATTGCAGTTTGCAGAGATTATAATTAGCAGATCTGGATTTATTTCATAAACATTTAGCTCGTACATGGATTTCTCATCATTAAATTCCATTATATTCAGCAAAATTCTTAATTTTGCGCATGATTGCTTGATTATTACAATTATTAGGAAGGCGCCATATGGTTTCTAACTTGGGCACTACATTTTTGTAGACTGCCTCCAGGTGGTCCTCGACTTACAATATTCATTTAGTGACCATTCGAAGTTACAACTGCACTGGAAAAAAGTGACTTATGGCTGTTTTTTTTACACTTACAAGCTTTGCAGCATCCCCAGGTTCATGTGGATCAAAAGTTGGATCCATGGCAACTGGCTCATATTTATGATGGTTGCAAAGTCCCAGGGTCATGTGATCAAAAGTTGGATCCATGGCAACTGGCTCATATTTATGATGGTTGCAAAGTCCCAGGGTCATAGGGGGTGAACACCTAGCCCCCGTGGATAGGGCGCGCAACTTGGGCGTCCTCCTGGATGCCCGGCTGTCCATGGAAGATCAAATGACGGCCGTGGCCAGGGGGGCGTTCTACCAGGTTCGCCTGGTACGCCAGTTGCGTCCCTTATTGGATCGGGACGCCCTTCGCACAGTCACTCATACACTCGTGACATCCCGGCTAGACTACTGTAACGTTCTCTACATGGGGCTCCCCTTGAGGTGCACCCGAAGACTGCAGCTAGTCCAGAATGCGGCCGCGCGGGCAGTTTTGGGAGCCCCCAGATTCTCCCGCGTAACACCACTCCTGCACGAGCAGGGTCATGTGATCGTCTTCTGACAAACAGAGTCAATGGGGAAGCCAAATTTACTTAACAGCTGCAGTAATTCGATTAACAACTGTGGCAAGAAAGGTAGTAAAGTGGGGCAAATCTCAGGTAACAACTGTCTTGCTTAGCGACATAAATATTTGGGCCATTGGTGGGTTCCGGCAGGTACTACAGCTGGTTCACTCGTGTGTATGCCGTGCCTGCGCTTGATGTGCACTGTGCGCACATGTGCAGTGCAATTAAAATTGTTCTGTGCATGCCCAGAACTCAAAAGCAAGATGGTGGTGCCTATGGTGGTGCCTGGAGAACCAGTTCGGGGGTGTGCCAGGCCTGGGTTGCTGCTGGTTCCGCAATCCAGGTCATCAAACAACTACCAGTTCAGCTGAAGCGGGCCGAACCAGTAGGAACCCACTACTGGTTTGGGCTCAATTGTGGTTGTAAATCGGGGATTAGCCGTGGCCAGACTGACAAGTAAAATTAAGCTAAATAATTTAATTAAAGAATTAGGGAAACAGTTGATACACATTCCAAAGCAAAATATGTCTTAATCTGAGTGGATTTGGGAAATCTGGCATTACACAAACTGGCTACATGGTAGTCAAGAAGAGCATCAAGAGCAGCACAAACATACATTAATTTTTTAATCACGTGCAGATACAAAGGACTGAGTATACGGTTTCATGACTAGGACCTGCAGAATCTTTGCTTGAGAGTCATAATATATCTGTGAAGAGGGACACGTGGTGGGCTGCATGTAACGACAAGAATATCCTAATAACAGGATATGTTGCATTAAATAAATGAACATTTGGAGATGGGAGCCTTATGGAATGCCTACAGATCACTGCCAGTGCACTGCTGAGGCAGCCAAAAGGTGGGTTTAGGTGTTCCCTTGAAAAAGTAGAGTGTTCTTTGGCTTTGTGTAAATACCCTATTTGAACTACCTGGAACACATGGAGTGACATGGATTTTATTTATGGCTTCAACTGGCCTAGCAGATCTTCTATGGGACCAACCCTTCATGTCCATTTGCTGAATGCTGTTCCCATTATGTACTGTTGTTTTGCCTGCAAGAGAGATCAGAACACTGGCTCTGGAGCCATAGCTGTATTTTGAATTGAAGGTCATCAGAGGTGGTATTCAGCTGGTTCTGACCAGTTCTGGAGAACCGGTAGCAGAAATTTTGAGTAGTTTGGAGAACTGGTAAATACCAACTCTGGCTGGCCCCGCCCCCATCTAACCTCTGCCTCCCAAGTCCCAGCTGATCGGGAAGAAATGGGGATTTTGCAGTAACCTTCCCCTGGAGTGGGGAGGGAATGGAGATTTTACAGTATCCTTCCCTGCCATGCCCACCAAGCCACGCCTACCAAGCCATGCCACACCCACAAAACCACAGCCACAAAACCAGTGGTAAAACTTTTTGAATCCCTGCACTGAAGATCACCTACTGATATACAGTATGCACAACTACCCATTTCTCAAACATTGGCTCTCCAACATTTTTATTTTTTTAATTCTATTTTTTATTTTATTCCAAAAAAAAGTTAAGATACAAAATGCAAATACAAAACTTCATTTTTTACTTCAAAAAACCAGAAAAAAATACAAAACAAACAATGCACATTTAAAAAGTGCATTGAAAAAACTTTTATCACATAAACACATAATATTCCACACACAAAGCCCATAATTGAATACTGATTAATATATGACAAAAATATTAAAGCAGAAGCTGTAAGAAGCTGTTAAGTGAGCTTTCCCCATGTTACGACCTTTCTTTCCACAGTTATTAAATGAATCATTGCAGTTAGTAACAAGGTTGTTAAATTAATCCAGCTCCCCATTGAAGGTCACAAAAGGTGATCACATGACCCTGGGGCATTGCAACTGCCATAACTATGAGCCAGTTGCCAAGTGTTTGAATTTTGATCCTGTATCCATGGGGATGCTACAAAGGTTGTGTGAAAAACAGTCATAAGTCACCCTTTTCAGTGCTGTTGTAACTTTGAACTAAAAAAACTGTTTTAAGTCAGCGACTACCTGTACTAGCTTTGTTGATAGATAAGTCCTGTTTTAGTTTCTCCGATCAAGACCTGAGGTTAATTGTCTGTCTGTCTGTGGGTCCCATGCAGTGGGGAGATGATGAGGCTGAGTGGGATATGCATACATTGAACAGGGCAGTATCACATACCAGTTGCTGTGGTCTGGTGTTTTCTTTGTATTTCACAGTGTGTGAAGTCTAAAATAATGGGAAATTGCCTTTCTGGTTTCTGGCAATTACAACAATGAGATTTGGTGAGATAGACAAAGGGGCCCCCAAAATTGCAAAAAAAAAAGGTGGGGGAGTTTAGAAAGCATCCCTTCATTCTCTGTTGGATCATGTGGTTAGGAGAAAATATTCCTACTTGCCATTTTCCATTCTATATGACTAGCTTGTGATCATTGGCATCTCCCATTTAGATTACCTTTTAGGTTTTGTTTTAAAGTACTGAGGTCCTTTCCAAATAATATTTTCATAGCACTGTAAGAACAAATCCTCCAGCTCTAGTATGTTCTTGATACCTATCGCCATGAACAAAATCCCAGTGTTCCTCTCTGAAATTCTTGTGTGATATTTTGGCCAAAACAGGCATCCTACTTTACTGGTTTGGTCCAGAGATACCAGGAAACTATTTTGGTCTAAAAGAGGCAAACCATAGTTCCTAGTGGCTTCTAAATTTAAAATGTTATGGTTTATTTAAAACACAGTTTGAAAACTAATCTGAATTTGAAACCACATCTGGCATTTACCGGTAGTTAGTTTTCACTATCTTGTTTAAAATTCATATCTTATGGAAAAAATCTGGGCAGCTAAAACCAAAAGCCACAGCTTCCAATTTGTTCTTTACTGTAACACAACAGGAAGGGAGGTGGTTTAGGATAGTAAAAACCAGTGGTGGGTTTCAAATTTTTTAGAACCTACTCTGTAGGTGTGGCCTATTTTGTGGGCATGGCTTGGCAGTCATGTGACAGGGTGGGAGTGGCCACCTTTTAAAATGTGGTGAAACTCATTTAACAACGCTCTTGCTTAGCAACCAAAATTTTGGACTCAATTGTGATGATAAATTCTTTCTTTCTTTCTTTCTTTCTTTCTTTCTTTCTTTCTTTCTTTCTTTCTTTCTTTCTTTCTTTCTTTCTTTCTTTCTTTCTTTCCTTCCTTCCTTCCTTCCTTTCCTTTCCGTTGAGTCACTAGCAGCGGTGGGCCAGATTTACTTCCAGGTACGCCGGTGGAACCCCCTCTCACCGGTTCTCTAAATTTCACCAACCGGCTCTTGCGAGTAGGTGCGAGCCTGCAGAAACCCACCACTGCTTGCACCCCTACCCTTTAGAAAAAAAACAACCCAGGGGTGTTCAAACTTGACAGGTTTAAGACTTGTGGACTTCAACGGCTCTTGCGAGTAGGTGCGAGCCTGCAGAAACCCACCACTGGTACAAACCTGATATACCAGGGGTCTCCAACCTTTGCAACTTTAAGTCTGAAGGACTTCAGCTTCCAGAATTCTCCAGCCAGCAAAGCTTCAGCAAAGTCCTTCAGCAAAGCTGGCTGGAGAATTCTGGGAGCTGAAGTCCTTCAGACTTAAAGTTGCAAAGGTTGGAGACCCCTGTGATATACAATTCATATTTACAACAGGAAATCATAATGCATTTTAGCTATTTACCATGCTTCCCTGTGTGTGGTAATGTCTTAGAAGAGGGGTCTGGTACCCATGGCTCTGGAGCCACATGTGGCTCTTTCATCCCTCTCCTGCAGCTCCTTGTCACTCAAAATATGCGTCACAACTGCCAATGTGAGATACCTGCCAGCATGCGATTTATTGAGGTTTTACAACCATCTTTTTTTTCCCGGAGTTCAAAATGTCTTTGTTGCATGCAGAAATAAAAAATTGTTTTCTCTTTAGCAGTTCATTGATTTCATAAATGCAACACACTATAGTTTTTTTATACATATCATAAAGGTTTAAAAAATAGTATATGCAGTGTTATCTTCATTTTAGATGTCAAAAGGGTTTTGTGACTCCCGGGGGGGGGGGCGTTCTGTGGGAGAGGGTCCAAATGGCTCCAATCTCTGTCCTAGAATATCAGTTAAGATCATTATATGTAATAGGTAAGTTAGGAAACCCAATTTTTGACAAAAATTGCAAGCTCATTTTCTGGAGCAGTACATTTCTTCTCTGAAGGACTCTTGCTGAACCAAGAAGTTGAATATTGGTTGGTAAGCCGGCTGTGAATCGCTTGTGTCCGCTCCAACTCTCCTCCCCATAGACTTCCCTTCCTAAAAGAGTTCAGGATTCAACCATTTTATCTGTAAAGATTCAGCCAAATATAGTATTGATTCTTTGAGCTTCAGGAAACAACAGACGTGAAATTCATGCCCTTTCAGCAGGGGTGAAATTTGACCGGTTCGGACTGGTTTGGGCGAACCGGTAAGGACGATTTGAATCGGTTCGGCGAACCAGTAAAAACCACCCCTGTTTGGCCTTGCCCATGTCTGCCCGCTCGCCTGCCGCTCCCTCCTTCCAGTCTCTCACCCCACCGGCCCACCCCGTCCTGTGGATGTAGCTTGGTGGGTTGCCATGAGTGATGTAAAGTTGGCCATGCCCATTCAGTCACATGACCCCCTACATAAGCCACGCCCACAGAACTGGTATGGAAAAAATTGAATTTCACCACTGCCTTTGAGCATAGCTGAACTTCCCCACCCACCCCCTTCAAATACTCGAGGTCCTTGCAGTGCTTTTCTTAATTTTTGCTTATCTTTTCAGAAACAAAGGCAGCTTTCCCTTGCTTGATACTTTTCCAGGAAGTAACCATAAACTAATCGACTTCTCCTAAGCCAGTTTCATTCCTTCTCGGGTTCCACAGTCTTGCCTATGATCTGAGTGCCTTGTGCTTATGTTGCAAAACCAATAAGAATCACCAGTCTGCTTCAAGAGGTCACGTTTGAGTTAAAAAAAACACCAAACCTCTGAGATTTTGGGAGCATAGGAGAAGAATGTTTCTATAGAATCCTGAGCTGACAACAGCCACTGACTCTGCAAATTAAGCAGCTCTGCCAAAATTGGCACACTGAGCTTGTATGAGTAAGCCTAACACTAAACTGACAAAAATGGTCATGTTCCAGGAGGGTCTGTAGTCAGGTCAGATTTATTGATCTTGTCTGTGGTAAAAGCAAATGGACTTTGTTCCACCCCCCTCTCCTGCAGAGTCCTGTCTCCTCTTGCTGGTGGTCTTGAGTCTGGGATAGATTCGCTGTCTCCTCTTTTGGTTGTCTCAGAGTCCAGGAATGTCTTCAGGACACGGCAGAACCCACAAGCTGAAACCAAATAACAAAAGTGAAAGTGACCTTGTTAGAAACTGAGCTGGCTTTAACACTGTAGGCCTTTCAAAGAGCAGCAGAAAGTGGCTTTCCCAAACATGGTGCCTTCCAATATAATAGACCATATTTACCGCCATCTTCTGTTAGTCTACTGGCTTCCTGGATGGATGGTTCAAACGTTGCCAGGCAGATCCTCATATACAAGAAGGTATGCATAAGGTTAAGAAATATGAAGTATAAGTAAATAACTGTGTTCTCTCTATATCTGACCATTAAATGGTCAGCAATAAGGAGCACTCCTACGCAAGGATTCTGCATCCCTTAAAAAAAACACCTTTTAGACTTCTGTGTTCCTATGACATCAATGGAGGCAACGAAGCAGCAGGCGTGAGCTTAAAAGGACTCCAGAGGATGGTAGAGGACAGGAAGGCCTGGAGGAACTTCGTCCATGGGGTTGCGATGGGTCAGACACAACTTTGCAACTAACAACAACAACAACAACAATATGGCATCAATGGTATGGAATAACTCAACTGGTTTATTTCCAGTTCTGGCTACATAATGAAAAGTGCAGCAAAGCTAAATTTGTTTGTTTATTTGTTTGAGATACGTAAAAAATGTGTGAAATGAGACCCGACGATAAGACAATGATTTTTGTTCTTGGTTCTCAATATTACAAGTTAGCAGCAGCGAAAGACTGCTTCCATGAATTAAGGGAGGGAAGAGAAACAATGCTGGTGTAGAAGAGCCCAAATTAATATTTATGGAGATTCTCAGTCATCCAGGTCACGATTGTCCCCAAGGTGCTTTTTCAAAGGGCAACTGAACTTTCTTTGTTTTTTCTCTTAATATTTCGCTTCTCATCCAAGAATCATCCTCAGCTCTGACTGAATGATGGGGAATGGAAGATTTATATTCCTTGTAGTCATCTAGTTGTTAGTACTTTGAAGGTTGGTCATTAGCTGTCTGAGAGCCCTTGAGGCCCCCTGTGTGCCCTGAGGGTCATCTGAATCAGAGTGCAAATGGGTGTGGAACCTTCTTGGAACTGCTGAAAGGACTGTGTTGTGAACAGGAGATAGGTGGTGTGGTATCCCTCCCCCCTCTGTTGAGAGAGGACTGCTCAATTTTAACATAGGTGGCCTCTTTTATTCCTCTTTCAAACTGGTGGTCCTCTCTATCCAGAATGTGGACTTTGAAGATAGGGGGGAGGGACTCAACGACTTTCAGAGAGCTAACAACCAGATAACTGCAAGGAACATAAATCTTTCCATTTCCCCACCATTCAGTCATCTTGGATGAGAAGTGAAACATCTTCAAGAGAAGAAACACAGAAAGTCCAGTTGCCTTTTAAAAAAGCATCTTTGGGATGCCCAAACTAATGCATCATAGAATTTGGATGGGATCCTGGAAGTCATCCGGAACTGAGAGGAGGAACCTTTCACTCTTCAAATCTTGTTGAATTGTGTAGGTGTTGGAATGTTCGTTGTGGGTTAGGAAAGATGGGGATCCTGGGAGTTGATTTTCAGCAACATTTGGAGGACCAGAGATTCCTCACCCCTGATCTTTGATCAGTGTGTTCTTCCCAGAAACTCCCAACATAAGTAATGTTTGCAATATCTAAAGGGACACAAATTCTCCTGCCTTAAAAGAGATCCTTGCAGCTGTTCCACTGTCAAACAGTTGTTAGGAAGTTTCTTCTAATGTTTAGCCAAAATTTGCCTCCCAGATATTTTTCATCCATTCGTTTTAGCTGTGTTACCTGAAACAACAGGGAACGACTCTTCTACATGACAATTGTCTTGATATTTGAAAACCTTAATCTCCTCTCCCCCAAGGTAATCATTCAAGGTAATCATTCGTTTTAATTTGCATGGAGGGATTTTGGAACTGATTCTCATTTTTAAATATCCATTATGTCAGCATCGCAGACCTAAAAAAATGGTCAGTGTACTAAGTCATATACCACATTTACATGGTTGAATTTGTAACTGATTTTTTTTTGTTTTTTGCGTTTTGCATTACTTCTCAAAATAGAAGCAACAGTGTGATGTTTTGCATTGGTTCTCAAATGTCAACAGTGATGTTATTGTTCAGTGTGGACTGAACTTTTCTAAGTCTTTGGGCTAAAGGTTAGATCTAAAATTAATTTACAACAACAACAATTTTTTTTTACAATTTAATATTTGTAAACCGCTCCCTCTCCCCATAGGGACTCGGGGCGGTACACAGGAAGAATAAAAAACAATAAATATATACAAATATTTCTTTAAAAAACAAATTAAACCTAAACCTGTGCTAAAATTCCCCATTAAAACTAAGCTCTTAGGCAAATCGGAATTTGCCTCAGAACCACTGATTAATGATCAAATATATGATTATATAGGCACTGAAGGAATTGGCACTGGCCCACATGTTTGCTATCTTTGTGTTGGAAATAAATCCTTACAAAAACTTGGATCGGTAAGAAAAGAATTTTATTAACAAAAATAAAAGAAAACAAAAAAGGCAGTTTGCAAAATGCAGTGAGCTTGAGCAAGACTTTAACTGTAAGTTCTAGCCCAAAAACCACACTCCTAGATTCAAAAGTAAGGGTTTTTATACACGGTCCTTAACGCGACACTCAATTCAATTCAATTCAATTCAATTTATTCGACTTATTAACCGCCCCCTCTCCCCGAAGGGACTCGGGGCGGTGCACAGGAAATATAAAAACACAATATATCACAGAATAAATACATAAATACTTAAAACTATATTAAATTAACACCCTGTGCTAAAATCTACCCCATTAAAACTAATCCATAAAACCCAATGTACAAATTTCTCTGCTAAAACTTAGGCTAGGTACGGTAGGTTAGGCCAGGCCGGCCTGTTGGAAAAAGTAGGTTTTTAGTTGCTGGCGGAAGGAACGGAAGTCCGTGATAGATCTAAGTTCCCTTTCCCTCCCCTTTGGTCCCATTGGATAGGTCCTCAGGGGTTACAACTCATCCGAGGTGCCTATTAAGAATACAATAACCCTTCCCCCGCCCCTTCCTGCCCAAGTGCAGTTGCAGTTTTAATCCCCAGCTAATCTCCAATGGTCAGAAGTTTTTATTTTTGGATTTTAGCATTCCCTACATTTGGACTTAACGCCAATGCAAAAATGTCTCTTCGAGTATACGCAGATTTTGATCAAGTAGATCAAAAGATATAATAAGTCAGGAGGCAATAGTTCAGTAGTCAATAAAAGGGAGTAACATAATTTATTTCTATATGCATTTAGGTTGCAATGTAATATCGGAATGGGACAACTCTGTGTGGCTAGCTGGGGGCCGAACCCCCGCCACTGATAAGTCACCTCTGCCCACTCTCTGCTGCCAAACCATTGCAGGACAATTCAACATGGGCAATTCACTGCGGGGAGAACCCGCTGTGGGCACCCAGATGGAGAGCTGGAGGGCAAGTTGGCAAGCGAGGAGAGGCAGGCATGTGGCTGGGTGAGCGACTGAGCAGGTGGGCACAGTGCACAGTCGTGATGGCAGCAGCCGGGGGCAGATTCCGCCTGAGATGAAGCGAGATTAGAGTTTTTAGCACTTTGGGAAGCCCGCAGTTCCTCGTAGATACGCAGTATTGGAAAAGCCAAGCAGGAAGGAAGAGAAAAGGAGAAAAACTCTATGCTCCAACTGTGAGAAAATAAAGATACACCAAAACATTTGCAACAGCTGCTGCTGTGTAATAGAACACCCCTGTCTCTTTGCTCCCTGGCACAATTGGCCAGTTTGTCTCTCTTTCTCCTCTCTCTGTCCTCCCACCCCAATGGCTCAGAGTTAACAAAAATTACATATGTATCTTATATATATATAATATATTTTGCACACACAAACATATATGTTTTTGATGTGTGTGTGTATGTGTGTGTGTTACATTTGTGCTGATAAATAAAGGGAGATTAGTATAGATCTATTTCAAGCTATTTAGCTCTCATCAGCTAGCCATACCCTTACTGGGATTTGAACCTGGGAAGTATTACATGTGAGGCATTTGTAATTGGCCACAGGTTCTCCTCCTTGATCAGCTGAGTCAGGGGAATGCGTATATATTGTGTCACAACACCCTGGTATGCCCTAAATATGGGAGGGAGCAGAATTGCTTCCCTTTTCTGTCTTTCGGCTCACCCTAGGAGCCATCCAGACAGAAAGCTATTTTTTCATTGCCTTTGTTATATTTGTGTTACGTTTGTGCTAATAAATAAATAGAGACTATTATAGATCTATTTCAAGCTATTTAGCTCTCATCAGTTAGCCATACCCTTACTGGGATTTGAACCTGGGAAGTATTATATATATAGTTATATTTACCGGTCCCCAAATTTTTCCAATGGAGTTGTCTCCTCCTGTAAATGCTGAAGTGTCCGTCTCGTCCATTTTCCTTTTATGACATAGATTTGTGATATCATCAGGTATCTTAAGCCTATGTTTGAGGTCTAATAAATAATATTGCTTATTGAACTAAACCAATGGGTATGTATAATCACATAGAAGCACTAAAATCAGTGTGACTTTTAACAGTGTAATAATTTTGATTTGAATATTTATAAAATTTACGGTTGATGTAACTTGGTTTGAAATCAGGTTTTCTCAAAAACATCACCCATTATTTTTTATTTGATGCACCTTGTTAGGGGAGGAGAATGAGTCTCTTTGGTGTTAGGGTTTGTCCATCCCCAAACCACTACCTTTAAATAAAAATGTTAGGAAAATCTCTTCCGCAGAAAACACAGACATCATATTTCTTTGGTTGACTGTGGATCTCACCAACTTGTTATATTTGGAAAGCACATCACATACTGTTGGAATGACTGGAATTCTCATTAAAAAAAACACTTCCAGTACACAGAAGTAGAATAGAATAAATCTTTATTACGGTCAAAGACCAGCAACACTCTTTACATTTAACCATATATTAAAAAGTACTAACTTTAAGATATAATTTTAAAAATGTCAGCACTATAAGTGGAAAGTAGCATACATGTTCTCACTTTGTTTGGGTCATTTGCTGGTTTACCTAGGTCAGGGGTGTCCAAACTTGGGAACTTTAAGAGTTGTGGACTTCAACTCCCAGAATTCCCCAGCCAGCCATGGCGGCTGGGGAATTCTGGGAGTTGAAGTCCACAACTCTTAAAGTTCCCAAGTTTGGACATCCCTGACCTAGGTGCAAAACGTTAAGTATGTATGTAAAAACCATGGTCCAGAAATTGTTAGAGATATGTCCAAATGATTGGTACAAGATCACAACTATCCTTCTATAACCAATTTTTTTCTTATGGACATTGCGGAAGCACAGAATTTTGCCACTGCATGCGTAGTAGCCGGGTTCGTGTCCTGGAAGAGGAAGTCTAGATAAAATTTGTCTGCCCTCCCTGGTAATCTCTGTAATAAGGGGAGAATATATGCAGACCTGCAAGCTCTGTATAGCTCACAGTGTAGTAGAACGTGTGAGATATCTTCCACTTCTCTTTTACCACATATACAAAGTACACAGAAGTAAAAACAGGGAGAGAAAGAGATGGTAACAGCCACAAATAATGCAATATGAAACTTATAGAAATGAAGCTTCTAAGACAAGGGTAGGCAAACTTTGCAACTTTAAGCTTTGCTGGCTGGAGAATTCTGGGAGCTGAAGTCCTTCAGACTTAAAGTTGCAAAGTTTGCCCACCCCTGTTCTAAGATAACAATCTCTGTCCGGTAGCAAATAGATTTAGAGCCAGTTACACAACAAACAGGATCAGAAAAATTACACCCAGCTGCTCCAGTTGGATAAGGATCTATTCTTGACCTCATGACAAGTTACCAGCTGGATTTTGCAGTCCAATATAAAGCTTATGGCTCCTGCTAGAGCTGCCAAGTTGTAGGGTTTTTTTTCTCTTCACTTCGGAATACTGAAGCACTAAAAGAAGTCGCAACTACACTGCCCCTACTCTGTTTCCTTTCCAGACTTAGATAGTCATAATTTCTTCTCAGATTAACAGAGTTGGAAGGGACCTTTCAGGTCATCTAGTCCAACCCCCTTCCCAAGCAGGAGACCCTACATGTGCCTCTACCTAGGATCGAACTCACAGCCTCCTGCTTGTGAGGCAAGAGCTCTACCTCTAGGCCACAGCAGCTTCCCACCTGCCTTTGGTTAACCACGGAATGAGATAACTTGCCAATTCAGCACAGTCAAGTTGCCATGGCTAACTCACCACAGCCAACTCACCATGGCCAACCCTCCATGAGAAAACTCTCATGGAACAATTCAACAATTCAATTTAATTATTTTAAGTTATTTCAAAAAATATTTTAACTTTTGTCACTCCCGATTCATTGTGTCCCTTCTTTGGCATCCTTTAATGATTATATTCCACCATTTCTTCGATAATAGTGTAAATTGTCCTGCAGAAAGTTGACTATGGCAAGTTGATTGTGGCAGGATGGCCACGGTGAGTTGACCTAGCTCAGCACCAAATCCCAATTGTTTCCCTATCTTGGCAAAGGTAAGTTAACATTGTCAGGTGAAAATGGGGCAAAGGCATAGAATCAGAACATCCAAAGATTAAAAAAATAATTGAAAAAATATTTATTACAAAAAATAAACTAACATTCCTGACTTGGAAATTTTGGAATGTCTTGCTCTCAGCCAAGGTTAAGACTTCTAGTCTATATCATTGCAGTGGCACAGTGGTTAGAATGCAGTACTGCAGGCTACTTCTGCTGACTGCAGGCTGCCTGCAATTTGGCAGTTCAAATGTCACCAGTCTCAAGGTTGACTCAGCCTTCCATCTTTCCGAGGCGGGTAATATGAGGACCCAGATTGTTGGGGGACAATATGCTGACTCTGTAAACTGCTTAGAGAGGGCTGTAAAAGCACTGTAAAGCGGCATATAATTCTAAGTACTGTTGCTATTATGCACCCCATATACAACCTGCTTTGTGTGTGTTATAAGCTCAAGGTCCTAGAAAGAGCTTC
Source organism: Rhabdophis nuchalis (assembly GCA_039707465.1). Lineage (NCBI taxonomy): Eukaryota > Metazoa > Chordata > Lepidosauria > Squamata > Natricidae > Rhabdophis > Rhabdophis nuchalis. The sequence continues at coordinate 163,798,093 of CM077646.1, forward strand.
CGGAGAGAAGACCTACAGTGCTCTGAGTCAAAAGCTATAGTATATTGATTAAAACATAGAAGAAGCAGTGTGTGAACACATAAAGGTTCTAAATGAAAGCACATGCCTTGTAAATGTTTATGTCACAATGCAAACCCTTGCAAATGAGTCAGGATGATGCCACAATGAAAGCTATACTTGGACGAACCCTCAATCACAGGGGAGAGCCATATGAAATTCAACAGTAGATGTTTTCTTGAAAGGAACTGCTTAAAAAAGCACTTGTTGGATTAGTTCCATAATGGTAACTCTATAGACTAAAAATACCGTCAACATACCACACCAAAGTATATCTTCTCTTATTCTTGTGGTAACCATTTGGAAGTCTGCTTTCAGCCACAGAAATATCCCAATGGAATGGAATGTGTGGATGACCTTGGGGAATGAGGGGAAGAGATGCTGCCTAAGTAACAGTCACACAAGATAGTCAGACACCTCCAGTGGCTTAATGGTCAGAAAAAGAAACCGAGGAAGGACCCTTGCTAGTGGATCAAGCAGTTAAAAAGGATGTATGGGTAGGGTTGTGTGCATGTGAGTGAAGGAGAGATTCTTCTCCCCAAGCCTGGGCACAATTGGCAGCTTGCCAGTTTGGATGTGGACAAAAGTCTACAAACTTGGAATGGTGTGTGTGTGTGTGTGTGACTGTGTGTGTCTGTGACTGTGTGTGTAACCATGACTCCTGTTTAGCTTATCTTTCTTGTTTGGGGGTGGGAGCTGCTGGATAGTGAGGCTGGGAAGCCTTGTGGGACGACAGAGATTGAGGTGGCTGGATGGAGTCACTGAAGCAGCAGGTGTGAACCTAAATGGACTCCAGAGGATGGTAGAGGACAGGAAGGCCTGGAGGAATGTTGTCCATGGAGTCACAACGGGTCGTATATGACTTTGCAACTAACAACAACAACAACAACCAGCCTGCCTTTGGAAACCAGACTGGAAAGCCCAGGTTTGCAGCAAGTTGACTGGGACGAGTTGTCCCCTCAGTGAATTGCCCAGGGTGAGGTATCCCACAGCCAGGTGGCAGTGGCCAAGTGGCCATGTGTCCCTTTCCAATTAAAAGTACCGGTGGTGACGTTTGTACTTGCAAACTTGCAAGATTCTATTAATAATCTTACAGGTAAAATAGAATTAATGCATCCAGGTATGTTTCCTATCTGCTTACTAGCTGACACTCACATTCTAGGCCTTGAATCTTCAGTGTGATGCCCGCATGTCTCCAGCTATCCTTCTTGGGACCAGGCTCCCTGTTTTACCTGATTTTCTTTAAAATAAATATTTTCATAATAAAAACAATCATTTGGATTCTAACACACTAGAATCTAGCTCAAGCATTATTGCTTTTTCTAACAATATTTTTGGATCACACATATATCTTCTTGAAAAATAAAAATGAAGATTAGCTGCAGTCCAGAGCTTTGTTTGGAAATTTTCCTACTTGCCTAGTGATGGGGGTAGATAGGTAAATAAATGCAAATTAGGGAGAGACAGGAATTGTTCTCATGTGTTTGTTTCTTGGGTATATTGTTGTGTTATGACTTGTGGTATTCCCTTTAGCAGTCATTTTGTGAGAGCGTTTATAACAGTGGTAGTCAACCTGGTCCCTACCACCCACTAGTGGGCGTTCCAGCTTTCATGGTGGGCGGTAGGGGTTTTGTCCGATACTGAAGTACTTTCCTTTTTAAAAATTTAATTGACTTCCCTACTTTATAAATCACCATTACTGTGGAACTAGTGGGCGGTTAGAAAATTTTACTACTGACAGAGATACAAAAGTGGGAGGTAGGTATAAAAAGGTTGACTACCCCTGGTTTATAATATGCTTTGAATTCTAGATATGTTAATGGCTGAAAATGGTTGGAAATTTCTGTCGTGGGAAAATAAACCCTTTCCAAACTATTGAATGATAGACAGGGTAGCTGCAGCCAAAGTAGATGTAACAGTAATAATAGAATGGAATATTGTATACTGTACTTACTCTGAACCAATATTATACCCCTTTTTACTGCATACAGAGGAAAATGAATAGAAAGATCAGAAGAATAGCAGGTGGGAGATGCAGCATTAATATTAATAATATATTAATGTTAGTATATTAATTAGTATTACAAAAACTCTCATTGTATTTGTCTGTACCCTCAAGTTAACCCAAAAAGTGCATCGCACCACAACAATTTTGAATCAGGATCCCAAAAATTTGCTAATGTGAAGAATGTTTAAAAAGTCCAGGGGACCCATGATTTCCCTGGAAATGAAATTTACACAATGTTCAGACCAGTTTTATTCACAGTTTATGGCCATTGTAGGATCCACACGGTCACATGATTTCCAATGCTCCTTGCCAGCTTCTCAAAAGCAAAGTCAGTGGGGAAGCCAGTAGGAAGTCCGAGGTTGCTCCCACTCCCACTGGGTTTGGTTTTTTTTGGGTTAGCCCATAGTCATTATGTTTATCTGTTTAATAAGTAAATATGAACTTATGATTTAAGTATACTTGTTACTATAATTATTTTTCTATTTATGATACCTTCTCTTCTTAGATGATCATGGGACCCTCCAGCATAGAGGTAAAAATATGGTCAGCCCCAAATTTAATGTGTCACATCAGATTACACTACCTTTATGCAGCAAAGGATGACCCAATAAGTTTCAGGCTTATCTACTTAACCTTAGAGTTAAGTCAATTTCTTTAGGTTATGACCTGGCAGCCATACAAATAAAATCAATCCGTTCTCATTTGAAATAAATATGCTTCTTTTCCCCCCTTGCCATTTATCATTACCTTCCAGCTAATAATATAAATGCAAGGGAGAGGGGAGATATGGAAATATCACAAGATTGCAAAGAATGCGGGTTGAATTACCGTATTTTTCAGAGTATAAGACGCACCTTTTTTCCTCTAAAAAGAGGCTGAAAATCTGAACATCAAATACAGCATTTTTTTGCCTCCTGAAACCCCACCCCTTCACCAAAATCGCCACACGCCTACCCTTATGGAGGCTTCCAGAGAGCTCCTGGGGGCTGGGGAGGGCAGAAATGAGCAAAAAACAGGGCGTTTTTGCTTCCCCCCCAGCCCCCAGCAGCACTCTATAAGCCTCCATAAGGCTATGCATGCAATTTTTTTGACCCCAAAAAGGCCTGTTTTCGCAATAAATGTGCCATTTTTTTGCTCAATTTTGACTCCCCCCAGGAGCACTCTGCAAGCCCCCCCCAAGGCTATTCATGCCTTTTATTTTAAAAAAATGGGCCCATTTTTGTGAAAAACGAGCCGTTTGGGGGAGGTTTGCAAAGTGCAAAAAGGGTTTTTTTTCTCCTTTTGGAAAGCTGTTTAGTTAGAGTGATTGAAGAGAATTCCGTTGGTCAAGTACTGTGCCTGCAGAAACAAAGATTTGTTCCAAAGGTGGTCAGTGATTTCCTTCTCCAGCACATGGGTAAATACATCTGGAAACATCTACCTACCTACCTACTCTCTCTCTCTCTTCCTACCTATCTACTGTATTTCTCTCCCTCTATATACCTACCTACCTATTCTCTCTCTCCCCCTACCTATCTACGGTATTTCTTTCTCTCTCTATCCCTCTACCTACCTACCTATCTACACACTCTCTCTCCCTACCTACCTACTGTATTTCTCTCTCCCTCTCTCTCCCTCCCTCTACCTACCTACCTATTCTCTCTCTCTCCCTACCTACCTACTGTATTTCTCTCTCTTTCTCTCCCTCTCTATCTACCTACCTACTTTTTTAAAAAAATTGCCTCTTCAAAACCTGGATGCGTCTTATACTCTGGTGTGTCTTATACTCCAAAAAATACGGTAAAAGGCTGTTTTAGGATTATCCCATCATGTTCTGATTCTTAGGAGGCATCTCTTGTATTCAATACAGATTGGTTTTTATTACAGGTTTTGGAAGATATAAAGCTGATTTACGAGTCTGAGTGATTAGCTGGAACAGGATTCATTTAATGGTGGATATGTCTGTGTGCTTATGTCTGTGTACTGTATGTATAATGTATGCATGCTTTTAATATAGCATTTCATGTCAGGATTGGTGAACCCAGCACTGTTAAAGGACCAGATTAAAAACATAAAAGGAAGAAATGAAAAGGAAGTCATTCAGGGAAGGGGAAAAAAGATGCTATAAAATGCCACAATGCAAATTCAAAGACCCGTTTAAAAAAATAACAAGATTGAAAACATGAGTTGCTTAGAAGCCACAATTGGCTTCTGCTTATGGTTTACTGGCCTTTGTTAGATATGCAATTATGATAAATTGAAAAGCAAGCTTTGAATAGGGCTAAAGATTAAGCTGCCAAGTTACCCCTCCTCCTCATGGTGTGTGGTAGCACAGAAATATATCTCTTAATAGAGAGAAACTTTCCCTGGGACTTTTAATATTTTAAATTGGCAAATTTCAATGAATCTTTTCAACTGATCTATTTGCTGCTTATATTTTATGAATGTGTACTATATTATTTTTTGTTATATAATGAGGTTGTTTTATTTTGTTCTTGTGCCCCCAAGTCATTATTGTCTGCTCATGACTGCCTTGACCAGACCACAGTTTGCTTGGCAAGTTTTTTTTCTGACGTGGTTTGCTCTTGCCTCCTTCATAGGGCCAAGAACGAGGTCACCCAACTGGCTTTATACCTAAAATGGGACTAGAACTCACAGTCTCCCAGTTTAACCTGATGCCTTTAACCCAGGGATGGGTTCCGGCTTCTGCTACTGCCAGTTCGCTCAGGGATGTCGGGTGGTGGTGGTGAGGGGAGCACACTACTCACGCATGCGCAGTGCTTAAAAAAACCAAGATGGCGCTGCCTACGGCACCGTCGATACAACTGGTGTGGGGGCGTGGCCGGCTGAGTTACTACCTACTTGGCTAAACTGGCCTGAAACAGTAGAAACCCACCTCTGCTTTAAGCAGTGGTTCTCAACCTTCCCAATGCCACAATCCTTTAATACAGTTCCTCCTGTTGTGGTGACCCTACCAACCATAAAATTGGTATCTCGGTTCCTAAGATCATCAAAAATATGTATTTTCCGATGGTCTTAGGTGATCCCTGTGAAAGGGTCATTCGACCCCCAAAGGGGTCCCGACCCACAGGTTGAGAACCACTGAACTATACCAAACTAGCTCTCATATTGTAAGTTTAGGATTCTGGAAAGTCTATTTTTAAGATTTATTACAGTTCTGTACAGCCTTTCTTTTGCAAATTCAAGACAGTGTTCTTAGGACCAGTTTCTTTCCACGATTGGCTGTAAGAATATGCTTGAGCAAAAATAACAGAGTGAGCTTTTATGGCTAAGGCCCTGCCCTTTGGAACGACCTACCCCCTGAACTCCGCACCATCTCCAACCTCCGCCTCTTCCGCAAGTGTCTGAAGACACACCTATTCCATCTAGCCGGCCTAGCGTAACCCCCATTACTGACTCTTAGATAGTTTTAAATTTGGGTTTTTTAAATTCGGTTTTTAGTGCAGGGTCTATTAGAATAAGTTTTTTAAAATTTTATGTTTTATATGTGTTTTAACATCCCTGTGCGCCGCCCTGGGTCCGTTTGGAGAAGGGCGGGGTATAAATTTAATAAAATAAATAAAAAAATAAATAAGAGTGAACTTGAATTTGAGCCTGGCCCAACAGCTTAAACTCTACAAATTTGCTCTTGCTCTAAGAGAAACTGACTGGCCCACCATCCCTCATGATCTTCCATGGTTGCAGGGGGATTAGAAGATGAGCTCCTGGCTCCCAGCCTGGCATTTTAACTACTACACCACACAGGATGGCATTTAAACAAAACTAAAACCGGTATTAAGTGAAACGATTAATTTGTTTTATATGGAGAGCATCACACTGCTGATTTAAGCTGTTACTCATAAGCACACTTCCAATTTTTGAAGGAAGAACAAAGCAATTTAAAGCCTTAGTTTGGGATGAATAAAAGGGGAAGGGCAGGTTTCCCAGTGAAATCCTTTTAATATAAAAAAGCAACTCCCAACTACATATTATACAATGATAAACAAGCATGACATTAGGAACTAGTAAGCATTGTCAGTTGTAACCTAGCTACTTCTTTTGTGGCTTAGTATATTTTGTGAACTATTTGATTTTTATGTGTTATGCCAACCCATAAAATGACTAAATTTATTAACCAAATTAAGCACATTATTCTGAGTCATCGTGAATTTCTTAACAGATGTGGATTAGAGCCAAATCCAACATTGGATCAAATCTCTTGGTCCAAATCCAACACTCAAATTATTACAACATAATCCAGTGTATGGTTAATTTGAAAGTAAATCCATTTACTTTTTCCCAGATTAATGTATTTAGATTTGCACCTAATTTCCCTTTTATATATCAGTTCAATTGTTAGGCTAATTTGCTAAAGCTTAGAAAGGAACATTTTTATTTAGCAGTGGTAAAGTTAAGTTGGAACTACAATTTAAGGGTACATTAATTTATACTTGGAGACTATTTTGATTGCAGTGAAGAAAATGCACACTAAAATAAATAAAAATGGGCATAATTTGAACAACAAAGCAGTAGTTTTTTTTAAGGCAGTAGTGTTTTTTAAATGTTAACTTAGCATAATATTTTGTTCTTTTAAAAAGAACATTTGGGGTATATGTACATTTATTTCACGTTTGTAAATCCCTAATTTATAAATTAGACAGTTAAAAAATAGGGGGTAAAAAGTGAATCTTAAGCATGCTAACTCAGAAGTAAGCCTTTATACATATTTTGAAATAAAGTAAGTTTATTTCAAAATATGAATAAATAGAATTTTGCAACCTTCAGCTTCTTTCAAAATATGAAACTCTATAAACTAAATGACAGCTGAGACAGCCAGTTCTCTTGGCTCCCTAAATATAAGAACCAGAAAAAGAGCTTCTGTATTTATATATTATATGTAAGAGGAATGTGCAACTTCAGTAAGCATATGAAGCAAGGATGGTTGCTCCCAGTTCAGCTCGGATCGGGCAAACCAGTAGTAGTGGCAGCAGGAGGCTCCGCCCACCCACCTGGACGGTTCTGTGCATGCGCAGAAGCATCACATGCGTGGGCGTGAGCAAACTGGTAGTAAAAAAATTAGAAACCCATCATTGGTACGAAGAAGAGGTAGTGCCAGCAGCTACAAGCAGCACTGAACTCAATTTCTTTTTATAGATAGTCCTTGACTTACAATCATAATTGACACAGGAATTATGGTTATAAATCATGCCAGTCATTAAGCAGGTCATCATATGGTTGACCCAATTTTGCAATGTTTTTTTCTAGTGGTCATGAAGCAAATCACCATGGCCGTAAGCAAAATCCATTATCAGCAATGGGAGGTTTTTGCCAGAAACAAAAAACTAGTTTTCAGCAAATAATAATAATAATAATAATTGAGTAAATCACAGTCATGTACATTGCAAATCAGTGGTGGGTTTTGCTCCCGTTGCAACCGGTACACTGGGAGCCGGGCATGCACCACAGGCATGCGCGCTGCACACTCATGCACACCCACCGCCTGCAATGCTCCAGCTGCTCAGCAGAGCGCCGTACGCATGCGCAGATGGCCCGGTTCCTTCAAATACAGGTAAGGAACGAGCAGGCGGGCCCTCCAAAGCACTGTTCCGGTACGGTGGCTGCTGCTTCCAGCATACCGGGGCGTACCGCCTGCAACCCACCACTGTTGCAAATGATCATATTCTTGCATTCTCGCTCTTATACATTTTCTGCTCATTCCCATTGTGCCCTTTCAATTGAATTTTGTGCAGAGGTGGGTTGCTCCTGGTTTAGCTGAACTGGTAGTGGAATTCAGGCCTGAGTCGCAGAACCAACAGTGACCCAGGCCTGCCATGCCTCTTAACCAGTTTCCTCACTGCTGCTGAGCCGCCACCATTTTGGTTTTTAGTGACTGCGCGTGCACAGTTCACTGTAAATTGTTCTGTGCATGTGCGAAGAACAATTTATATTGAAAAGTGCACATGCGGGCAGAGTGTAGTAAAACCGGCAGCAACCCACCCCTGATTTTGTGGCAGCTTTCCATCACTTTACAGGTGCAATTCACAGTGCTATTTTTAAGCTACAAAGTCCTATATTGCTTGTTCTCTAGGCCAGTGGCCCCCAATCTTTTGGGCACCAGGGACCAGTTCCATGAAGAGAGGTTTTTCCACGGACTGGAAGTGTTAAGTCCTCAGGCTTACGACCGTGCCAACAAGTCTGGTGAACTTTGAATTACCGCATTCCGGAATGGAGCCGGCAGCCGCGTCTGATTGGCTAAGACGCGGCTGGCCGGATTCTGTCTAGAAATCTGAAACAATGTTGCAGAGGCCTTGCTGAAAAGGTTTCCCGCCTGAAAGCTGTATATAAACTGCTGTCAGGCAGGGAAGCCTTGCCAGTAATGATCCTTGTGTATTGTAAATAGTTGCTGAATAAATGTTCCTGTTGTTTGATTATGCCTGAGTCGGAATCCTTCTTCTAATCCAACAGGAAGGGGTGTGGTTTCGTGTGCTGCCTGCATCCTGCGGATGGGGCTTCGCAGCCCGATTTCTGACACGCCACAGCCCGGGGTTGGTCCACAGAGACCCCTGCTCTAGGAGTTAGCTGGACTGCTTACTCTATACAGAAATGGCCTGCCTGCTGTTCCCAATCATCTCACCAACATGTTTTAATGGTCCTCCAGGCCTTTTAGGTCAAAGGGGAGTGGGCTCATGGGCTATGTTTTTCAGCTATGGTGCTTGAACTAAGGAATATCTTCTTTCTGGCACCCTCAGCATTGTCTTTCCAAACTAAAAGACGGAGCTTTTTCTGGAAGGCATTTGGTGAATGAATGGACACTATTGTGTTATTGTGCTAACTCTATTATTGTACTTTTAGCCAATTAATTATTTTGGTGCTGTGTCTTTTTGCTGCTCATGCTTTCATGATGTAAATCACTGGAAGTGTTATAAAATTATCATGAATAAATGGCACTTTTGCGGTGTGGCTCCTTCCACTATGTGGTTGGGATTGAAAATATATGATGACATTAAAAAGTGAATAGAACATCTGTAAAGCTGCCTGTTAACTATTTTGAGTAACATCTGCCAAAGAGGTCCTAGATCACAAACACATTTCTGTTTGCTGTTTAAATATAAAATGTCTTGAGATGATGAATTCAGAATTATATGCCAAACTCTGAACCTGAAATGCTGGATGTAATCCTGGTAGATAATTACCCATCGTTGCTTAATATGTCTCTGCTATATTGCCATATGCAAAAATAGCTTCTTTTTAGGAATAACGGGTTTAAATGTTTTCAATCTGATAAACAGGCTGAGTAGCTTTCATTTGATACTAATGAAATTGGAGTTAGGAATAGAGATCAACTCCCCCATAAATCAACCAAAAGAAACTATCACAGCACTAAACATGTTTGTTCAGAATCAGGACGTACTAAGTTACTGTTTCAGCATTGTATGTCCTTTTGAAATCTCAGTGTTTTGAAGTAGGATATTTCAGTTAGCCTCAGCTATATTCTGGAACCTTTACAATGGCAGCCATAAGGTCAACTGTAAGGTTTATAGTACAGGACAAATGAATGCAGGAATTTTAAAAAATCATCAAAATATTCTAAGGATTACATAAAGCATGATTAAGACATTAGGAGAGTAAATACATTTTTATTAGGTACCAAAAAAGAGTACAATTGTATTCAGGTCTTTTCCCGTGTAAGAATGAGATTGTCTTGGCAACGTTTCGGCGAGATCTCACTCACCATCTTCAGGCTGGTAAGATGGTGAGTGAGACCTCGCCGAAATGTTGCCAAGACAATCTCATTCTTACACAGGAAAAGACACGAATACAACAGGACCAGCATACCTACACCCGTGAAAATCTACAAATGTGTGTGTATGTATGTTATGTATGTGCTGATAAATAAATAAAAGGAGACTAGTATAGATCTATTTCAAGCTATTTAGCTCTCATCAGCTAGCCATACCCTTACTGGGGTTTAAACCTGGGATATAAACGGCTGTGTGCGTATGTTCCAGCAATTTCAACCATACTTGGTACACCAATGACTTACCCACTGGCGACAAATACTGTGCAGGTAAGATACCTTTAACACCCCTCAGGGTTTATGTTCTGTTAAGATGTAGCCTGTTGTGCCTTTAAATGGCTTCTACTGTACTGGCGCAAAATGACTTCTACTGTACAGCACAGTGGAGTTGCCATGGTAATGGCTTCACAGTAGTCCGCAAGGAGACTCCCTCTGGTAAGGGGGAAAATCCAACATTAGAAATTACATTTGGTCAGGACATTTCCCCCCATAAATAAATATCCAGGAAATGCTGAGTTATTGGCTAGTATTTCATAAAAATCAGTATCATAAGAGAGAGTCCCTTCTCTAGTCTGTTTTTCAGAGCTAGTAAAACCCCCAGGTCGAATTTAAAATGTGAAGAAGGAAGCAATTCTTCAGATATGATTCCAAAAAGATGTACATAGCAGCTTGAAAGAATTGCAAGCAAGCGCTACATTTATTGGCTAATGCATACTAAAGCCCATTTGGGACTCAGATCTGAAATGTTGCATAAGCTTAATTGGAAGATACATACATGTGTATGTATCTTCCTTCACACACATGTGTATGTGAATGTGTACTCTGTTGTTTCCAAGAGCATTATAGGACAAAAATAAGGCTTTGAAATGTATATTACAAAATTAATGTGCTCAGTTAACCTGTAATAGGCATATGAATGTTCTTATTCTTTACTAGCCGTTCCCGGCCACGCGTTGCTGTGGCCCAGTCTGGTTAAATGGCCAACAAATCTGTGTGTAGATCTACACCTGCACACACAAACACGTACACACAACCACCGTATATCCCCCAACTACCTACCTACTGTATTTCTTCCTCTCTCCCTCTACCTACCTACCTACTGTATTTTCCCTCTCTCTCTCTATCCCTCTACCTACCTACCTACCTACCTACCTACCTACCTACCTATTGTATTTCTCCCTCTCTATCTATCCCTCTACCTACCTACTGTATTTCTCCCCCCTCTCTTTATACCTCTACCTACCTACCTACTGTAATTTCTCCCTCTCTCTCTATCCCTCTACCTACCTACCTACCTATCTGTATTTTCCCTGTCTCTCTCTATCCCTCTACCTACCTACCTACTGTATTTTTCCCTCTCTCTCTATCCCTCTACCTATCTACCTACCTATTGTATTTTTCCCTATCTCTCTCTATCCCTCTACCTACCTACGTACCTACCTACCTACCGTATTTTTCCATCTCTCTCTCTCTCTATCCCTCTACCTACCTACCTACCATGCAGCCTCCTGGGACCAAAAATGGGCCACATGGGAGTGTGCCACCCCCTGCACCTTGTTTTGGGCCTAGTAGGCCATGCAGCCCCCTGGGACCAAAAACGGGCCACATGGGAGTGTGCCACCCCCTGCATCTTGTTTTGGGCCTAGTAGACCTGCCTGAAGCCTCCTGGGACCCAAAATGGGCCACATGGGAGTGTGCCATGTGTGAGGGAACGTTGGAGGCTTATTCAGTTGCTGAGGAAACGACCGTTGGAAATGTGAGGGGCATGTGCGTGACGCATCATAAGAAGCAGTCGGGTGGGAGGAGCTTAAGGGAGGTGAAAACCTCAGAGGTGCGTACCTTTTACATTTGTGCTCCTTGCACATGGCACAGGTGTGCCAGCCACACAAACTGTACGTATAATTGCTTCAGAGGTTCTTGGGAACATTGTTTGAAAATTTGGTGCTGATCGTGCAGTACTTTCTGAGATTAGCGGCTTTGCACAAACTATTTTAAATTTTTATTTATATAGATTGCAGCTATTAATGCTGAAGACAAACATATGATGCAGTGGTAGTGAAAATAATGTATTGTTTGAAGAAACACTGTCCTTCCTCCATCAAACAGGCCTTTGGTTTGATTGTTTCTCTCTATTTTCTCTATTCTCTATTTGCAACCATCTCAGCACCATCTTCATTCATCTTCCCATGCTATGTAACAAGAACATTGCTGTGCATATATTAAAGGTAGTCCTCAACTAAAACCATTCATTTAGTACAGTGATGGGATTCAAAAAAATTTACTACCGGTTCTGTGGGTGTGGCTTTGTGGACGTGGCAAGGGAAGGATACTGCAAAATCCCCATTCCCTCCCCACTCCTGGGCTAAGGTTATTGCAAAATCCCCATTCCCTGCCTACCCCACCAACCTGATTTCTAGCTCCGTTCTCCTGTTCAGGATAACAAAAGAAGATCAGCTGGGAGGCAGTGGGGGCGGGGCCAGCCTATTTGCCAGATCTCTGAACTACTCAAAATTTCTGCTACCGGTTCTCCAGAACCTGTCAGAACTGGCTGAATACCACCTCTGGTTTAGTGTCTGTTGAAATTACAGTGGCACTGAAAAAAGTGACTTACAACCGGTCTTTGTATTTATGACTTGTAGCATTCCCATAGTCACATGATCTCCATTTGCAAGCTTCCCAGCTGGCTTCTGACAAGCAAAGTCAATGGAGAAGCCAAATTCACTTAACAACTGCAGTGATTTGCTTAACAACCATGACAAAATTGATTACAAAATTGGGTATGATTCACTTAATAATGTCTTGCTTAGTAACAGAAATTCTGGTCCCAATTATGGTCATAAGTCAAGGGCTACCTGTATATAGTTTAGGCCAGTGTAATCTGTGTGTGATAGATTGTTTTACTAGAGTTGCATGAATGAAATTATCATTGTAGATAAATTGCCAATCTGCAATTAAACATTTCTGAAAAACTAGATCATATATTGGCTCTAACTCTTACCCTTCTTTTCAGAACATGTTCCTATACATTGCCATAAATTACCATGATGGTAATTTTCCTTGCTTGTAGAAGAAATTTTTGAATTTCACCTCTGGCTGTGATACCACAAGGTGAGATTTGTGAAACAGCTAGAGTGAAATGCAAAGGTACTTGAATTTCAAGTTTTTTCACATTTTTGTTCCTGGCTTTGAAACGGGGACCTTTTCCATGGTTTAAGACATGAATTTTTCCAGTAAAAGAGCCAGCTTTTTGTATCTCAGTTGTGTAGCCATGATGCAGTATACCAGAAAATATAGGTTCTAAATTAACCACTTAACAGAATAACAGAGTTAGAAGGGACCTTGGAGGTCTTCTAGTCCAACCCCCTGCATAAGAAGGAGACCGTATACTAGGGGTCTCCAACCTTGGCAACTTTAAGATTTGTGGACTTCAACTCCCAGAATTCCTCAGCCAGCTTGCTGGCTGAGGAATTCTGGGAGTTGAAGTCCACAAATCTTAAAGTTGCCAAGGTTGGAGACCCCTGCACCATTCTGGATCAAGGGCTGTCCAAACTCTTCTTTAAAACCCTCCAGTGATAAAACACCCATCGACTTCTGAAGGCAAGCTGTTCTACTGGTTCCACTTATCTGAAACTGATAAGAACAAATGTAAAATTGAGAACAGGTTTTATGTGGTATGCAATCATTAATTATATGAACGGGAATGATTTAATAAGAACACATAACGTTCACTTTGGGATAGTTATATCCCTTTGTGATCCTTATGCCATAGGAAACAAAGATCCCTAGGCAAATAAGTCTGGCAGTTCACCGAAGACAAGGTGATAAAGGACAACTATCACAAGTGCCCAAACTCTGTAACTAATGTAACAAAAAAAGTTTTAAAAAATGGACTTGGCAGAAGAATAGAGTCATCTATTTGGGATCCGATCCTATAGTTTTTACTTTAACTGCTATATAGCCCCTGCTTAAGATATCTGCAGCATCTCCCTTAAGATTGTTAAAAATGTGTTTCCCCTTTTTTACAATGCAAAACTTTAGGCGTTTTATATGAAACCTGGATGATTCCAAGATGCATTCACACACCCTACCTGTGAATTTCTTAGCAGTGGAAACCAAAGCAGATGACGTTCCGGTCCAATCTGTCAAGGTTTTTTTTTTTTTAATAATTTTTTAAATAATTTTATTTGTATACCGCATCCTCTCCCCAAGGGGACTCGGAGCGGTGCACAGGGAAATTAAAATAACTATAAAAATACATAAATAGAATAAATAAAAACAGATTAAACTAGATTATCCCTGTGCTAAAATCCCCAAATATAAGTTACCTAAAATCCCTTTCACCCTATTAGACGGAGACTAACCAAGGCCGGCCAAGCAGAAAAAGTGTGTTTTAAGTTTTTGACGGAAGGAGCGGAGGTCCGTAGTTGTTCTGATTTTGGGGGGAAGGTCGTTCCAGAGGGCCGGGCCCACCACAGAGAAGGCCCTTCCCCTGGGCGTCGCCCGCTGGCATAGCCTAATGGACGGCACCCGGAGAAGTCCCTCTCTGTGGGAGCGAATCGGCCGTGAGGATGTATGAGGCAGGATCCGATCCCGCAGATAGCTAGGTCCCGAGCCATGGAGCGCTTTAAAGATGATAATTAACACCTTGAAGCGCACCCGGAAGACGACAGGTAGCCAGTGCAGCTCGCGCAAGAGCGGTGTTATGTGGGTAGACCTTGCGGTCCCCATAATTGCTCGCGCGGCTGCATTCTGGACTAGCTGAAGTCTCCGGGTGCACCTCAAGGGAAGCCCCATGTAGAGAGAGTTACAATAGTCCAGTCGGGATGTCACGAGCGCATGAGTGACTGTGCAAAGGGCATCCCGATCCAATAGGGGGCGCAACTGGCGTACCAGGCGAACCTGGTAAAACGCCCTCCTGGCCACGGCTGTCACTTGATCTTCCATAGACAGCCGGGTATCCAGGAGGACGCCCAAGTTGCGCGCCCCATCTACAGGGGTGAGATGTTCGTCCCCTATGGCCAGTGATGGAGTCAACTGGTTGAATCGGGCAGCCGGGAACCACAGCCACTCGGTCTTGGACGGGTTGAGTCTGAGTCTGTTACTTCCCATCCAGGCCCGCACGGCTTCCAGGCACTGGCACATCACCGCTACCTATCTGTTTAAGTATACAGGTAGTCCTTAACTTAAGACCACACTTGGAACTTGAATTTCTGTTGCTAAGCCAGGCAATTGTTAAGTGAATCACACCCAATTTTATGAACCCCCCCCCCATAATTGTTAAGTAAATCATTGCACTACACTGTCAAGTAAATAAGTGTTGTTATTGAGCAAGTTCACCTTCTCCCATTGAGTTTGCTTGTTGGGAGCTGGCTGGGAAGGTGGGAACTAGTCACATGACCCCTGGATACTGCAACCATACATGCATGCTTGTTCCAAGTGCTCAAATTACGTGACTATGGGAATGCTGTGGTGGTTGTGGGAAGACTAGTCATATGTCACTTTTTCAGTGTTGTTGTAACTTTGAACAGTCACTAAACAAATGATTGTAAGTTGAGAACTATCTTTACATGTGCCATAACAGTGGTAATGGTTATAGATATAGACAACTTTTCTACAAGTTGTCTGCCCCTTTGTTGAAAAAGGCATTGAGCTGCAAGTTGCAGTTTTCAGTGTTTAATTTCAATTCATTAACCTACTTTATGGGTACTTAAGTGGAAAAAACAAATACTTCTTGTAACAACATTATCTGTGGTGGCGCAGTGGTTATAATGCAGTACTGCAGACTAATTCTGCTGACTGCCAACTGCCAGCAGTTCAGATGTTTGAGTCTCACTGGCTCAAGGTTGACTCAGCCTTCCATCCTTCCGAGGTGGATAAAATGAAAGACCGAGATTATTGGAGGCAATATATTGACTCTGTAAACTGCTTAGAGAGGGCTGTAAAGCAGCGTGAAGCCGTTTATAAGTCTAAGTGCTATTACTACCTCAAAGATTAATTATTAATTGAACTGTTCATAATTATTTTTTCATAAAATAGAATTTCATTGGATGTAATCTATGTTTTTCCCAAACCACTTTTGTCAACCTATTGGTTGAAATGCATACTTAAGAATGCAAGAGAAGCAATAGAGATGAAATAAAAATTCCTGCCATGTATTGAACACAATTGGGGAACTTCTATAGAAATAATCAACCAATCAATCAATCAATCAATCAGTTTAATTTGTAAACCGCTCCCTCTCCCCAAAGGGACTTGGGGCAGTGCACAGGAAATTAAAAAGCATATAAACAGAAACACATTATAAATATATAAAATCCAATTAAACAAACTAAACCCTGCACTAAAATCTTAAAATCCTTAAAACTAAACCCCTTAAAAACCCAATTAAAACAATTTAAACATTCAGACTGAAGGCTGGAAAGGTAGATTAGGCCAAGCCGGCCTGATGGAAGAAGTGGGTCTTTAACTTTTGGCGGAAGGAGTGGAGGTCCGTGGTTGTTCTGAGTTCAGGGGGTAGGTCGTTCCATAGAGCTGGGCCCGCCACAGAGAAGGCCCTTCCCCTGGACGTCACCCACTGGCATTGCCTAGTGGACGGCACCCGGAGAAGTCCCTCTCTGTGGGAGCGAATCCGTCGAAAGGATGTATGTGGCAGGATACGATCCCGCAGATAACTAGATGCAAGTTGTACATTTTATTCTTGTGCAGCTCCCGTTCAGTGTGCCTTACATCTTATCCAGAACCTTGTGCCCAAAGACTCTTCGGTGCCCCGCAGAGACTAGATTATGGCAATGTCCCCAAATTCAAAATGGACTCTCGTGGCACAATTACTATTTGTGATTGTAATAAAAAGGTAAAGTGTCTCTGCAACTCATCTTTTCAGACCAGTTTCTTTGGACGTCTTTGACTCAGCTATTTGAAAAAGTCACCGTCTGAAGAAGTAGAAGAAATATACAGTACACATCATGATCATGAAAATAGAAAGGACGGTCTAATTCTTTTTTGAAGTGGCCGTTTCCTTGAGCAGTGAGCTACACTAGTATATCCCATTGAAACAGATTTGTCATATGAAGCTATATCAGAATAACAGAGTGGAAAGGGCCCTTGGAGGTCGTCTAGTCCAACCCCCTGCTCAGTCAAGAGACCCTATACCAGGGGTCTCCAACCTTTGCAACTTTAAATCTGAAGGACTTTAGCTCCCAGAGTTCTCCAGCCAGCTTTGCTGGAAGCTGAAGTCCTTCAGACTTAAAGTTGCAAAGGTTGGAGACCCCTGCCCTATACCATTCCAGACAAATGGCTGTCCAGTCTTTTCTTAAAAACCTCCAGTAATGGAGCACCCAGAACTTCTGTATTGTACAACATTATTGTATTATGCACATCAGTGTTGTACATGTTCGAACATTCAGTGTTGTGATTTCTGGGTTGTACATCTATGTTGCGGCAATAATATCTATCATTTAAGGATAATGGTGTGACTTTTTCATACATACAAGTTATAATTCCTATTATATTATAATATACCATGAAACCTATCCATGCAAATAACTAAAGACTTGTCTCAGTGGCAAATATTATGACTGTATTACCTTCACATTTTTGTTGCGCTAAAACCCATCCCCATAGAAAAATGTTTCAATTCTGTTTTTCTTTTTCTACAGGCAAATAGGCAAGTGTTCATAGTAGTCCAATGATTAGGAGGGTCCATGATCTCCTATAAAAAGTATCTCATTATTGTAGAAAGGAAGGGGGTTGGTTTTGTTTACTTCTACTGGACAAATACTTATTGTTCTTGCGGAAATAGTCCACTGCTTCTATAAGTAGGATGCTGCTTATAATCCTGCCTGCATTATCTCTGCATTCCTAAATTTCCTTTTGCTTTTTCTCCCTTTTCCCCACCCCTAGGAAGAAGTGTGGTATGGCTCCAGTTCCCTGGCTATGTTGACGGACACTTGGGATAAATTTGGAAATTCTAACCCAGTTCAACAATCAACCTCTCCCAGAAACTCTGAGAACAATTTGGGAAGAAAACCTTACCTTTTGGGAATAGAGTCTTTTGCTCCAAAACTCTGGAGCACTGAAGGCATGGGAGATTCCTATGCAGCCACTTTCCCCAATGGGAATGGATTGATGTCACCTTCAGCAAGCCCACAGGCTTCCACCACTTACAGCAATGATTACAGCCCTTTCCCCCACTCCTTCTCAGCCTCACCCACAACTCAAGATCCTTCTTCGTTGCTGGTGCCTAAAGGGCATCCATCCCCTGATTGCCTCCCCAGTGTCTATACCTCCTTGGACATGGCACACCCTTATGGCTCCTGGTACAAAGCTGGCATCCACCCAGGCATCTCTACCAGTTCTAGCAACCCTACGGCTTCTTGGTGGGATATGCATTCCAACAGCAACTGGTTGAGTTCTCAGCCACAATCAGATGGACTCCAGGGTTCCTTACAGTCCATGCCGAGTCAGGCGCCCATCAGCCCCCAGCTACCCAGTTACACTTCTGAGTTCACAACTTTGAATCCTGCTCCTTACCCTGCAGTGGGCATTACTTCTTCATCACACCTTCTCCCTTCAGGACAACACATGCTGCCCCAAGAAATGTACAAACCCAAGCCAGTGGCCAATAACTCCCTGATGGAAGGCGGGATTGCCTTGAAGCCTGGAAGAGGGGGCTCCTTTGGCAGCACAACCGGCAGGTCCACTTGTGACTGCCCAAATTGCCAAGAACTAGAGCGGCTTGGGGCCTCAGCAGCCAGCCTGCGGAAGAAGCCTATCCACAGCTGCCATATCCCAGGCTGCGGGAAGGTCTACGGGAAAGCCTCACATCTGAAAGCCCACCTGCGATGGCATACTGGGGAACGTCCTTTTGTCTGCAACTGGCTCTTCTGCGGCAAGCGTTTTACGCGCTCAGATGAGCTGGAGCGCCACGTTCGCACCCATACCCGGGAGAAGAAATTTACCTGTTTACTCTGTAACAAGCGCTTCACTCGTAGCGACCACCTCAGCAAGCATCAGAAGACCCATAATGAAATGGGAGTGGGCAAACCGCCAGAAGGTGAAGCGGAGCGAGAAGAGGTTGCTACAGTGGCTAGTTCTCCCAGCGCTGCAGCCCTTCAAGATGGCCTGGCTGGAGAGGAAAAAGATGCCACCAGCCCTGAGCAAAGCAGTCTCCTGGAAATCTAGGGGCTACTTTGTGTGCTCCAGCTTGCTTAGTTTGTACCATCTCCACCATTCTTCCTTCAGTGCTTCCCGCTAAATAATTTATTTGTGGATGAAACACAACCGCTGTTGCCGTTAGCCATTCTTCTAGCTAAGATTGTACCATGTAAAGCTTCCCTAACCCCAATCCAGAAGCTGAATTCAGCTGGGACCTCAGAAGGTCTATGACTTGGTGGCTAAACTCTTGGAGGCAAAATCTGAAGCTACATCCTCTATTGTTCCTTAAGCTGTTAAAACCAAAATAGCCTCCCTGCGGAGATCTCTATGTGATCACTTGGATAATGGCCAAAATGTTGAACTCGTAATATCATGTGTAGGACTAGCCAAGTAGCAGGCTGGGCTGGACTGAAATAATTTTTTCTCAGGGTATGTCTAGGAATCACTTTCCATCTTATGTAAACCCAACTGAGCATATGATTCTGAGCACCTCTCCTAACTTCTGGCACCCGTAGGTGATGGGAAAACACAAGGGCCTTCTTTGAGATTAGAACACTGTATCTGCACCATTGAGCGTGCCCTTGTTCCCAGACACTAGTGCAATCTCTTACTCAGAAGATAATAGTCAGATAGTCATCTCGCAATGAGATATCTGGGTGGCAAACAAATGTGATAAGTACATAAATTAATAAGTTGATTAGCTTCAGATGCTGAAAGAGTGCTTATTATAGCTTTAAGAGCTGCAAGGGAAAAAATAGAGCAAGGAATCGTTCTTCAGGTGATTGATAGCGTTGATGAGAAAAGCCACAGCTGGTAAAACTGTGCCTATTTGTCAAGCTCTTTAAGATTTGTAAGCCCTGGCAGGATCCAGATATGGAATTTTATTACTAAGCCTCCACCCTTTCTTTAAATAAACTTGGAAGCTACTGGTTAGAAATTGTTGCTTCAGTAAATATAAAGGGAACTTTTGCTATTAAAATCCCATCCGATTTAAAACTAAAAGTCTGGGTTCTGGGCAGTAGGAGGCCTTAGGTAATAATTTTGGAAGGACAAATTAGCAGCCAATTATACAGCCATCACTCTTCCATCAGCATAAACCAGGATTCTATTCTCCCTCGATTTCTGTCCATTTTTTTTTAATGCAAGATCAGCAAGGATTGTGCAATTGATAGGGTCATGCAGTGATCACGCCAAAGAAGATTTTGGCATTTCGCAGGTAGAATTTCTGTCTGTTCCCCTGGTTTTGTATGAATGTCACATACGATGGCAAGAGCTAATTTGGGCCTTATTTTGAATATTAGAGGCATGACCTTATATAGAACAAATGGACTGTTCCACTGAAGTGCAGAAATAGAGAAATTCTAGTGTTCTTTACCAAGGTAAAGGAAAATGAAGAGGAAAACCAATAATTTCATAGGAGAAATAAGAAGAATAGCTCACAGGATGTCCCAAATAGGTGCTACAAGGCTGTTTTGAACCTTTCTCTTCCCATATATTTAATCTAGAAATATATTTATCCTTAAATTATGATGAAAAATAAATAGAGGTGAGGAGGTAGCTGGATTCTCCAAAAAGCCTCTAACCCAAGGCATCTATTTTCTGATCAGAATTGTCTCTCTGTCAATTGGGAAAGGGCTTTCCTTGTGCAAAACAGTGCCATCTGCAACTTGCTTTGTTCTTTTTAGTTGTAGCTTCATATTTCTGGGGAGAAATGGAATATTTATAACCTAAAATGCTTTTTGTTTTAAGTTCTGTTCATTTTTTATATAAAGAAAGATTCAGGTGGATTTGGAAGCTTGTTAATATTGGATATTTTGAGAAGCAAATTCTCAATATTTGAGTGTTCTAATTTTTGGTAGGGAACTACTTGGTTTAGCAAACCAACTATCAACAGCTTAAGCGTTAGAAAAGGAAATCCCTGGCACAACCCTCTACTGTTTTGGGGCATTATTCCTTTTCAAAAGTCTAATGTCTGTGGACCTATGTGGTTAAATGCTTTCCTTGTTGCTTTGATCTGTTTGCTTTTCAGCTCAGGTCAAGGCCACTGGATAGAAGACGAAAACTCACAGGGTTAATTACCAACAAGAGGTCATTGCTAGAAAAAAATATTCATGCGTGGAGTTCTCCCCTTCCATCTTGCAGTATTTAAGCACACTATTTCTACTGAGTTTCTGTGTGCTGCCCCCACCCCTTCCAACATCATTAATTGGCTTCTCAAAGGGAACCTCAAATGTGATTAACTCATAACATGGAGAAACTCTAAAAGTTTTGAGAGAGGGGAGTTACTATTAACTAGTTAATACAAAATGTAGTCCAGTACATTGCTTCAGAAGTGCAAATCATCACTGCTCAGGCAGCTCACATGGAAGCTCATTTTTGCTTTGGATTTTGCTTATTTTTAATTTAAAAAGAAAAAAAGAAAAATATAAGCTATGTTGGGGGGGGCGAGAATGCTGAAAGAAACTGGATCCTTATGTATGGAAGTACATTCTAATCTGGTGCTACTGTACCACATTTCTAATAAAGTGGCACTTTTACTGCCTGCAAAGTTACTGTTTCTCTGGAGCCTTTGTAGCTGCTCACAAGCATGCAAGCCGGGGGGAACCTGGGGTCTATATCAACCCCCACCCACCCAATATTCAAATACACTCACTTTTACCTTCCACATCTCACAAGAATAGCAGGAGTCAAACAGTGTAAGAGTGAAACATCTCTTCCTCTTCCTTCTGCAATGCCCAGTCCATCCATCCCGAGCAGGGTTTCTCAAGCTTCACAACTTTTAAGTCTGTGTGGACTTCAACTCCCAGAATTCTCCAGCCCGAACTTAAAAGTTCTCAAAGATTGAGATATGCTGATCCCTACCTACTTGAGAGGGACGTGATGGCTCAGTGGTGAAGATGCTGAGCTTGTCGATCAGTTGGCAGTTCGGCGTTTCGAATCCCTAGTGCCGCATAATGGAGTGAGCTCCCGTTACTTGTCCCAGCTTCTGCCAATCTAGCAGTTCGAAAACATATAAAAATGCAAGTAGAAAAATAGGGACCACCTTTGGTGGGAAAGCAACAGCGTTCCGTGCGCCTTTGGTGTTTAGTCATGCCAGCCAAATGACCACGGAAACGTCTTCAGACAGCGCTGGCTCTTTGGCTTTGAAACAGAGATGAGCACTGGCCCCTAGAGTCAGGAACGACTAGCACATATATGCAAACGGAACCTTTACCTTTACCTACTTGAGAAAGGCAAACCTAGATGAGCCTTTTCAAGAATGATCCCACTGAACTGTGGGGTGAGGCACTGGACTTCTCTCCCTCTCTTAATAAAGGGCTTGAGTTTTGTCTTGTCTCTGTAGTAGTAGCATCTGTGCCCTTAGAGTCAGTTATCTTAGAATTGGCTAGGGAGTCCGGCATTGGCTCTAGGGGTCACCGAGGGGTTGAGTCCCCTGCTTTTAGTTCCCATGGCCAGGGAGGAGTTGCACTCCACAGGACAATTGCCACAAGCTGTCCTTCGGGAAATGGTGAGTACTGCAGCTCCCAGCCTCCCTCCCAGATCACCCCTTTGGAACAAAGGCCTTCTGTCAGCCGGGCTTTCACAAGAGCACAATAGACTTTTGTGAGGAGACAAACTCTCATCAGAAAGAAGGGCAATTACAGCCAACACCAGGCAGGCTGGACTTTAATTCCTTTAGGTTCACTATATTGCCATAGTTCATATCTGAGAATGAGATGTCCCTTGGAGGCTTTCTTCCTCTAGGCTTACTCATGACCTCAATTCCAGTCTAAGGCAGGTCACAAAATGGCCCCTCCACCCACAGTGACTGGGATTTTAAGAAATCCCAGTCACTGTGCAGATGCACCTGTTCCACTGTCTGAGGTAGGATGCTTCATCTTGTCACAAGGCTTTGTTACTTTCTGAAGTGCTGCATTTTTCGGACAATAAGACGCACCGGTGTATAAGACGCATCAAGATTTTGAAGAGGTAAGTAAGAAAAAAAAGTGTTTGCCTTCCCTCAGCCCCCAGCAGCCATCTGCAGGCTTCAGCAGGGCTGGGGCAAGGCAAAAATGCCCCCATTTCTGCCTTGCCCCAGCCCTGCTGAAGCTTGCAGAGTGTTGCTGGGGGCTGAGGGAAGGCAAAAAAGCCTCAGGTTCTGTGAAAAATGGGCCTTTTTTTCGCAAGAACAGGGGCTTTTTTTGCCTTCCCTCATCCTCCAGCAACATTCTGCAGGATTCAGCAGGCCTGGGGCAAGGCAAAAAAGCCTCTGTTTTTCTGAAAAATGGCCCATTTTTCACCCGTTTTTTGCAAAATCTGAGGCATTTTTACCTTGCCCCAGCCCTGCTGAAGCCTGCAGACGGCTGCTGGGGGCTGAGGTAAGGCCAAAAAAACCCCTCTGTTTTTGTGAAAAATGTCCCATTTTTTGCAAAACTGTGATGTGGGGGCGGGGCTTCAGGAGGCCAAAAATGGCTGTATTCTGTGAATAAGACACACCAACATTTCCATGCTCTTTTGGGTGGGGGGAAGGTGCGTCTTATACTCTGAAAAATATGGTATTAAGCCTCTCTGGCTAATATACACCCCAAATGCTGGTGGAAGGTTGTTTTCTAGCAGTACAAAAACAGCATTGGAATATTGGAAGTGGGAAATGGAATCTCGCATAAGAGGGCAGCTGGATGTCACTGGGTAAGTAAGCGCAATGGAAAATCTGTTTTCAAACGGGGCATTTTTTTGAAATATAAAATTCTGGGAACAAACAGTAAGGTAGCTTTCACTTCCCACCTGTCAGCTTTTCAAAACCTGGCACAACACAGTTAGCAATTGAATTCTTAGCTAAACTGATTGTTGGCCTTGACCGGCAGAATATTGAGCAACCCACATTATTTAAAGTTCTTTCAACTATTTGGTATGTTTTCTTGACTTACAAAATAATAAAATATCATTTACAGCTAGTACTTGACTTACAACAGTTCGTTTAATGACTGTTCAAACTTACAACAAAATTGAAAAAAGTGACTTATGACTCTTTCTCACATGACCATTGTCGTGTCCCTGAGGTCATGTGATCAAAATTATGACACTTGATAATTGGTTCATATTTATGAAGGTTGCAGTGTCCTGGGGTCATGTGATCATTTTTGCAATATTCTGATGAGCAAAGTTAATGGGAAAGTCAGATTCGCTTAACAACTGTGCCATTAACATAATAATTGCAGGGATTCATTTAACAACAGGTGTAAGAAAGGTCACAGGATGGAGCAAAATTCACTTAACAAATGTCTCACTTAACAACAGAAAGTTTGGGCTTAACTGTGGTTGTAAGTCAAGGACTACCTTTTATATGAGACTAGGAATGTTTCACATATAGTTCCACTGTGGAGCTGTAATCAAGTTGAATGCATCTGCTATACAGGCATGTAAAAGTCTCTTGGAGAGGAAATGCAGGATGAAAATTTAATAAGAGTATAACACCAGTGTGAGCATCATCATGGCTTTATGGATTACATCTGGGAAACTAGACTGGACATTATACAAAGAATTCTGCAGTAATGCCTGCTTCCTTTCTTCAGAGTGATATTGTTCCAAGATTTCCTAGGAATAAATCTGTGAATCTCCATACTACTACCCCAGCTAAGGGGCACTCATCACCACCTACTTATACAGAGCTGCATTCTAAAAGTTGCTTAATTTAGTCGGCCGCTAACTAGGCATAATTCTGACTTGCTGGATCTTGCAGCACATAATAAGGCTCAAAGAGGAAAAGCACCAAGAGAGCTAATTTCTCAGTTCTCAGGTACTCCTTAAACCAGCTGCATCTTTTCTCAAAATTACATGGTTAATCACATCTGAAGCACAATCTTGGGGAAAGCTATCTTTGATTTCAGGAATCAACAACTGGTAATAGTTGATGACTAACAGTTTCAATCTCAAACTGCCTACCATAGACCTCACCCCATTCTGGTCCGTAAGGGGGGCGTGCATAAGCACACCAGTGTGCCTACCGTCCCTGTCTTACTGTCCCTATTTATCTGTATTTACTTCTTTTCTCCGTGTTTATGTTCATACCTATACTTGTTATCTTGTACATGTTTGACAAGTAAATAAATAAATAATATAAAGGACCCTGATGCATTCCAAAACACTTTCTTCTGTTTGAGGCTGAAGCTGTCAGACACAAAAATCAAATTCACACATGTAAACTATAAACTAGCTACTTTATTGCTCAAGCCTATTCTACATCAGTCTTCTCAGATTGGCAGCTTGTCCCTGGAAACACTAGATAGGTTTCAATGGCATTCAAGGGGTTGGTGGGTTTCAGACCTTCCTTCTTGTGTCTACAGAAGGATTCTAGACTGATCTCCTGCTTGACCGCTCTTCCCAAATGGGACAGTCTAACAGAAGCACTGCACAGCCCTAACACATAGCTAAATGGTCATGGGCCTCCATTTTAGAAATCATCGAGTCCCTGCTTAGTCCTTTCAATCCTGCATAATGTCCCATGACCCCCTGTGGCAAGAGAATGTGGCAAGGCTTCGTTACATCAATATTCCTCTGTTTGACCAAGCTGGCAATAGTAGATGAATGACCAACTGAAATTATAAAAGGGACATTTTTGTTTTTAGCCTTGTTTTTATGGGTTGTTGTGAACCTCCTGGAGTCTTTTATATGAGATTGGTGACCAGAAAAGGCCTCTAAATAAATAATCACTTGCGAAAGCAGCTTCTAAATTTGTAACTTCTAAAGCTACATAGTACATGTTTATTAAAAGAAACCAACCGAACTAAAATTAACTTTCTATAGTTTGAGGGTAAAATGCCCTTGCATGGATATGATCCTAATATACTATACCAAGCAAGATACAGCCATATAGATGGCAATGATCTAATTCAGGGGGGCAATCTATATTGCCATTTTTTTCTTTTAAAACAACATTTTTTTATCAGTGGTACGTTCCTACCAGTTCGGATCGGTTCAGCCGAACCGGTAGTAACTTGGCAGGCTGGGTCGCTGGAACCGGCAATGACCCAGGCCTGCCACGCCCCTGAACTGGTTCTCCTGGTGCCACCTATGATGCTGCAATCTTGTTTTTTGCTTCCGCGCATGCACAGAGCAATTATAGTTGTACTGTGCATGTGCACGCATCGCGCATCAAACATGCACAGTGCATCCCTGAGCGAACCGGCAGTAGTCTCTGCTGGAACCCAGCCGTGCTTTTTATCCATTGTATGTATCACGATGTGGAAAAGATGTGGAGACAACAAAGAGCAACCAAGATGATTAGGGGACTGGAGGCTAAAACAAACATTCCGACCCGGGCACAGCACCGAGATGGCATTGGTCGCGTTGGTTGATGATCTCTGGAGGGCGCGGGATAGAGGATATTCCTCTATCCTAGTCCTATTAGACCTCTCAGCGGCTTTTGATACCATCGACCATGGTATCCTATTGCGCCCACTGGGGGGGTTGGGGCTGGGAGGCACCGTTTTGCGGTGGTTCTCGTCCTACCTCTCTGGTCGGTCGCAATATGTGTTGGCAGGGGGGCAGAGGTCGGCCTCGAGACCCCTCATATGTGGGGTTCCTCAGGGGTCGGTCCTCTCGCCCCTACTGTTCAACACATATATGAAGCCGCTGGGTGAGATCATCCGTGGTTTTGGGGTGGGATATCATCTGTACGCTGATGATACTCAGTTGTACATATCCACCCCAGACCACCCCAACGATGCCGTCGAGGTTATGTCCCGGTGCTTGGAAGCCGTACGGATCTGGATGAGTGGTAACAAACTCAAGCTCAACCCGTCCAAGACTGAATGGCTGTGGCTTCCGGCGCCCCGGTTCAGCCAGATTATTCCAACTCTGGCCATTGGGGGCGAAACACCGGCCCCCATGGAGAGGGCGCGCAATTTGGGTGTCCTCCTGGATTCCCGGCTGTCTATGGAAGATCATGTGGCAGCCGTGGCCAGGGGGGCGTTTCATCAGGTACGCCTGATGCGCCAATTGCGCCCCTTACTGGACCGGGGTGCCTTACGCACAGTCACTCAAGCACTCGTCACCTCTCAACTTGACTACTGTAATGCTCTCTACATGGGGCTCCCCTTGAGGTGCACCCGAAAGCTGCAGCTAGTCCAGAACGTAGCCGCGTGGGTGATTACGGGAGCGCCTAGACACTCCCACATAACACCTATCCTGCGCGAGCTGCACTGGCTTCCTGTGGTCTTTCGGGTGCGCTTCAAGGTTTTAACAACCATCTTTAAAGCGCTCCATGGCTCGGGGCCTAGTTATATGCGAGACCGCCTCCTGCCCCATACATCCCTTAGACCGATACGCTCCCACAGAGAGGGCCTCCCAAGGGTGCCGTCGGCTGGACAATGCCGACTGGCGACACCCAGGGGAAGAGCCTTCTCTGTGGCAGGCCCAGCCCTCTGTAACGACTTACCCCCTGAACTCCGCACCATCTCCGACCTCTGCCTCTTCCGCAAGTGTTTGAAGACACATCTATTCCATCTAGCCGGCCTAGCATAACCTCCATTACTGACTATTAGACAGTTTTAAACTTGGGACTTTTAATTCGGTTTTTAGCGCAGGGTTTATTTATTAGAATAATTTTTTTAAATTTTATATATTTTATATATTTTGTATGTATTTTAACATCCCTGTGCGCCGCCCTGGGTCCATTTGGAGAAGGGCGGGGTATAAATTTAATAAAATAAAAAATAAAATAAAATAAATAAAATAAATAACGGTTGCAGGAACTGGGTATGTCTAGTTTAATAAAAAGAAGGACTAGGGGAGACATGATAGCAGTGTTCCAATATCTCAGGGGTTGCCACAAAGAAGAGGGAGTCAAACTATTCTCCAAGGCACTTGAGGGTAGAACAAGAAGCAATGGGTGGAAACTAATCAAGGAGAGAAGCAACTTAGAACTGAGGAGAAATTTCCTGACAGTTAGAACAATTAATCAGTGGAACAGCTTGCCTCCAGAAGTTGTGAATGCCCCAACTCTGGAAGTCTTTAAGAAGAGGTTGGATAGCCATTTGTCTGAAACGGTATAGGGCCGTGATGGTGAACCTATGGCACAGGTGCCACAGGTGGCACGCAGAACCATTTCTTAGGGCACGCGAGGCGTTGCCCTGTCAGCTCCAGTGCGCATGTGTGCGCTGGCTAGCTGATTTAGGTCTTCTTTTGAGGCCGTTTTTTGCCCTCTGGAGGCTTCAGAGAAGCTCCTGAAGCCTCTGGAGGTGGGGAGGGGAGACTGTTTTCACCCTCCCCAGGCTCCGAGAAAGCCTCTGGAGCCTAGGGAGGGTGAAAAAAGCACACCAAAAGCAGGGGGTCGTGCACATAGCATTATGGGTGTGGCACGCCCACCCACGACCCCCCCCCTGTGCTCCCCCCACTTTTGGCACACGAGCCAAAAAAGGTTAGCCCTATCACTGGTATAGGGCTTCCTGCCTAGGCAGGGGGTTGGGCTAGAAGACCTCCAAGGTCCCTTCCAACTCTGCTATTGTATTGTATTGTATTGCATTATATGTAAAATTGACTATTATCGTACTCAGAAGAAATGTTTATGACAGATTGAAGAATTTGAACACTATTTTGCAGATATTTCGCAGGATGCCCAGTAAAAATAACACGTTTTTAAAAGCATTTTAAAATTAGCACCGAAACACGCATTTCTTAGTATTGTGCAATAACTCCAAAATAGTTTTAATACTTGGAAACAGATATGCTTGTTCCAGAAGCATATGTGCTGAAAAATAACAGAGAGGAAAAACAAGTTTAGTGCTCTGTCCCAGATTGTTTGTAAAGATTAAATGCTGCAGATGAAAAGGCATCTACCAAAACAGTAAGTTCCTCCGGATGCATCACTGCCCAACTCAAAGGTTTAACGTCTTTTTATATTGCAAAGGCAATTATGTTTGCGGATTAGGTTGAAAAAAGCCGAGGTGTTGTTTGTTTTCTTTTGCTTCTGTTGTATTGGCAAGTGCCTGGTGCTTCCAGACAAGGCGTTTATTGTACAAGTGCCCAACCTCATTCCCTAAATGTTATGCAGACAGATGTTCAGCTTAAGGATATCTTGAGTTATCCCATGTATTCCCAGACTCTATGTCAGGTTTTTTTTCCCTTCTGCAAAAACTCAGGTAAAGAAGAAAAGACAACGTGGCTAACTTCACACATTGCACTAAATCTTTATATCACTTGCTTGGGTTGAGCTCACTGTATTGTACACATCCAGCCGACAGTGGTTTATTCATATGTAGTAGCTTAGCATGAATCCTGTTGGTAACAGCACAGCACCTTGCGATTCAGTATACCAGGAGTGCTCTATTTCTCTGAAAAATGTTAGAAAAAAGGAAAGCATTGATTGAGCAATGAGATCTTGAAAACTCTAAAAAAGGGGATGAATATTCCATTCAAGATGGCGGCGCGCTTAGGCGCTGTGGCTTTGAGCTCCTGGTGTCACAGTAGAGTTAGGAAAAAACTAGTCTATACCCGCAGGGAGTTATTAAGTTATTATTAAAGATTGGATCTTCTAGTCGACTCAATATTACCAGCGACTTCCAGCAGTCTCATAATATACCGAGTGACATAGTAAAACTGCCAGGCTCTCCATGGATCATTGTTTGGCCTAGGAGGCAGCGAAGAGAGCCGAAGCAGAAGCGGGGATGCAGAGCAGGTTTGCTAGTTCGATTACGGATGCAGCCTCACAGACCAGCATTACCAAGCATTTCCTAACCAACTCTAGATCCTTTGTCCACAAAACCGATGAACTAGAGCTATGGATGGCAATGAATAAGCTCATTCGTGACTGCTGTGTGATGATCATCACAGAGACCTGGCTTCATCCACTTGTACCGGATGCGTCTGTGGAGCTAACTAACCGCACCACACACCGCTTTGATAGAAACAACAACTCTGGTAAAAGCAAAGGTGGAGGACTGTGTATTTAAACACATAATAACTGGTGTACTAACAGTAGAGTTGCTTATACACACTGTTCTGCAGACATGGAATTCTCAACTGTCATTTGTCGGCCATTTTATTTACCTAGAGAGATTTCTGTTATAGTTATCACTGCTGTCTGTATTCCACCTGATGCAAATGTTAGCACAATGCTCAAACCAATTTCATTGTAATTTTATTACAATGACAATAAAGATGATGATGATGATGATTATTATTATTAACTTTATTCATAAAACATGAAACTCAGCCAACTGAACATTTAAAAATGCATATTACAAATTATTATTATTATTATTAGTAGTAGTAGTAGTAGTAGTAATAGTATTAGTATTATTAGTATTATGAACAAAGCACAAATTACGTTCCTATATTAATTTGTTTTATTTTTTGTTGAATAAGCCATAATGGCCACATCGATGCATAATCAAGTTTGTTAATTAAGCCAAGCCCAAACCACATGATGGCTTAGTATGATATATGAACTCAGCCTTTGCCATTGCAATGCCATATGTGGAGGCATCCAATCTTAATCTTATATTGCATCAGCTCTAGACCAAACATGTCTTTTTCTCATTGAAAGCACATTGACCTCACTTTGTTTCTTGAATACAGGAAGAGCAGGGATTGATTAAAAAGCTGGCAATACCAGACACAGCTATGTGGGCAATCTCTTGGTGACCAAGGGCTATTTTAATATTCAGGGAGGCAATTACCACAAAGTGACACGGCCACATCATACACATGGGTGGGACAAGGTTTAAGGGGGAGAAATTTAGAGGTTTTCTGCTTTTTAACTATGAAATGCCTGTATTAGAAGTTACATTATATGTAACTTTCCACCTTAGAATGGTAGAAGATGTGCCTTGTTTTCCACAATCAGGACCAGGGGACTTCAAGAGCCTCAAAAAAAGAAAAAGAAAGAGAGAGAGAGAGAGAGAGAGAGAGAGAGAGAGAGAGAGAGAGAGAGAGAGAGAGAGAGAGAGAGAGAGAGAGAGAGAGAGAGAGAGAGAGAGAGAGAGAGAAAGAGAAAAGGCAGAGGTATATTTTGGATCCAGTTATTAACCCACCCGGGCTAAGCATAATCAGAATATAGGAAAAGGATGCCCTCCTTCCAGACATCATTTTTTCTGCTTTTCCTTCTTTTTTCTTTTTAATTGCGCATCAAGATAAAAAAAATAGAATAGAGAGTTGGTTGGGTTAAAAAAATCAAGATAAAATGGAAAAAAACACAAACCTTTGGGAACATACATACACTACAAAGATGCATGCAACAGGTAAGGAAATAGTCAAAGGTTTTTTTTTTTTTAAATCAGTATTTTATTTCTATCCAGAACAATATCATAGAACCTGATAAATTTCTTATGTTTTCTTTTTGTAGTGCTTGTGTTTTGGTCTGTGACCATAAATAAAGTATTATATTCTATATTCTATCATAGAATCATTGTTAATGTATCTTAATGATATTCATATCTAAATCATATCTCTAATTTGTATGGTTTTCCCATTTTTGGTTAATTTTTTTTAGCCAAAGCAACTTCCCACACTTTAAAATACCACTCATCCAATGATAGAGGTACTTTTAATTTTCCATTGTTTTTCGAATAAGATAAGTAATAGATAGTAGCAGAAATCACATATCTTTACTGTATTTTTATTAATAACTCTAAGTAAGAAACATAGACAATATTTTCAACTTTTTGTTTTTCACTGTTTTGCAAATAAGATATGTAACAACTAGTAACAAGAAACATTTACCTTTACTGTATTTTTTTAAATAAATAATTCTAAGTAAGGAACATACATAATACTACTTCCTCCTCCTATTTTCTTACAGCAGTTCCCTCTGCTGTATCAGTTTATGTTTTAATAACTATGGACAATTAGGCCAGTATTATTATTATTATTCTGAGATGATTTTTGCAATTTCTTCAAAGACCTTTGACTCAAGGGAATACAAGCTAAAATGTTACTCTGTTAATTAATAAAATAAGTTATATGTGTACTAATTAACTTAACACATGTTGCACTCCTACTTTCAAACCATTATTCAGTGATACTCAGCCACTTTTGATTTGCTGCCAAAGAATCTAGAGCACGGATGGAGAACCTTTCAAACTTAACATGTCAAATTCGGAAACTGCATAAATGGACTCTCCAGGTGTGTCACTTACATAAGGTGACCAGATTTTAACACTGGTAAAGCGGGACACCATTGACCGGGGTGTGTGTATGTGTGTGTGTTCTTGATTAAAAATTTGGTCTATGAAATAAATAAATAAATTACTTCGTTAGGAGCTGTCTTCGTCCCGGAGCGCCTCCAACCATCTCATTGCGCCGCGGAAGACCGCTGGAGCATTCTGAGCGGCGCGGCTGACTCTACGGCTCTTGGAAGCACCGTGTGGCTTCTGACACCTCTCTGAGGTTCTTTGAAGCACCGCGCAGCTCCTGCCGCTTGACTCAGGTGCCCGGGGCTTGCTGAGAAGGGCGCGCGCACGGTGAACACCGCACAAAGATCTTTGAGCGCCCGTCCCATCTGGCTTGTCAGAGCCTCAGAGGCATCGGGGCGCGCCTTCCCTCAAAGGCAGTTTTCCCTGAGGCAGCGATCGGACTGTTTAGCAGCCAGCAGCAGAGATCACTTCAGGGCCTGCTTAGGGCACAATTTTGAGAGTTTGTCCAAAAATCGGGACTTTTTAAAAACACTGTGGGACACGGGACAAATTGTTCAAAATCGGGACTGTCTCACCAAAAGCAGGACGTCTGGTCACCTTATACTTGCACCCCAACAAAACAAACGAGAAAAAAATATCTGTCTCCCCTTCTAGGCCACCCTTAACCATAGCACTTGGCAACAGGACTGAGGCTGAGCCTGAAATAGAGAACCAGGCCTTGACTTCATCCTGGCCCCATCACTGCCATCAAAAAGTCCACTTCACGGCGTTTCCCAAAGTGTGTAAGCCTGGGGAACAGCATGATCGTCCCCTCGGCTCAGCTCTTTCCAGCATCTGCCACACACCACTTACTGTCAGTCACACGAGGCCTTCTGTCAGGCACAGGAAGCCAAGAACAACCTGAGCAAGAGCAAAAAGCAATTTCTTATTGCATGTTCGTCCATTGACAGAATCTTGCCAGACTAAAGCATGCTCTGCATAAGTATCTGAAAAATGCAAGAAGAAATGAGAGAAGTTCCCTTCTGGCCCACTTCTTGTATAGCAAGGATTCAAGCCTGATGTTTTTCTTTATTTCGTCCCTCTTGAAACTTCAGTGCCACGTTCAACCACACCTTTTGTTTTTGAAGCAGCTTCAGAGAATAGTCTTCTGCAGCCTCCGCAGCCTTAAAAAAAACGTGCAAGAACAGGTCGTACTTTCAAAAATAGTTATTGTCAGACGTTGGTGAATGCTGGTGTGTCACCCAAAACGTGTGTCTCAGATTTCTCATGACTGATCTAGAGATTTGTCATGTATCACCTATTCAAAAATTATTTGCCCCTCGTCTACTTGAACTTAGCAATGTTTAATTTAGAAGAGGGCAACTTTTAGTACACAAAGGGTCAGATCTGCTGGCTTTAACATTATCAGAGCACACATTGTTTTGTAAGTCTCTTTGTGTTTTTCTACTATGATCAGGGTTACCATCTTTCCAGATCTGTCCAAGAGATTCTGGTTTGTAGCCTGTTGATCCAGGCTGAACCACAGAACTCCATCCTCTACAGTGTGATGAAGAAGAAGTCTTCTCATCATACCATGCAACCTTTCCCCCCAAAACACCCTCCACACATATACCTTTCAGCTGAGAATCACAGGGGTGTTGTGTAGGGAGGGAAACTCCTGTGTGTTGCCCAAATCCTTATGCCAGTTGGATTGTATAATGCAGTGTGGAGGAGACTCTCAGTGTGCCATATGCTGCCACCTCACCAGTGCAACTCACAACAGTGCAACTCACAACAGCACACATCCTCCTTTCCTCAGGAGATTGTGTTGCGAGAAGGGAGAGTCCCTCTGCATTGAAAAACTGCTTTGAACACTAAACCAGTGCTTAAAAGTAGTCTCTCTAGAAAGGGTTGGGATGGAGGGGTTGTATCAGTGGTGGGTTTCAAAAATTTTTAGAACCTACTCTGTAGGTGTGGCCTATTTTGTGGGCATGGCTTGGCAGTCATGTGACAGGGTGGGAGTGGTCACCTTTTAAAATGTGGTGAAACTCATTTAACAACGCTCTTGCTTAGCAACCAAAATTTTGGACTCAATTGTGATGATAAATTCTTTCGTTCTTTCTTTCTTTCTTTCTTTCTTTCTTTCTTTCTTTCTTTCTTTCCTTCTTTCCTTCCTTCCTTTCCTTCCTTCCTTCGTTCCTTCTTTCCTTCCATCCATCCTTCCTTCCTTCCTTCCTTCCCTTTCCTTTCCTTCCCGTTGGGTCACTGGCAGCAGCGGGCCAGATTTACTTCCAGGTACGCCGGTGGAACGCCCTCTCACCGGTTCTCTAAATTTCACCAACCGGCTCTTGCGAGTAGGTGCGAGCCTGCTGAAACCCACCACTGGGTTGTATGGTCTCCCAAGTATACCATATAGACCCGTGATGGCAAACCTATGGCACACGTGCTCAAAGTGGCACATGAAGCCATGTAGCCCAGCACATGCAGCCTTGCTGTTTGTCTTCTGGGTTTCTGGCACGCATGCATGCATGATGATCATCTGCCCTTTGCACGTGAAGCAGTGCTGAAAACCAACCTGCATATGCGCACCGGCAAGCTAATCATCGGGCATGCAGGCACACTACAACCCAGAAGTTTGACTTTTCGGGAATGCGGCTGCGACAAGCATGCATGTGCGCGACATTTCTGCAAGTGGCAAAAAGGTTCGCCATCACTGATATGGACCCTCTTTGCACAGATCAGTTTTTAAGAAGCCTGTCTTTAAATACAGCTTTAATGTTCTCAAAGTCTCCAATCAAACACAGGAGAAGATCTTAACTGGGATATGCCCACAGAGGATTTACCCTCCAGTTTTCCATCTCAAAATAGTAAAACACTATGCTGTCAGTTTTCAGCAATCACGAACAGAAGTGACTCCAGGAGCTATTAAAATACATTCTGTCAAGGTTTCAAAATTTAAAATAGAAACAGAACTCCAACAGTACAATGCAGTTTTTGGCTCCTACCCCCTCAACCTAGCAAATATTCTGTCTTTCAAATCCAGAATATCCTACCTCCATGACGGCAAACTTTTGGCATGCATGCCACAGGTGGCATGCGGAGCCATTTCTTAGGGCATGTTAGGCATTGGCTTGTCAGCTCCAGTGCGCATGCGCAGGCTGGCCAGCTGATTTCAGCCTTCATTTTTCCTGAAGCCTCCAGAGGGTGAAAAGCAACCCACCGCGCAAACCGGAAGTTCAGAAACGGACTTCCAGTTTGTGCATTGGAGGGAGAAAAATGGCCCTACAGGCAATCCGGATGTCCGTTTCCAAACTTCTGGGTTGCGCATTGGGCCATTTTTCACCCTCCGGAGTCTTCAGGGAAGCCTCTTGAAGCCTCTAGAGAGAGAAAAACTGCCCTATGGGGGGAGGGCACGAGCACACACACAACCCCCCCACTCCCCCCGCTTTTGGCACACGATGGCAAAAAGAGTAGCCATCCCTGCCCTACCTAGGGATTCAACAAAGGTTGGAGACCCCTGTTCTAGAGTAGACCCCTGTTCTAGAGTAGACTAACAAGAGCAGTAAGGTACCTGGGAGCTGTTGCAAATGTTGGAGACCCCTGTTCTAGAGTAGATTAAAGTAGACCCCTGTTCTAGAGTAGACCCCTGTTCTAGAGTAGACTAACAAGAGCAGTAAGGTACCTGGGAGCTGTTGCAAATGTTGGAGACCCCTGTTCTAGAGTAGATTAAAGTAGACCCCTGTTCTAGAGTAGACCCCTGTTCTAGAGTAGACTAACAAGAGCAGTAAGGTACCTGGGAGCTGTTGCAAATGTTGGAGACCCCTGTTCTAGAGTAGACTAAAGTAGATCCCTGTTCTAGAGTAGACTAACAAGAGCAGTAAGGTACCTGGGAGCTGAAGTCCTTCAGACTTAAAGTTGCAAAGGTTGGAGACCCCTGTTCTAGAAGAGACTAAAGTAGACTCCTGTTCTAGAGTAGACCCCTGTTCTAGAGTAGACTAACAAGAGCAGTAAGGTACCTGGGAGCTGAAGTCCTTCAGACTTAAAGTTGCAAAGGTTGGAGACCCCTGTTCCATAGCATAGAAATAGTATTTCTTGGTAGTGTTGTACTAAACAGGTTGTAGAGGTGGTTTTGGAAAAATCTAATAGATGAGGGCCCTCTTCTCCTTGAATTCTCATCATTAACTAAGCATAATGGGATCTTCTACGAATGAACCACAACTGAACATATCCTGATAATTATTTTTAAGTACGTTCTCTTGATGTTACCTAAAGTTATCTTTAGCTGATGCAGCTTTAAGGTAATATTTTCCTTCTTGTCCTATTATAGGATGAATGATGTGGCAAACTTCCCTTGTCATGTGGTTGCTGAAGTGTTCAGCTCCCATGGCTCATTTTTAGGCTGTTACCAGCACACCCCTCCCTTTTAAAAGAGTTCCAGACCAGGGTTTGAAAAAAACATCTGTGCATAGGTGATGCACAGAAGGTCAGGGGTCTCCAACCTTTGCAACTTTAAGTCTGAAGGACTTCAGCTCCCAGGTACCTTACTGCTCTTGTTAGTCTACTCTAGAACAGGGGTCTACTCTAGAACAGGGCCATCTTTGCTGGCTGGAGAATTCTGGGAGCTGAAGTCCTTCAGACTTAAAGTTGCAAAGGTTGGAGACCCCTGCTATAGAATACTTGGGGTAAAAGGTTGTTTATAAAGTTTGATCAAATGCATGCAAGAGAGTTCAATGAGGGCTTTCATCCAAAGAAATACATACTAGGATTACAACCTTAAATGAAATAACAGAAGGAGGCAGCACATATTCTCTTTGCAAATTGGCATCAGTTTAGGGAAAAAATGAATTCCTTCACCACTTCACCCACCTTCTAACCATTGGCATGTAATAATGCCTTTAAATATTATTAGGAAAATGCATTCATAATTTCTTTCTTGTGATTACATAGAGCACTTGACCAAAGTTAGCTAAATTTGGCCCAGTGAATCACTCTGATGCCAAAGATTTTACACACATGCAGTGACATCATCACACAAATGCCACAATTATATTCTTGCTTCCTGACATCTGATGGAAGTAGGTAACTTGTGGCACTTGTAGGATGGTGTTATCACACATGTTTTAGTTATTTGCCTCTCAATGGATGCCCATTGCTTTCCTTCTAAGCATTGCTCAAGAAATAATACAGCCCTCAATTTCTGGATATACAGGAAAAACATAACGAAGGAAGGGAACTGAAATTTCTTATTTTATTATTAGCAGGATTGTTTGCTCTTTGCTCTGAAAAGATTGCAAAAAGTAAATGCTTCCAAAAGTGGAGGAAATTAAATTTTCCATTGATAAAATGGACAAAATAAACATGTCCAGAAAATGTTCCCTATGGGGAAAGAAAATAAAACCAGAGTCTGGATAAACAGCTGTTTAAATTCATTCATTTCAGAGGATCCTGGATTTTTCTCCAGGGTAGCGTCTGCTGTGCAACTGCACAGTGAAAAATGATGAGTTCTGAGAAATTCACTGCAATTGATAGATTTGGGATTTAAAAGCGATATTCAGCTCTTCTGCTACCAGTTGCCACTTATGCTTTAAGCCAGGGGTTCCCAAACCTGGCAACTTGAAGACTTGTGGACTTCAACTCTCAGAATTCTCCAGCCAGCAGAGCTGGCTGGAGAATTCTGGAAGTTGAAGTCCTCAAGTCTTCAAGTTGCCAAGTTTGGGAACCCTTGCTTTAAGCCATCCTGTGTCTTCAAAGGGGGAAGGGTTGTTGTTGGTTGTTGTTGTTTTTTTAAAGGAGCTGGAAGTGTACCCATAGTAGATTGGGTGCTCTTCCTGGTATTTGTGGATGTTTCAGTGGTTCTGTGGCAGATTAAAAGAAACTGCAAAAGTATGCAGAAGAAAATATTTATAAAAATGATCTTCTGTCTCATTATAAATGTGGCTTTGGTCAAGATTTACATAGGCCCAGAGCCTGGAGCTGCCTCCAGCCATCAAGAGCAATGCTCAAGCCAGATCTCAGTCTGGAATCTTAAAGGAGAAGTAATTAGTCTCACAGGTTGAAAGCCCTGACAGATACTTCCGATGTCCTGCTTTTGGTAGGTTTATTTCAATCATCCTGGAGAACGACTCCTTGCAATTAATAATGATGAGAAAGTAAACTCTGGAGAGTTGGGTGTACTCCAGAGCTGGGTTGCTCCCAGTTCAGACTGTGGTAATTGGGTGTGGGTCACCGAACCGGTAGTGATGGCTGACTGGCCATGCCCCCGAACCAGATCACTCCGACGCCCGCCCTGCCTTGTCTTCACCGCATGCATCCATACAACTGCCTCCTAGTGTCTACACACAGGTAAGCAGCATGGGCTGCTCAGGAAGCCCTGAGGCTTTGCAACCTTGTGAGCAGGTTTACTCATGAGCAGGGTGCTTGGCAGCGGCAAATCGCTGGCTTTGTCACTTGGCTGCTCCCCCGCCCCCCTGGCGCTCACAGGCAACGAACAAAACCACGCACTCTTCGGACCCATCTCGGGGCAGTTTGGGTTGCTGCTTTCTTTGGCCTTTATTTAAAAAAAGATTTCCAGCATATTTTATTTCCCATCTCCAATCTGAAACATAAAGTTGCCAAGCCACGCCCACAAAATAAGCCACGCCCACAGAACTGGTAATAAAAAAAAATGAAACCCACCCCTGTTGGGCTCACAGTTTAAGTGCCTTTAAATGGTATCAAACATGATTTCATAAGATATCAAAAAGTAAAAGAAGCGGCAGCTAAAACGGTTTGGATGGGGGCAAATCAAGGACAGAGTCATAGCCGGTCACGACACTACTATGGTTTGATTCAAAATATGTCAGTTACCTTTATTTGAATTTGAATTTCGAGATGGCCTCGAGATGCTCCCATGTAACACCTCTCCTGCGCGAGCTGCACTGGCTGCCTGTGGCTTTCCGGGTGCGCTTCAAGGTGCTAGTAACCCCCTTTAAAGCGCTCCATGGCATGGGACCTGGTTATTTGCGGGACCGCCTCCAACCACATACCTCCCACCGACCTGTCCGCTCCTTAGGGTGCCGTCTGCCGGACAACGCCGGCTGGCAATGCCCAGGGGGAGAGCCTTCTCTGTGGCAGCCCCCGCCCTCTGGAATGACCTACCCCCTGACCCGCGTACAATCACAGAACTGCGCCTCTTCTGCCGGGCATTGAAAACATTCTATGCGGCCGGCCTGGCATAGTTTTAAAATAGTTTTAATCTTGGTTTTAGTAGGGGTTTCTATTGTAATTTTAGCACAGGTTTCTTAGTTTAATTTACTTTTAAGATATTTTTATTGTATTTATTGTCTACAGTATTTTATTATTGCCTGTGCACCGCCCTGAGTCCCGCAAGGGAGATAGGGCGGTATATAAATGCGAATAAATTCAAAAGTTACCTTGCATGCAAAGCTTACAGCATTGCTGAAAGATATGCTCAAAGGCTCAAGTACTCAGCAAAGACGGCACGCTACTCTGCAAAAAAACAACCGGATATAAAGATGTTTAGTTAGCCTTCAATACGTATCTTTCAGTAGCTTTCAACTGTGGGATATTCTGCACATTACATTTCAAATGTCTCTCCTTTTGTTTATTTTTTTTAAAAAAATAAGATTGGGATGTGAAACAGGATCTGGACACAGCATGTGGGGAGTTGCTTTTTTTTTTTTTTTAACTCACCTCCATATGCCATGTTCCCAACAAAAATATCGCACACTATGCTCAAAGCTGTTTTTGGCGTCAACAGAGGCTTTTTGGAACAAATGCCAGCTTCCGAGATGGGGAGGAGGAAAAGGACAGTTTTCGTTTAGGTGAGGGAATTTTTAAAAACGCTTTCCGCAAAGGCAACCAGGATTTAACGAAAGACACACATATAAAAAAAATATTCCAAATTTCATAAAAGTGGAAGACTGGAGGCCTTACTGTGTTAGGATCTACCCTCTTAGGCTGTTTGCTGATGTGACTTGAGAGAAGGACCGAGGCTTCCCGAGGAGCACGAAGCAAACTCCTGGTCCCGACAAAAAAACCTTTCATTAATTTACTGTGAATTCTGCTCATTCACATCCAGCAAAGTCTTTCAAGGGAGGATTTACAGTCACAGACCTTATCTGACTTGGAGAGTTGACAGGCCGATATCTGCAAAACTTGACAAGGAGTCTCGGAGAGTCACGAACCAATTAAACCAACTAATTGTCTCTTGCAAACTCCACTCCCCTTTCGCTCCTCTTTTATTTCCTCTGGGAAGGGCCATTCATCGTCCACCTGTGGCCTTAATCCCAAGTCGATCCCTGTTCTTTAGCTGTTCCCTTCGTCTGGCAACTCTGCGCATGCGCACACTGGGAACAGGCTCCAGCTATTCCTCTCCCTCACTGATGTCCGACTCTGAAGGCAGCTGATAACTGGCATACAGCTCTGGCCCCCTCTCTGCCTCCAACACAGAGCCCTCATCAGAACCTTCCCCAGACTCCAGGACTGGCCCATGTTCCTCCCCAACCTCCTCACTGTCGAAAAGGGTTGTAAAAGTCTTGGTTGCTGACATTTTTGGGGGAAGGTGGAGTATTAATATTCTGATGCCTCGCTTTTAAAAATATGTGGCACAGATTTGGCAGTTGATATTTTTCTTGCATGGAGAACTCATGTTAAATTCTTTGTTCATCAGCTTTTAAAGGCAGAAGAGCCTTGCTTGAACAAAAGGTGATGTGAAGGACCGTAATAAAATACAAAATTAGCACAGTCAACTGTTTATAATATGCTGCACGACAATGCAGGAGGTTTCCTCCGCAGGAACTCGTTAGCCTAATTCTGCTTCGTGTGAAATCTTTTGTCTTTCCTACATTTATTAGCACCCGACTTAAAAGGATGATATTGCATTCATGTTGCAGATGCTCCAGAGCTGTTTGTAATTTGGAGGTATCATCTGGACGTTTTATTACTTTATTACATAGAGAAACAAAACTTGTGAATGGCTTTTTACAAAGAAGAAAAATTAAGGATTGACAAGTTTAACATTGTCATCCTCTGCGTTAAGACTAGATAGTGACCATGCTCCTTTTTTAATCATGATACTTGACAATTTAACAGCATTTTCGTAGTCTAAGACTGCATGCGCCCCCATGTGTTAAATTCAAGAATAATAAAATCTCTTTCAGACATTTTAGAGATGCTAGAAAAATCTCTAGGCATTAAACTAAGCAAAATTTGCCCTGGCTAGGTAATTAGAGGATGCAAGTTAATTATTTTTATTGTCGCCTAAAGGTCTTTAAGATGTTGGTAGTGCAAATGTGGAAAACTGAACTGTACATCTTTTGAAGAAGAAAGTAGGAAGATAGAGAGGGGTGGGGGAACAGAGAAAATGCATCGGCAGGCAGACAATGGGTTGCAACAATGAGAAATTGAACCCATGAAGCTCAATGGCTATTAGCCTTGATAGCAAGTGTGACTGTCTCTAAGACCATCTGTTGGGACCGTGGTGGGCTTCATTATGCCATTGACTGATCACTGTGAGAACAAACCGTTGGATTAGATGGGTCCAATCATGCTTGTGGTCTTATCTTCTTCATGCAGGAGGAAGAGAAAAAGAAAAATTAGTATAGATCACAGGTGTCAAACCCACAACGTCACGTCATCATGTGACGTATCGTGACTTTTCGGGGGGAGGGGCAGTGTGTGACACATCTGGCCTGCGGGCCGTGAGTTTGACACCCCTGATCTAGATCAACTTTCACCGATCCAGTATACTTCCAGTTTAGGAGCGCTTATAACACCCCCGGTGTAGTGAGTTGTTTGGACAGTTGACCCAGTCTCCATTTGCTATTGTTGGGGGTGGGCCATGTGAGAGGTGCTGCAATTGAGCACAACTGAAAGGAAAGATTTGTGCACAACCTAATGCAGAGAGAAACAGTAGGGATACTGTTGGTCCTGCATTAGGGATGGTATACACTTACCTTCCCTACCGGTTTGCAAATATGAGCACGCACATGCACTTTTGGCAAAAAAAATGGCCTAAATGGGATGCCATAGAGCTGGACGTGGGTGGGCGGGTGGGTGGAGCCACCCGTGATTTCTGCTACCGGTTCAGGCGATCCGGTCCAAACCAGTAGAATACCACCTCTGTCTTGTATATGGAAGTCTTGAATTTCACTCCTTCAGACTTCAAGCACAGTTATGCTTTTTCTCTGTCTTGTTTGTCCTTCTCTTTCTATCCTATATATTTGGTATAGTCACTTGAGCAGGAAATATCCTTTTTGTTCAAATTAATTCTTAAGATAAAATGAAAAATGTAACTCACCAATTCAACAACTTGGCCCACGCTGTGCTTTTGAGGTAGCTTAAGTAAAGTTTTAATATTTGCAGACTGATCTGTAGAAACCTAACTCTTTAAAATCATTATCTCCATGCCAGAAATATTTCCCCAGTTCAGTTTCTGCAGAAGAAGCTGTACTGCACTTAGTTCAAGGCATATAAAAGTAAACTACCATTGACATACATTAAGAGGTGGAGGTAGGTAAATTAGATAACTTAAATGAAGCTAGAGGTGGGCGGGAAATCTGTTTATGCATGAATAGCAAAGGATTGACAAAAGAGAAAAGAATGAATAAGAATAAAAGTAATAATGAAAACACCATTGTTTTAAAAGTTATGGGTAATCAAACTTTGGCATCCTTAAAAATAGGCTTGTATTTATGGCAGAAACAGGCAAATTTACCAATATCTTCCTCGCTAGCAACTTATAAGCATGTGGATTTCCAGAAGTTCAAAACAGTAGCAGTGACAAAAACGAAGACAGCTGATAACTGGCATACGGCCCTGGGCAATGCACCAGTGGTGGGATTCAAAAAATTTTACTACTGGTTCTGTGGGCATGGCTTGGTGGGCATGGAAGGGGAAGGATACTGCAAAATCCCCATTCTGTCTCAATCAGCTGGGACTCAGAAGGCAGAGAATAGATAGAGGCATGGCCAGTCAGAGGTGGTATTTACCGATTCTCCAAACTGCTCAAATTTTCCACTACCGGTTCTCCAGAACTGGTCAGAACCTACTGAATACCACCTCTGCAATGCATATAAAAGTATACCGCAGAAATGAAGAAAACTTTGGGTAAACAGAAAAGGCTTTTGGTATGAAAAGAATGTGAGCAATTTTCTGTCCTGGAACTCAGGGTGGATAATGTTTTCATTCTAAGGATGTACCTTTTATAACCAGGTCAGGCTTATCTCAGGTTTCTCAGGGGGAAAACAAACCCCCTAGCTCAAAGTAGCTGTCGCAATTTTGAAATCTGTCAATTTCTGGTTTAATGCGTTGCTACTCGCAAACACCAGGGGGCCACCATATACCCCTCTGGATGATGTCTCCCACCGCGGTTCCAGCAGCAGCCTTCAAAGCGCTCACCAGAACGACCTCTGTGGACCACACACCGTCAGCATACAGTAGCCAGGCACAGCTGGGAACACATCTGTTCTCCCTTTGCCTTATGCAAACACACACGTGCAGTCTGTGCCTCTAACCCCCTCCTCCCCCCAGCCTTAAGCTCAGAGGAAATCAGTGCACCATGGCACAATCCAACCCACGGCCTTAAGACAGGATATCCTCTATCTTGCTAGGCATTCCAGACGGATGCTTATCCAATTCTTCTCTCTCTCTCTCTCTCTCTCTCTCTCTCTCTCTCTCTCTCTCTCTCTCTCTCTCTCTCTCTCTCTCTCTCTCTCTCTCTCTCTCTCTCTCTCTCTCTCTCACACACACACACACACACACACACACACACACACACACACAAAGAAAGAAAGGCCCAGGTAACTCTTCTAAGCATCTTCCAAAATCTGAAATGTGTCAGCTTCAGCTAGGTTCTCCAAATGTCTCTCTGCCATATTGTTTAAAGGTAAAGGTTCCCCTCGCACATATATGCTAGTCGTTCCCGACTCTAGGGGGTGGTTCTCATCTCCATTTCAAAGCCAAGGAGCCAGCAGTGTCCAAAGACGTCTCCGGGGTCATGTGGGTGGCATGTCTAAACACGAAAGTGCACAGAACGCTGTTACCTTCCCACCAAAGGTGATTCCTATTTTTCTACTTGCATTTTTACGTGCCTTCGAACTGCTAGGTTGGCAGAAGCTGAGACAAGTAACGGGAGCTCACTCCATTATGCGGCACTAGGGATTCGAAAC
Organism: Rhabdophis nuchalis; assembly: GCA_039707465.1. NCBI lineage: Eukaryota > Metazoa > Chordata > Lepidosauria > Squamata > Natricidae > Rhabdophis > Rhabdophis nuchalis. Next base: position 163,842,349 of record CM077646.1, read on the forward strand.
ACCAAACTACTGACCTTTCTGTCAACAAGCTCAGCATCTTAGCCACTCAGCTAAGTTTAGGCAAAATTAAACAGATTCCCTAATTCCTGCCTTACTTCTTCTTTTGCTTTAACGGTTCACGAAAGCTTGAGTTTCCCTTCCATGCAGAGATACGAGAGGCTCTTATTTCAGAAGCCTGGGGAGATAATGGCAACACCAAGGTAGAAGGAGAAAGTATCTGATTTGGCATTAAGCAGCTGCCTAATTTCAGTGGGAGATGTTATCTTTTGTGGCAAACCTCTTTTTTTGCTGGGCCATGACTCAAGGCTTGTGTGTGAAGGATCTTCACAGGTTCATCCTTTGATCCCTCATGCTTCTCAGATACAGGTAGTCCTCAACTTATGGTTACAATTAGGACCAGGATTTGTGCTGCTAAGCAATGCGGTTTTTAAGCGAGTCATGCCCAATTTTATAACCTGTTTTGCCACAGTTAGACAAATGATTGCAATTGTTAAGTGAACCAGGTAGTTGCTAAATTGATCTGACTTTCCCCCATTGACTTTGTTTGTCAGAAGCTGGCTGGGAAGGATGCAAATGTGGATTATATGACCCCAGGACACTGCGACTGTTATAAATACATGCCGATTGTCAAGGGTCCAGATTTTGATAATGTAACTGTGGGATACTACGACGATTATATGTTTGAGGACTGGTTGTAAGTCACCTTTTTCAGTGCCATTGCAATTTCAAATGGTTGTTAAATGAATGAATGTACCATTAAGTCAAAGACTATCACTACCTGTGAAGTGGAGGAGAGAAAAAATTTGGTGCGTGCTTACACCATCTTGTAGGACACTCTTCCAAAAGACACTCACTGGGAACTTATTGGAATTTCTTCCAGGCACCTTCAAATATTTAATTAATCAGAACAGAGCAGGAAGGGACTTTGGAGGTCTTCTAGTCCAACCCACTGCTCAAGCAAGAGACCCTATACCTCCAGTATAGGGTCTCCAGTGATGAAGCATCCACTGTTTCACTGGTTAATTGTCCTCACTGTTAGGAAGTTTCGGCTAAATTCCAGATTGCTTCTCTCCTTGATTAGTTTCCATCCATTGTTTCTTCTGGTGCTTTGGAAAATAAGTTAACTCCCTCTTCTTTGTGGTAGCCCCTCAAATACTGTTATCATGTAGTCCTTCTTTTCTCTAGATTAGCCGTACTCAATTCCTGCAACCATTGTTCATGTTTTGGTCTTCAGGCCCTTAATCACCTGAGTTGCTCTTCTCTGTATTTTATATACTATTATAACAAGTGTTGTCTGATGGTTTGTAGTTCTTTAGATTGGATTAACAGGGATATCACTCCTATTTGCTCTTTATTTTTCAGAAAGTCTTGCTAGATTAAGGTGACCAGATGTTCCGCTTTTGGCGGGACAGTCCCGGTTTTGAACAATTTGTCCCGCGTCCCGCAGCATTTTTTAAAAGTCCCAATTTTTGGGCAAACCCTCAAAATGGCGCCCTAAGCAGGCCCTGAAGTGATCTCCGCCACTGGCCACTAAACGGCCCAATCGCTGCCTCAGGAAAAACTGCCTTTGAGGGAAGGCGCCCCCCGATGCCTCTGAGGCTCCGACGATCCAGATGGGACGGGCGCTCAAAGATCTTCGTGTGGCGTTCGATGCCTTTGCACCGTGCACGCGCCCTTCTCGGCAGGCCCTGGGCACCTGAGACAAGCGGCAGGAGCCGCACGGCGCTTCAAAGAGCCTCAGAGAGGCGTCAGAAGCCACATGGCGCTTCCAAGAGCCGTAGAGTCAGCCGCGCTGCTCAGAATGCTGCAGCGGTCTTCCGCGGTGTGGCGAGATGGTTGGAGGCGCTCCGGGACGAAGATAGCTCCTAACGAAGTTATTTATTTATTTATTTATTTATTTCATAGACCAAATTTTTAATCAAGAACACCCCCCCCCACCCGTCAATGGTGTCCCGCTTTACCAGTGTTAAAATCTGGTCACCTTATGCTAGATATAGTACAGCTCCTTCTTCTTCCAATCCTTTATATGCTACCTCAGTCCTACTGAATTCAGTGAGATGTACATAGCAAAGTGGTGCACATTTTGGAAATAATTTAGATGTCCTTCTGACCTCACACAAGCAGAGCACTTCTCTGTTATTCATTAAAGCAGCCTCCCCCCCCCCCCCCCCCACAATCACACAATGGCTGATTGTGTTGTTTTCCGTGTTTTAGACTTGATTATGTTACATGTAGTTATGATCTAACCAGAGTCATTATAGGAAAAGGGGTCGGTTACAGAATAAATAATAAACAAAGAAACATTTCCTTTTGAAAAACAACCCCTTACTCCACCCCGGTTTTGGAATTCAGCGTGAAATAGAAAGCCAGTGTTGTTTTGAATCTGAAAAATGATTGCACGCTGGAAGTTCTGCCAAACTGTTTCCGATGATCTGGGGTTCAGCAGAAACAAAATCTATCCCACCAATATGGTTGGAGTGTTCTGGGGTGGGGCTGATTTAACAGGCTGAATAGGCCAGTGAAGGAGGAAGTGTCCCCTCTTCCTTCACATGGTCTTTTTGCCAGCTTGCTCACTCTCCAAGCTTCTCGGGGCCTTCCTTTCATCCTCTTCTCATAGCTTTTGAGGTCAATGCATACTTCTGCTGGGTGCTGCTGTTTTTATTTATTTACTTTTATTTATTCATTTAGTTATATCTTGCCTTTATTGTTTTCACAAACGACTCAAGGTGGTGAACATATCCAACAGGCGTTCCTCCGGTGGTGAAATTCAAAATTTTTTACTACCTGTTGTGTGGGCGTGACTTGGTGAGCATGGCATGTATTGGTGGGTGTGGCTTGGTGGGCGTGGCATGTATTGGTGGGTGTGGCTTGGTGGGCATGGCATGTATTGGTGGGTGTGGCTTGGTGAGCGTGGCATGTATTGGTGGGTGTGGCTTGATGAGCGTGGCATGTATTGGTGGGTGTGGCTTGGTGGGCGTGGCATGTATTGGTGGGTGTGGCTTGGTGAGCATTGCATGTATTGGTGGGCGTGGCTTGGTGGGCATGGTAGGGGAAGGATGCTGTAAAATCTCTATTCCATCCCCACTCCTGGGGAAGGATACTGCAAAATCCCCATTTCCTCCCGATCACTTGGGACTCAGGAGGCAGAGAATGGATGGGTGGAGGGTCCAGTCAGAGGTGGTATTTACCGGTTGTCCAAACTACTCAAATTTTCCGCTACCAGTTCTCCAGAACTGGTCAGAACCTGCTGAATACCACCTCTGCCTTCCCCCTCCTATTTTCCCCTGCTAAGGCAGGACTTGAACTCACAATTTCCCACTTTGTACCCTAGAGCCCTGACTACTGCACCAAACTGGCTGTTGCTGCTTCTGCTGTTGCCTTGTTTTTCCCCTCCATTTTAAACCACCAATTCTTCCCAGAAACAATGATGTTTTAATCCCTATTATAGTATTCACACAGGGAACGATCCATGTCAACTGAACAGAACATTTTATAGAGCATCCAGAAAAATTGATGGCTTGGTCACACAAGGAAGTACTAATTCTGGTCTAAGGCACATTGATCAGAGTACACGTGGAATTCTGTATTCAATTCTGGTTTCTATAGTTATATAATGCACTGTTATATCATGTATATAATATATAATGTTGACGCACAAGGAAGAGAACCTCAGAATGAGGTTCCAGAAAGGTTTTGTTCAGAATTAGCACCTGAGGTAATGCAGTGAGGGAATGCGGCAGGGGTGGGTGGCTACCAGCTTTACTACTGGTTTGCAACCTGTGCACAATGCGCGCACTGCGTGTGTGTGCATTGCTCAATGTAAATTGTTCTTTGTGCATGCACAGAACAATTTACAGTGAACTGCGCGCACACAGTCACTGAAAACCAAAATGGCGGCGGCCCAGCGGCAGCAAGAGAACTGGTTCGGGGGCGTGGCAGGCCTAGGCTGCTGCTGGTTCTATGACCCAGGCCTGAATTCCACTACTGGTTTGGCCAAACTGGGCCAAACTGGGAGCAACCCACCTCTGGAATGGGGTGAGAGAAAGAGAAAGAGAAAGGGAGAGTTGAAAAGAGAAGTTAAAAACACAACTGTAAATAGTTCTATTTCTGCACAGATATTTCACTGTTCCTTATCTTATGAATATATAATTAAACTATAGAATTCATTCACTAGAGATTGCAAGAATTCTGCAACGTAACTGATAGCTTTAGTGAAATATGCAATAAGTCATACCAAATAATTCCACCAACGTTTTTACTGGTGATAAAATCATCAGTACCAGCGGCTGAGGCAAAAACTCTCATGGGTGGCTCTCGTCTTTATTCCCGTCCTATGAATTTCTTAGTACTTCCATGCGTCGCCCAAAAATACTAGGAAAATGTAAAATTGTTGAATACCCAAAGGGTGGCTCAGTGGCTAAGATGCTGAGCTTGTCGAAAGGTCAGCAGTTAAGCGGTTCGAATCACTAGTGTAGCGTAACAGGGTTAGCTCCTTTGGTGGGAAGGTAACAGAGTTCTGTGTACCTTGGGCATTTAGTCATGCCGACCACATGACCATGGAGACGTCTTCGGACAGCGCTGGCTCTTCAGCTTTTCAACGGAGATGAGCACCGCCACCTCGAGTCGGGAACGACTAGCACCTATGTGCGAAGGGAACATTTACCTTTACTGATAGATACTCAAACATCAAACATCCAAAATCAGACTGACTGTTTTAAAATCAGGCTGGCAGAGACGCAAATATGGAGTGGACTATACTGAGCCATCCTGTTCTAAAAGTCTTGATAAAGTTCTTGGAGTGAATATTTGATACTTTTATTTGATCATCTGCCGAGGAAGTCCCCATTTTAAATCATTCTCTTGCCACATGTGCTCCTGAATAGTTTAGTTTATTAAATTTAGTTTATTAAATGTACTGGGTGAGGTGGCTTTAGGAAATCATTATTTTTTATTCTCATTGTCCCGTCTCTCACACAATAATATTTTACATATATTTCGCTGGATTATGGTCACCTTATCATCTTTTTTCTTGTGACAGGCTGTATCGTAAGGAAGTAATCTGTGGTACCTAGTCCATATTTATGGTAGGCCAGGCTGAAACCATATAGGGATATGGCATCATTTCCCTCCCCCCATCTAAGAAACACACCTTTTTTCCCTTTTTGTTGGAAACCAATGGCAGATTAGTTTTGTCAAAATTGCTTGCTTATAAGGGATTTTAGAAATTAGTGAGATGGATTGTAAAGAGGATCACAAGCAGAATGAATCCACAGCACTTGTAGTATCTTCAAGTGCTATCTAAATGGTAGGCTTTAGATGCTGAAGAGATGCATTATTGTAGTAATTCTGGTCTAAGGCACATTGATCAGGGTACACGTGGAACTCTGTATTCAGTTCTGGTTTCTATAGTTATATAATGAACTGGAATAAGAAGAATGAACACAATGGTGAAGGGCATCAAACATTTTGTAAACAACAATTAAAGGAACAGGGTATGTTTAGCCTAAACGAGACAAGGCTAAACAGAAAATGATAGTGGTTTGTAATTCTCCGCAGGATTTCCTAGGAAAAAGATTTTAGATATATTCTCCATTGAGCCCCCCAAAATAGGATAAGTAGGTGGAAGCTTTACAAACAGTGATCCAAACTTGAAATCAGGATTGCTTTCCTAACCAAGGGAGCTATTTTCATGCCATCTCAGGCCAATGCAGTGGTGGGTTTCTGCAGGCTCACACCTACTCGCGAGAGCCGGTTGGTGAAATTTAGAGAACCGGTGAGAGGGGGTTCCACTGACGTACCTGGAAGTAAATCTGGCCCGCCGCTGCCAGTGACCCAATGGGAAGGAAAGGAAGGAAGGAAGGAAAGAAAGAAAGAAAGAAAGAAAGAAAGAAAGAAAGAAAGAAAGAAAGAAAGAAAGAAAGAAAGAAAGAAAGAAAGAAAGAAAGAAAGAAAGAAAGAAAGAAAGAAAGAATTTATCATCACAATTGAGTCCAAAATTTTGGTTGCTAAGCAAGAGCGTTGTTAAATGAGTTTCACCACATTTTAAAAGGTGGCCACTCCCACCCTGTCACATGACTGCCAAGCCACGCCCACAAAATAGGCCACACCTACAGAGTAGGTTCTAAAAAATTTGAAACCCACCACTGGGCCAATGGCTGTCCAAACCTTCCTTCAATAAATGATGAAGAACCTATGACTCCAGGAGGCAGTGGACCCTGCCTCCTGGGTTCTTATCACGGGATGTTTTCAATTAAAGTTTGGCCTGAGGTGGCTTGGAAATTCTTGTCTTGGGCAGGGGGTTGAATTAGAAGATCTCCCAGCTTCCTTGCCACCCTATAATTCTATAAATCTATGATAAGATGCTAGACTCTAACTCACACCTGGCAGCTGGGCGCGCAGCATCTCCTCGCGACTTGCCCTCCCCTTCCTCTTCCTTGGCTGAGATTTAGAGGCCTCCTCCAAAGTCAAGCTTGTGGTGGTGGGTGGCTCCGTGAAGGCTGAACTGTGCCAAGTGTAACTTGCCACAGGCCGGCTCTTTACAACGCCTTGGGCACCAGCCAGCCCTTTGATCTCCTGGAGTTTCAGTTTGGGGCTTTTTTGGTTTCTGGAAGTTGTTTTTTTTCTTTTTCTTTTAACAAGAGGCCTTCAATTCATCTGCATCTTTCTGCCAGTACAAACATAGGAGAGGAGGGTTGGAAGAGGAGCAATTGCAACCCTGGCTAAGCTGCAAGGGGGACACGTGCAAACAGTTACGCTGTTTATGAAAAGATTCCTAGCAATAGGATTCTCTGAGGAAGTGCCCTCTTGCTCATGATGGCATCCATTCCTTGTTTACTAGGCCAGGGGTCTGCAAAGTCAGCTCTTTTAAGTTTGGTGGACTTCAACTCCCAGAATTCCCCAGCCAGCTATGCTGGCTGGGGAATTCTGGGAGTTGAAGTCCACCAGTCTTAAAAGAGCCGACTTTGCAGACCCCTGTACTAGGCCATGCCATTGAGAAGAGATTTGCTGAGCCAGCTTTGTCAATAGCAGCTAATAATGCGAGGAAGGGGACAAGGCAAGGATACTGCAAAGACCCAGGTTTTGCCAACTTCGAGTCGTCTTTCGGGGGGAGAGGGGAAGCTTACTTTTCTGCTGTATGTTGCTTGCGGAAGTGTAATGGCCATCTACCATCAGTTCTCGTTCTCAGGGTTACTGCCACATTTTCTGCTCTGGGAAGATGGGAGGGTGGTAAGCTATAGAGTGTGGATGATATATAGTCAAAATAACATTCTTTCTCAGAAAGTCAAGGTCATCTTGCACTGCAGCTGTGATGAGGTGACTGGGAGGCAACTCCAGTAGGGACAGTGCCTGATTGGGCCCACGTGATGGACATGTGCAGTGGTGGGTTTCAAATTGTTTTAGAACCTCTTCTCTAGGTGTGGCCTGCTTTGTGGGAGTGGCTTGCCAGCCATGTGACTGGGTGGGAGTGGCTTGCCGGCCATGTGACCGGGTGGGAGTGGCTTGGCAGTCATGTAACTGGGTGGGTGTAGCCAACTTGTAAAATGTGGTGAAACTCACTTAACAACGCTCTTGCTTAGCAACCAAAATGTCGGCTCAGAAACTCTGACATTTGAAGCATCAAAGTCTTAAAGCTGTCAAGTTACAAGATCCTTGCACCCCTCACCCTTTAGGGAAAAAAAACCCAGGGGTGTTCAAACTTGACAGCTTTAAGACTTGTGGACTTCAACTCCCAGAATTCCTCCTCCAGTCATGTTGGCTCAGGAACTCTGGCATTGAAGCACGCAAATCTTAAAGCTGTCAAGTTACAAGACCCTTGCACCCCTAAACCTTTAGAAAAAAACCCCAGGGGTGTTGAAACTTGACAGCTTTAAGACTTGTGGACTTCAACTCCCAGAATTCCTCTTCTCGCTCTTCACCTTGATGATGTGAAGACGGGCGGGGGGAGGGAGCTGGAACTGGTTCTAAACGGCACTGTAGATTTGTGGAACCTCTTCTACAGAAGAGGTTAGAACTGGCAGGATCCCACCCCTGGACATGTGGGTGCTGGGCAGGGACTTGAACTTTCACTTGGGTGGGGAAAACCTGGAAGCTTTCAGATTCGAGTTTTCCCAGATGTGCCAGTATGACATCTCTAATAAAATGAACTTTGAGGAAACTCAAGCCTTGGAGTCTTCTTGCATTGGGGGTGTTACTTGGAACTCTGTGTGTGCAAGTTGTGCACTGCACAAAGGCAACATAACACAGTGAGTGCCAAACAATGGGGATGGTCTTAGTGCCGCATTGCAAGTGTCAGGTTGGGGGGGAAGGCGCCTAACCAGTTACTGCTCCACACTTCTGAACATGTGCTGTAGAACAGTGGTTCTCAACCTGCAATCCGTGGACTCTTGGTGGGTGTGATGCCATGACAGGGGGTCTGCGAAGCCTTGAAGAAATATTATGATTTCAATCTTGAGTTCAGTCTTGGTGTTCCATGGGCACAAAAGGTATTTAAAAGGGGTTCGTGGTAAAGAAAAGGTTGAGAACCACTGCTGTAGAAGAAAAAGGAGAATGGAGCATCTGGAAATTGTTGCTACCACGTGACATAGCAAAGTTAGGTGCCTTACAGGTGAGCGTCAGCCCTGCTTATCCTGCACACAAGTAGTCCTCAGGTTACGAACACAATTGAGCCCAAAATGTATGTTGCTAAGTGAAACATTTGTTAAGCGAGTTTGCCCCATTTTACAACTTTTCTTGCTAGAGTTGCTAAGTGAATCATTGCATTTGTTACGTTTGTAACATGGTTGTTAAGTGAATCTGGCTTCCCCATCAACTTTGCTTGTTAGAAGGTCACAAAAGCTGGCACAGGTCCTGGCTACTTGCGAGACCGCATCCTACCACACACTTCCCTTCGACCTGTCCGCTCCCACAGAGAGGGCCTCCTCAGGGTGCCGTCTGCCGGTCAATGCCGGCTGGCGACCCCCAGGGGAAGGGCCTTCTCTGTGGCGGGTCCGGCCCTCTGGAACGACCTCCCCCCCAACATCTGAACCATCACGGACCTACGCATCTTCCGCCGGGCACTTAAAACGTACTTTTTCCATCTGGCTGGCCTGGCATAGATAGATTAATGAATAATTTTAAATTGAATTTTAATAATTTTTAAACTATTTTAGCATCAAGTTCAATTATTTAATTCCATTTTACATTGTTTGTACTTGTTGTGGGTTTTTATCTTTTCTGTGCTCTGCCCTGAGTCCCACTCGGGAGAATAGGGCAGTATACAAATTCAAATAAAATAAAATAAAAAAAATTTAAATCATGTGACCCCATAAATATGAACCATTTGCCAAGCATCTGAATTTTGATCATGTGACCATGGGGAGGCTGCATCAATCATAAACGTGTAAAGCGGTCATAAGACACGCAGTGCTGTTGTACCTTTGAAAGATCATTTATGAACTACCTGTATTTTTCTAAATAAAAACTCACCCTACTGTATACCACTGAACAGAAGATCATTGGACCATAATGGCGAACCTATGGCATGTGTGGCATGGGTGGCACGCAGAGCCCTCTCTGTGGGCACGCTCGCCATTGCCAGCCGTGCTTCTGGTTTCCAGCCAGCTGGCCTTCGCGGGTGACGGAACACCAGATAATGGCCTGAAAATGACCAACCTCCCCCCAAAAGGCCAATTTTCAGCCCATTTTCCAGCCGTATTTGAGCCGTTTTCAGACCATTTTTCAGCCCAAGTTTGGCCTGAAAACAGCCCAAAAAGCAACCTGAAAACGGTCCAAAAAACGGCCTGAAAAACGGCCAAAAACAGTTATGCACATGCCGGCCAGCTGTCTTTGGGTTTCCGGTGCACGTGTGTTCTGGTTTGGGCACTCGGTGCTGAAAAGGTTCGCAATCACTGTCATAGGATTTATTTATTTTATTTATTTTATTCAATTTATATAACCGCGCCTATCTCCCCGGAGGGACTCAGGGCGGTGCACAGGAAATTAAAACGGAAGTACAAAACATAACAATAGACAAGACGATAATAAATAGGACTTCAAGCTAAAAACTAATTAAATTCATTGTACCCTGTGCTAAAAGATTCCCTAAAATCTGGATGTGCTAGGGTGAGATGGAGGATGTGCTAGGGTGGATGGAGTTTTTCTCTGTGTGTCCCATCCACTGTCTTCCTTCCCTGCTGCTCTTTTCTTGAGGTAGTAATAGTTGGGAGCATACACACAACTGCTTTGCTCGCTTTGTGCATGCAGCCTTTCTCTTTGATTTGGGTTGATTTGAACATCAAGTACACAATTCCAGTTTTGACAAATATGGGAATCACAAGTCTACAGACGGGAAGACTCCAATGTCCACTGCTGAGGCAGTGGAACTGTACTCTCCCATCTGAGCACAAAATCTTCTCCAAAGAGTTGAAAAACTCTTGAGTACACGGGCCCAAAGCAAGAAGGGAGAATCGCTATTCTCCCAATGTAGTCAAAGAAGCCACAAGCTGAGAAAATGAGAATCCAGCCCTTACGCCATGTTGTTTGTTTGCTCTCGTGTACATATTAGAATTCTAGCTAGTAAAATGGCCGCTGACTCCGAGAAGCCAAATTCTGAACAATAGCAATAGCACTTATATACCGCTGCACAGTGCTTTTATAGCCCTCTCTAAGCAATTTACAGATATCAGCCTATTGCTTCCAACAATCTGGGCCCTCATTTTATCAATTTTGGAAGGTTGGAAGGCTGAGTCAACTTTGAACCTGTCAGGATGGAACTCCCGGCAGTGGGAGAGACAGCTTGCGTTACTGCATTTTAACTACTGTGCCACCAGGGCTCTTAAGAATAAGGTGACCAGATTTTAACATTGGTAAAGCGGGACACCATTGACCGGGGGGGGGTCCCTCAGTGCCCTTTGAAGTCCCACAGCATGAGGAGAAGGTGCTGCGGTGAGAGGAAACTGCCCTGCCGTGAGGAGAAGCTGACATGTGCCTGCTGCCTCAAGGGAAGGAGGGAGGCGGGGGGGCTCGTTCGCTCAATGCCCTTTGAAGTCCCGCAGCATGAGGAGAAGGTGCTGCAGCGAGAGGAAAGTGCTGCGCCATGAGGAGGAGCTGACAGGTGGCGGCTGCCGTTGGGCTGGGACAGGGAGGCACATGTCAGTCGCACGCGCAGGGAGGTTTTGTTGTTACGTGTGCGTGACGCAGCAGCCTGGTGGGAGAAGCTACAGGGAGGTTAAAACCTGACAAGTGGGTGTCATGCATTCTTTCCAAAAAACGGGACTTTTTAAAAATGCCACGGGACGCGGGACAAATTGTTAAAAATCGGGACTGTCCCGCCAAAAGCGGGACGTCTGGTCACCTTGCTTAAGAAAGGAAATTATATGTGTAGTGGACAGTTGATGTACCTTTCAAGAACCTGGCTTTATAAAAAGATTCATGCAGAAGTATGTGTATAAATCAGGGGTCTAGGGAGAGGGAAGAAAACAGAGGATGTGTATTACTGCCACTCCCCCAACCCAAACAGCAACAGTAATTAGGCTTAATGAAACAACCCCAACTTTGGAAATGCTCCATTCTTGTGCTTAAGCAAATTGTCACTGTACAGAGGAAGGAAAAAAATAGATTAAAGATAATAAAGATGGTGCAGCCAAAGGATAATAATGTCAACTGGATTTCCTGTGAAATTACTATAATCAACTGCGCACATTCTGTTTATTAAAAGTTTCTCTGGAAACATCTTAAGATTATATATATCAAATGTGTGTGTGTGTGTGTGTGTTTGTGTCTGAGAGAGAAATTTATCATATCACCATATGAATGTTTCAATATATTTCCCTAAACAAGTTTCAGTAGGTTGGGATTGTGCAATATTTAGATTTGTGTAACCTTGTGCATAGCCATCATCAATTTTATGCAGATCTTCCTTCCATTTAAAATAATCTGCTAACATTCCCAATGCATCATCAGTATTTGAGACCGGATTTTTTTTGTTTGTTTGTTCGTTTCACTTTGGTTTATTTGAAACTGAAGCAAAACAGGTATTTCTTCACAATTCCAGATCTTTGCTGGGCATGGGTGCAATTTGTGTTCTTATTGGCAAGATATTTTGCTTCACTTTCCCTCTTGCCTTTGAACTTCTGTGTTCAATTCTTGATGTAGGTGTGGTTCGGAAAGTATCCCCCCCTTTCCTCCATTCCTACACAGGTAGTCCTCAACTTACGGCCACAATTGGGACCAGAGTTTCCACTGCTAAGCAAGGTGATTGTTAAGTGAATCACATGCACTTTTTTTGGTCATGATTATTAAGTTGTTAAGTGAATCATCTGGTCATTAAGCAAATGCTTGTCAGTAACTGGCTAGAAAGGTAATAAATGGCAATCACATGTACCTGGGATACTGCAACCATAGTAAATGCAGGTAGTCCTTGACTTATGACCACAATGGAGCCCAAAATATCTGTTGTTAAGTGAGACATTTGTTAAGTGAGTTTGGCCCTCATTTTATGACCTTTCTTGCCACAGTTGTTAAGTCAATCACTGCAGTTGATAAGTTAGTAAGCCAGTTGTTCAGTGAATTTGGTTTCTCCATTGATTTTGCTTGTCAGAAGGTCGCAAAAGGGGATCACAAGACCTTGGGACACAGCAACGGTCATAAGTATGAACCGGGTGCCAAGCATCTGAATTTTAATCACATGACCATGGGGATGCTGCAAAGATCGTAACTGTGAAAAACAGTCATAAATCACTTGTCTGAGATGGAATAGGTCAGTGATGGCAAACCTTTTCGTGTGAGCTTGTCTGGGCCGCAACCCGGAAGAGGAGCTGCCCAGGGCACCTGAAAATGAATGTCTGGTTTCCGGTGCGTGCATGCGCACTGGCCAGCTAGTCTTCCAGGTTTCTGGTGCTCTTGAGCGCATGACTATCAGCTGGCCGGCATGGATGCGCACCCAGGAAAACAGAAGACTGCTGCATGAATGAAGGCCAGCTCATCATCACGCACTCATGCATGCCAGAAACCCCCGGAAGAGGAACAGGCAACGCTGTGCATGCCAGGTAACATGGCTCCACCTGCCACTTTGGGCACATGTGCCATAGTTTCGCCATCACAGGTATAGGGCAGTGATGGCAAACCTATGGCACGGGTGGCACAGGTGGCACACGGAACCATTTCTTAGGGCACGCAAGGCATTGCCCTGTCAGCTCCAGCGCGCACATGTGTGCTGGCCAGCTGATTTAGGACTTCTTTTGAGGCTGTTTTTCGCCCTCTGGGGGCTTCAGGGAAGCTCCTGAAGCCTCTGGAGGTGATGGGGGAAGGCTGTTTTCACCCTCCCCAGGCTCCTAGAAAACCTCTGGAGCCTGGGGAGGGCGAAAAAAGCACACCAAAAGCAGGGGACGACGCACATAGCATTATGGGTGTGGCACGCCCTCACATGACACACACCCCTGCGCTCCCCCCCGCTTTTGGCACGCGAGCCAAAAAAGGTTAGCCATCACTGGTATAGGGTCCCTTGCTTGAGCAGAGGGCTAGACTAGAAGACCTCCAAGGTCTCTTTCAGATTCTATTCTATTCTATTCCACTTTTTTCAATGCCGTTGTAACTTTGAATGGGCAGTAAATGAACTGTTCTAAGTCGAGGATTACCTGTATATGCTGGTTGCTAAGCAGCACCTAAATTTTGATTGTTTTTTTGGCCCTCCCCAGGCTTCAGGAAAGCCTCTAGAGCAGGGGTTCCCAAACTTGGCAACTTTAAGACTTGTGGACTTCAACTCCCAGAATTCCCCAGCCAGCTATGCTGGCTGGAGAATTCTGGGAGTTGAAGTCCACAAGTCTTAAAGTTGCCAAGTTTGGGAACCCCTGCTCTAGAGCCTGGGGAAGACAAAAACTGCCCCCCCTGCATGGGAGGGAGGGGGTTGTTGTTGTGCACATATGCATGGGGGGGAGTCACATGTGCTGGTGTACAGGGCGCATTGCATTGTGGGTATGGGCGCGCTCATCCACACAATTTTGGCACACCTTTAGTAAAAGGTTCACCATCACTGTCCTAGGGCAGGGGTCTGCAAAGTTAGCTCTTTGAAGACTGGTGGACTTCAACTCCCAGAATGCTGGCTGGGGAATTCTGGGAGTTGAAGTCCACCAGTCTTCAAAGAGCCAACTTTGCAGACCCCTGTCCTAGCGGATCATTATTATTCTCCTCTCCTTTTTTTTTTTTTGAACAATAATTTTGTTGGTTTTACAAATTTTTGAAGGGAAAAAGGTATGTAGGATATACATAGAAATATGTTAGGGCTTCCATGTCGGAGGTGATGGCCGCCTCCGAGACTTCATACAAAAATTTTCCAATATAAGGTGGAGAGAGATACATACATATCATATCATAAATTCGATGCACTCAATCATTTGTTTCTATTAGCATCCATTAGGAATTACAATGTATATAAAAAAAAAAATCATTTTTGTGATCTGAGTCTTTTTGCTATTGTGTCTTCTTCTTCCTTCCCGCCAGTGGGAGGAGCCATGGCCCCTCCCGTTCCCCCATTTTCATCCTCCAGGATTGAGGAGTGTTTTTTAAGAAAGGCTTGCGCCTCCTCAACTGTTTTGATTCTTACTCTTCCCCCCTCCCAGAACACCAACATTCCTTCAGGCATTGACCATTTGAACCACACCCCTTTTTTATAAAGCTTTTTGGATAGGAAGGAATAATTCCTTCTAATCTCACGAATCTTTTTCGGGATCTGCTTCAAAATATGAATTTCTTTCTGCTGATATATCAATGGGCCATCTCTCTGTGCTCTCAGAATCTCATCCCTTGTTGAACTTCTTACAAATTTAATATGTATCTCTCTGGGTACATCATTTATTCTGGCATATGCTGAATTAATTCTATAAATCAGGTCAATGTCCCCCCAGATATATTCTTTGTTCTTTTTAGTGTAATCTACTAAAATTGTAGACATTAATTCTCTTAAATTTTCTGAATCTGACTCGGGAACATTTTGAAACCTTAAAAAATAAGACATTCTTTCAAAATCCATTCTAGACATATAACCAGTAAGATCCACAAATTTTTTTTGTGTTTCCCTCACCTCCTCCCTCATCACGGCTGCCCCACCCTCCAGTCCATCAATTTTTTGTTCATTTTCTGCTAATGCTCTCTGCGTTTCCAAAAGCTCCAACCTTGAACTTATCATGTCCTTGCGTATTTCTTTTATTTCTTTCATTATATTTTGAAGAGTTTCCTCAATTGTTGATTGTTGGGTGCCCTCTCCTGCCGCTTCTTTTTGTAGCATTGTAGTGATCTTAGTTTGCTGTGGAGCAGGACTGTGTTTTGTAGAAGCTGGCGCAGACCAGGATTTGCCAGGTGGGGGCTTTTTTGCTGCCATAGTAAAGGTTTTAAGTTTTTGTGTAAAAGATGGCGTCTGGCGGGTGGACAATCCGTGAGGTCGAAGAAAAGGGAAAAGTCTGTGTCCAATTTTAAAATGCAACTTGTATAAAGTCCAGAGAGAAAATTTTACAATACAGTCCAGTAAAAAAGAAGGCACACAATGGGAGAAATCCTGAGAGTCACTTGAGTTGGCTTAGGTATAAATTTTAAAGTCTTGTTAAGTTGAAGGAATGTTCACTTTTCAAAAGAGAAAGTTTCTTACTGGGAACAAAGAAGCGCCATTTTTCCGCCTCTTTGGCAGTCGGGAAGAATTAGTATCAATCCATTTCTGCTGCTACAAGTCCCAGATACATTGTTTCCATCGCAATTCCATACATGGTGTTACTTTCATTTTTTCAGTAGTTATAATCGGATGTTACTTTCTCTGCCTCCCCGAGCCCGGGGAACATTTTAAAGCGCCGCTTATTTCCGAGGGGAGGTTTTTGCAGACTCTCCCCTCTAATCTTCCTTTTTTTAAAGATTGAAAGCATCAAAATTGAAAAAATAAACTCACAAGCCACTCAATTGCAACGGAGCCTCAGCGCTTCCTCCAGCTCCGGCTTTTCAGCCCCCTGCTTCAATTTCTGCGGTTCCAACGATCCTTCGGCGAGAGGAATTCTTCCCCCCACATCCTGTTCTCCGGCTCCTGGAGCGAAGCGGGAATGACCCCCCCGACCGCCATTGGGGTGGGGGTTTCACCGCAAGCCGCTCATATGGTGGGGGCTCTCTACAAGAGCCCCGTGCCCCCGAAAGGGCCACTAGAGAAGACAAGCGGCGGACGTGTAAAAAAAACCACATCCGTCGCCTCCGGAAGGCGGAGGCGGTCTCCAATTATTCTCCTCTCCTATTGTCGTGAATCCAAACAAACCATCAAAATAGGTTGATTAACTGGCTGGGGTAGCAAAACAGTGGCCGGGGATGAAGCATGGAGGAGTGCCCAGAATCCCTAGTGACAATTTGTTACAGATTCTGGAAAAGTATTTCTCAACCTTGGCAACTTTTAAGATACCATATGTGGACTTCAACTCCCAGAATTCCCTCAGCTATGTTGAGAAACACTATTCTGGAGGATGATTGGTGGCAGCTCTTGCCTGGTGGCGGATTATGCAAGATGAGAGAGGAAAACCTGAAACAGTCACCATTAAATCTGAAAAGGCAGCATCATTCCTTAAACATTTTGCTGAGACCAGAAGGTCTTAGAAGTAGGAGCAATTTTAATTGCCTTGGTACGCTTTTCCATTTAAAACTTCTAGTGTTAAAATGAAAGAAAAGTAGCGGTGATAATGGATAACCTTGTCTCGTGCCTCTTTTTATTTCAATAGGATCCGTCAGTTCTCCATTTATCATTATCTTTGCTGTTTGTTTATGGTATGGTTGTTTGTGGTTGGGCCACGAGGGAGGACTTCCCCTCGTTGAAATGTGCCCACCAGGCTACCGCGCTTTTCATCAGCCTCGGGCCCTAGGCAGGGGTGGTGGGGTAGCGGTCATTATCAAGGAAGGCCTTGAGCCGAGAGAGACCATTGTGCCTCAGACCACCGGCTGTGAGTCCCTCTGCGTGAAGTGGGGCCTAGGGAGGCAGTTGGGCTTGCTGGTTGTATACCTGGCTCCCCGCTATGTAGCAGCAGCCCTGCCCGAGCTCCTGGAGGTGATCGCTATGGTGGCAGTTGAGACCCCCAGACTTTTAGTCATGGGGGACTTTAATCTGCCATCGTTGGGCGAATCATCCGAGGCAGCTCGGGAGTTCATGGCTTCCATGACGGCCATGGACCTGACCCAAGTAATTCAGGGCCCCACCCACGAGGGTGGACATACGCCGGATCTCATCTTTGTCTCGGGCCAATGGAAGAGTGATCTGGGTATAGGGGATATAGCCATCACACCCTTGTCATGGTCAGACCACTCACTTCTCCGGCTCGACTTTCCGACCGCTGCTCCCCTCCGCGGGGAGGCGGAACCAGAGTTACCAATCTGGTACCGCCCCAGGCGCTTGATGGACCCAGATGGGTTCCAGACAGCGCTTGGGCCATTTCCTGTACCCCTGACCCGCGCCCCGATGGAGGACCTCACGGCCGCATGGAACATTGCGGCCGTGGGAGCCTTGGATCGGGTCGCGCCCTTGCGGCCTCTCTTGCGGCGGCGAACCACCCTGGCTCCTTGGTTCACTGAGGAGCTGTGGGTGATGAAACGCCGCAAGAGATGCCTAGAGGGAAGATGGAGGTCTACCCGCACTGAATCTGACCGGACACAGGTAAGAGCCCATTTACGGACTTACATTGTGGCGCTGAGAGTGGCCAAACGTCATCATTGTGCCACTCTCATAGCATCCGCAGAAAACCACCCTGCCGCCTTGTTTGGGGTGACCCGCTCCATCCTTCAACAGAGGGAGCGGGAAGCCCCGCTACAGGGTAGAGCAGAGGAATTTGTGACTTTTCTGCAGGAGAAAACCGCTCAGATACAGAGTGAGCTAGCCCCCATTCATGGCCCAGTGGAATGCCACGAGAGAGATCTTGTTTGGGAGGAGTTTGACTCCGTTGCTTCCGAAGATATGGACAGGCTACGTGGGCGACTGCGAGCCACCACATGTTTATTGGACCCGTGTCCCTCCTGGCTTGTACTGGCATCCTGGGAGGTGACACGAGGCTGGCTCCAAGAGGTTGTCAACGCATCCTTCCGTGAGGGTTCCTTGCCCGCTTCCCTAAAAGAGGCTATGGTGAGGCCCCTCCTTAAGAAGCCCTCTTTGGACCCAGCTCTTTTAAACAACTATCGTCCAGTCTCCAACCTTCCCTTTTTGGCGAAGGTTGTTGAGAGTGTGGTGGCACAACAGTTTCCCCGTCACCTGGAGGAAATTGAGTATCTAGATCCGCGCCAGTCCGGCTTTCGGCCCGGGCATAGCACCGAGATGGCATTGGTCGCGTTGGTAGATGATCTCTGGAGGGCCAGAGATGGGGGATGTTCCTCCATCCTGGTCCTATTAGACCTCTCGGCGGCTTTCGATACCATCGACCATGGTATCCTATTGCATCGGCTGGGGGGGTTGGGGGTGGGAGGCACCGTTTTACGGTGGTTCTCCTCCTACCTCTCTGGCCGATCGCAATTTGTGTTGGCAGGAGAGCAGAGGTCGACCCCGAGACCCCTCACATGCGGGGTGCCTCAGGGGTCGGTCCTCTCACCTCTCCTGTTTAATGCATACATGAAGCCGCTGGGTGAGATCATCCGTGGTTTTGGGGTAGAGTACCATCTGTACGCTGATGATACTCAGCTGTACATATCTACCCCAAACCACCCCAACGATGCCGTAGCGGTGATGTGCCAGTGCCTGGAAGCCGTGCGGATCTGGATGGGAAGTAACGGACTCAGGCTCAACCCGACCAAGACCGAGTGGCTGTGGTTTCCGGCTGCCCGATTCAACCAGCTTTCTCCAACGCTGGCCATAGGGGGCGAACATCTTGACCCTGTGGATGGGGCGCGCAATTTGGGTGTCCTCCTGGATACCCGGCTGTCTATGGAAGAGCAAGTGACAGCCGTGGCCAGGAGGGCGTTTTACCAGGTTCGCCTGGTTCGCCAATTGCGCCCCCTATTGGATCGGGACGCCCTTCGCACAGTCACTCATGCCCTCGTGACATCCCGACTGGACTATTGTAACTCTCTCTACATGGGGCTTCCCTTGAGGTGCACCCGGAGGCTTCAGTTGGTTCAGAATGCAGCCGCGCGAGCAATTATGGGGACCACTAGGTTCACCCACGTTACACCGCTCTTGCGCGAGCTGCACTGGCTGCCTGTTGTCTTCCGGGTGCGCTTCAAGGTGTTAGTTATCATCTTTAAAGCGCTCCATGGCTCGGGACCTAGCTATCTGCGGGATCGGTTTCTGCCCCATACATCCTCACGGCCTATTCGCTCCCACAGAGAGGGACTTCCCCGGGTGCCATCCGCTAGACTTTGTCAGCGGGCGACGCCCAGGGGAAGGGCTCTCTCTGTGGCAGGCCCGGCCCTCTGGAACGACCTTCCCCCCGATATCAGAACGACCACGGACCTCCGCTCCTTCCGTATGAAACTGAAGACCCATCTTTTTCGACTGGCCGGCCTTGGATAGTCTCTCTGTCTATAGATTTCAAATGTATTTTTAAATGGGATTTTAGTCAATAATTTTAGCACGGGATAAATTGTTTAATTGTGTTTTAAGTTATGTACTTTTGTATTTATTGTTCTTATTGTTTTATTTTTCCCTGTGCACCGCCCCGGGTCCCTGTGGGGAGAGGGAGCGGTTAATAAATTCGATTATTATTATTATTATTATTATATGGTCTGTATAGCTTGAGTAAATTTCTTACCAAAATTCATCTGTTCCAATTGTGAGAGCATAAACTGCCAATGTACGTTATCAAATGCTTTCTGTGCACCTAGAAACATCAAAGCCATTTGTTTTTCAGAGTGCTCCCCATAATATTCCAAAGTGTCCAAAATTATTCTCATATTGTCTTTCATTTGTCTCTTTGGTAAGAACCCATTTTGATCTTAGTGGATAAAGCTGTTTAAATATTTTTTGAGTCTTTCTGCCAAAAGAGGAGGCTGACTTAACACAAATTAAATATTATAGACCAATCTTGTTAACTTCGGACTATAAGCTATTTGGTGCAATAAAAATATGGCCGCTATCTTGACCTCCTCTCTGCAGGCATCTCCGAGGTTAATACAATCATAGAAAGAAGCACCCATTTCACTGATCTGTCTAATGCAGCTCTCCTTGTCTTCTCATTTTTTTAAAAAAGAGGGGAGAGTTATAATTCCAACTATTTTAAGAAATGGGTTTGAAGCCTAGAAAACCACTTTGAAAGTTTTTATTCAAAAGCAGGATGGTAAGTTAATTAATGGTCTGAGCAAATGTAACTGAGCCATGAAGCCATTTAAACAAAACAAACCAGGATGTCTTCTGCCTAAAAATGACATTCTCAATTTTCTAACTCGTATGTTAAGCAACTTCGGAGAATTCATTTTTCGTGAAACGAATATCTCAAATTCCTGAAGTTCTTGTGTTGTGCAGTGTTGCTTTGTAATGCTTATAGCAAAATTAATTGGTCCATTTGAGGCACCTGTAGGACGTGGTTTTAAAACAAATCAAGACGGCAGTCATGATCACATTGTGATCAAAACGTGGCCCATTTGTTATGTGTGTCATAAATCACATACCTGGTTGCATTGGACCATTGTGGCCACCGTCTTGTAATGATACTTGGGAGACAAGGGGCAGAGGTATTGCCTAAGGGATGATCAGGTAAGAGAAGGCATAGCCTGCAGCTGCATAATGGGCAAAGACAGAGGCTGAGAAGTTCTCAGACTGCAAATGAGACAGGGGAGGATTTGTTCTTTCAAACCTGGAAAATTCTTTTTTTTTTCATGTTTTAAAAAGTTTTATTAAATATAAAAAATTCCATTCCTAAATAAACTCTGCTGTCTGAGTACAAATAATTTTGAGAAATAATAATCATAATATTCATCACATTAATATTGATCTCATCATAATAATAGTAGCATTTGCTTATCCATCTTAATAAACCTTCATTATAAAATTAACCCTTCTCTTATATTTCCGTATTTCTAACTTAGACCTGCAAAATTCTGTTAATGTAGCCTTACAATAAACTATACTTAGCTCATCTACTCATCTTTCCTCCTGCTCTACCTGGGAAGGCTGACAATCTTGATACCCAAAATCAGTACAACTCCCCTGCCTTGATAGACAGGTTAGGGTTTAGCAGTGCGGATGGCATTTTCCTTGCTGATACATTTTGCTGCCAGCTTAAGCTGGTGGGCAGCAGTTTAACTGAACTTGGGGAAAGTCTCACAAAACACAAAAGTTGGAAGGGGCCAATTAGAACATCTAATCCATCCCTATGTTTAGTTCAGGAATAAAACAATCCCAGTTTTGGCTATGAACCTTTGTTTGAAAATATTCAATGTTAGGAGGCCCATTGCTTTCTAGGTTCAATAGAAATAGTCCTTCATTTAGCAATTGTTGGAAGTAACAATGGCATTGAAAAAAAGTGACTTGTGACTGGTCCTTGCGTTTACAACTGTCACACTAACTCCACGGTCACATGATCAAATTTTGCTGCTTGGCTACGGGCTTGTATTTATGAAGGTTGCTACATCTCAAGGTCATGTGATCACCATTTACAAACTTCCTGGCTGGCCTCTGATGAGCAAAGTCAATGGGGGAACGCTGGATTCACTTAACGACTGCAGGGATTATCTTAACTACCATGGCAAAAAAAGATTGTAAAATCAAGTGTGACTCAATTGACAATTCTGACCCCAATTGTGCAACGATCTGAAGATTTTATTGCCTGGACTTCGCTGTGGGATGAACCCCTGTTTTAGAGCAGTATTTGTCAAGGTCTACATGGAATCAAGTCCTTGTCAAGCTGCTCTTACTGTTAGAAAGTTTACATTCAGTTGGAATCTGCTTTCTTATAACTTATATATCCTTTCCTTCTGCAACCTATGTAAGCTCATGATCATCCTCTGTGTGACTTTCCTATCTTCTGCAACACTGCTTCATAGAGTAGTAGAGAGTATTCAGAGCAATGTCTACATTAGGGCTAAAGTGGTGTTGGTTCCATCTGGAAAAATCTTTGTTCGACTGCTAAGCATTTCATTACAGACGGGAGAATTCCTGTTTGCACCACTCCTCTGTCCTTGACCTAGACCAGAGGTGGTCTCCATATTTGGCAACAGAGGTGGGTTGCTGCCGGTTCAGCCCAGATCGCCCAAACCGGTGGTAGCACTGCGGGAGGCTCCACCCACCCGCTTGGATGCTTCTGCGCATGCATGTGCGGGAGTACGCCCGAACCAGTAGTAAAAAAATTAGCAACCCACCTCTGCTTGGCAACATTAAGACTTGTGGACTTCAACTTCCAGAATTCCCCGTTTGGCTGAGGAATTCTGGGAGTTGAAGTCCACAAATCTGAATGTTGCCAAGTTTGGATACCCCTGCCCTAGACCAGGGGTCTGCAAAGTTGGCTCTTTTAAGACTGGTGGACTTCAACTCCCAGAATTCCCCAGCCTTTCTGGGAGTTGAAGTCCACAAATCTTAACGTTGCCAAGTTTGGATACTTCTGCCCTAGACCAGGGGTCTGCAAAGTTGGCTCTTTTAAGACTGGTGGACTTCAACTCCCAGAATTCCCCAGCCGGCTGGCTGGGGAATTCTGGGAGTTGAAGTCCACCAGTCTTAAAAGAGCCAACTTTGCAGACCCCTGCCCTAGACGGATGCAACTTTGTTCCTTCTCCCCACTGAATATACTCGACCTCGTTCCTATTCTTTTCTGACACAGCTTTCAACCCCCTGGAGATGGGAGGACATCAGAGCCATGATGTGTTCAGCACCCAGTAGATGGCTAATGCTGAACAATTCGAACAGTGTGATGCTGCTATTCTCCGGGCTATATTATCTGACTAAAAAAAGAATGTGAAACCTCAATGCCCCCACCCCCAGCACCTCCATCCAAGTCAGCAGTCAGCAGGGCATAAGCAGTTGGGGCTCTTTAACTCACTTATCCCCCCCCCCCACCATCATGGCCTACCCAACTTCTGCCTGTGTTTATGTCCAGACACCAGAGAACGTACGCCAGGCTTGTGGTGTTTCTAATGTCTTTGAGGCAACGGCGCCATCGAAATCATGTTGGTTCCTTCCCTTTTCTCTCTCTCTGTCTCTCTCGCTCTCTGATGGGTCAGGAATGCAGGTTTGCAGACCCCTCCCCCTGGCCACAACATTTATATAATACCCTGAAAAAAAATTAAAATAACTTCTGTGGCCTCTAGGAAAAACAAGATAAATATAATAAAAATGAGACAAAAATATAATTCCAAAGAAGAACTGGAAGCTTTCCTAACCAGCACTTAGCATCAAGGAGGAGCATGAATGTAACAGGGAACACACGAGAACACACATATACACATGGGTGGGAGACACAAATAAGAACTTGCCTAGTTAGATGCAAAATGTGGTCTGTGATACAGATACCCATGAGTATGAATGCACAAGAATGATCTTTCATAGATACACATACACTACCACTTTCATATAAAGAGGTGTGTGTATTCACACACAGTGACATATATGGATGAAATATGCAGACGTCTGAATTGTCGCCTCTGGAATCACATAACTAGCAAAGTTATGTGATTCAAAGTTAACTAAGCAAAGATTGTCACCAATCACCATTTTGCACACTTCAAGCAGCGTCCACACAACTGACCAATAATAGGATGTAAACTCTGCATTCAGTCAGTGTGTAGCCAACCTCTTCCCCATCCATGTTCTCGATTCATGATATATTTGGCAGTTAGAGTTGCCAAATTTCAATCCCTCAGGAGTTATGGATCCTAGTATCCTATACTTAAGCCCATTTGAGGCATCTTTGCTTGCAAGGTTTTCACCTGTGATGCACCATTATTATTACTTTTTCATATGGCGTAGCAAAATGCAGCATATAAATGATACACCATTTTGCCTAGCTAAAGGTTAAAAAGGTAAAGATTCCCCTCACATATTTGTGGCCGGCATGACTAAACGCCGAAGACGCATGGAACGCTGTTACATTCCCACGAAATGTGGTTCCTATTTTTCTACTTGCATTTTGACATGCTTTTGAACTGCTAGGTTGGCAGAAGCTGGGACAAGTAATGGGAGCTCACTCCGTTACACAGTGCTAGGGATTCGAACCGTCAAACTGCCAACCTTTCTGACAAGCTCAGCATCTTAGCCACTATGTCAATTACAGACACACATGTTTTAGCAGTCAATAGATGGAAGCATGTGTTTTTATACCTATTAACAAGAGAGGGGGGGGGAAATCCTAACCCAAGCTCAAACAAGTAAAGCTAGCTTCATTTAGGTCAACCTTGAAACCCAGAGAACTTGCACAGAACACCATAATCCAACCAGTTTGCCTTCTAGTTAGAAAGGAAAGGAACAACAGTAGCCGTCAGTTGACAGCTCTTGAACTGCCGCAGCTCCTGATACAAACATTATTCTTGTGCTCCCATTCCACACACAAAATGTTGCATCTTCCTGGAATCACTCCTTCCATCCCTAAATAAAGAAACTACAGAAGGACACTGAGCTCTTTATAGAAATGTTTCTTCTTTCAAAACAGAAAAGGAGCTATTATAGAAAATTCTCACTTGTAGAACCGTTGAATGAATGAATCTTGGTCAGATAAAGAGATTTCATTAGTCTTTGGAATTTCAAGAATTGTGTAGAAGAACTGTATGGCAGACTTTTTCACCATGCAACAAAGGCTTTAAAAATATTTTATTTTGCCTAATTCTTTTTCTTATTAAAACTTCCAAATTGACATTAAAATTCCAAACCTAGAACTGATGATGTTACGGTATCTAGATTGGCTATGTTGGAAGAAATGTCCATCTGGGTTCAGTTCCAAGTGGGGAGAAAGACACTGGAAATATGGAGGCTGATTGGAAAGATGGTTTATTGGTGAACAGGACAACATGGGTTTGAAATCCTGGGTAGCTGAACACATGGAATGGAGAATGAATGTTAATTATACTTTCTCTTGGGCTTTGAAGTTGAGTGTCCTGTTCCTGTGGCAAGGGCATGTATTCTATTGGCTGTCAGACTCCCAGGGGGAGTCATGCTTGTCTGAATTAAGTTTGGTTTGAACCTTGGGCTGATGTAATGAAGGGGCTTGGTTGTGCCATGTGGTGAGCTCTGCTGATAAATAATCCTTTTATGTCCTGGAAGGCGAAGGTATTTGTCTTGTAGATAGGCTGGCATCAAAATATCTGCTGGGGGCAGGGAGCTGAGGCTGAGTTTCTGTTTCCTTTAAGATTTTTATTTCTCTTTTAGGGGGAATTTTCTGCCTTTTTAATATTTCCTAGAATATTTCATTCTTCTAGGAGAGGAGTAGGTGCTAACTTTCTACAGGTAATAAAATGTCTGCAAGAAAACAACCGAGCTCAGAGAGCATTGAGGAGCCTTCAGTTCAATTCTGAACTACAAATCTTCTTCTTTATTGGTTCCAAACCTAAAACTATTACTTGGTGAAAGTGCAGACTTGTCAGAGCTACGTTCTGGTTCCCTCTGGTTAGTCTAATGTTTCTGGTATTCAAAGTCTCAAATTCCCAGCACAATACTCTTTGAATCAACTCATAAGTTAAGTTTCATGAAGGTCAGGCATCCTTGGTTAAATGCAAAGTTGCAAACAGGAAACAGTAATGTCATAAATAAAGATTTTGCACAGCACTTTAAGGACAGTTTATTATTGTACCAACTGTGGATTATAATGTGCACAACACTTTAAGGACTGTTTATTATTGTACCAACTGTGGATTATAATGTATTCCCCAAATGATATATATATATATCATTGGTGCTGTACATTTCGGGCTTATTAGCCCTCTTCAGCTGGCCATACTACCTCCACTGGGGTTTGAACCGGCACTCTCCAGCATATCAAGCAAGGCTCTCTATGCTTTGAGCTATCCGGCTTCCCCTGATTACATCAGATATATATATATATATAAATTGTGTAGATGTCACACCTGTGCCAGATACACACAATGGAAATGTAAAAAATTGTAAAAAAGGTAGGTAGATGGATACAAAGAGGGCAGTGGGCCACAGGTATTATGTCATCCTTTATGACATAAAATACTCTGAGGGAGAAATACGGTAGGTAGGTAGAGGGATAGAGAGGGAGAAATACAGTAGGAGGGTAGGTGGTTGTGTGTACGTGTTTGTGTGTGCAGGTGTAGATCTACACACAGATTAGTTGGCCATTTAACCAGACTGGGCCACAGCAACGCGTGGCCGGGAACGGCTAGTAGGGGAATAAATTGGGGAGGGGGGATCTTTGTCTTTTATAGTACTGTGTACAGGGTGCATTCTGAGCATAAGGGTTTGAGCAGTGGTGTATTAACCATTAAGCAGACTAAGCACCTGCTTGGGGCACCAGGCCCAAAGGGGCCACTACAAAGTTGAGAAAGAAAGAAAGAAAGAAAGAAAGAAAGAAAGAAAGAAAGAAAGAAAGAAAGAAAGAAAGAAAGAAAGAAAGAAAGAAAGAAAGAAAGAAAGAAAGAAAGAAAGAAAGAAAGAAAGAAAGAAAGAAAGAAAGAAAGAAAGAAAGAAAGAACAATGAAGATCTGTGCAGTATGTACAAAGGAAGGGGGCACCAAGATTTGTCAGGGTTTAGGGCTCCAAGTGAGCCTTAATCCGCCACTGGGTTTGAGGATACACCAAGCCTTTAACATAACAGAGTAATAGGCACACATAGAACCGGATGCTAGTCGAACACAGCCGGAACGATGGATTAGGTGCGCTGAAACAAACCCTTTCTGGCCCTTTAAGACACAAGCTTTGGGAACTCCTGTTACACGCCCGATCCGCTAGGAGGCGAATTCACCCTTAAACGGACCCAGCTAGAGGTTCGCGGCGAAGACTTTGACTCTTTTTGACCCCGTGCGGCGCCCGTCGCCGCTGCCTGAACGTTTACCCGCGAAAAGCCGAAGTTGCCTAGAGCGCCTTCCTTCGTTCCCAAAGAAAGCCGATTTGGGCAAGAGATTCGCGGCCGCGTAAGTAATTGAGGCAGGCTGGGCCAGGCCTGGTCCCGCTGCTGGCGGAGGGGGGGGGGGGGGCGAGGTGGGATGGGGGGGGGGGGCTAGGCCTTTTTCCTTTTCCCTGTCAGCCGAGCGCTCCGGATCGAGAAAGGAGGGGAAGCAGCGCTTGGTCTGGCTCGCCTCGGCTGGTTTGGGGAAAATGTGGAGGCGTCGGGTTCTGTTTTTACCCATGTCAGGACCCCCCGCTTCTGCCTCCCGGGCCCACAGCAAGTGTTTCCACTCCCTTCGAGGAAGCTCAATTAGGGTCGGATTTATAATCCTCCCTATAATGGTTGTTTTATTCCAAGGAGGAACTCTGCTTGTGAGTTCCCCTGGGTTTATAATAATTCCTATACACCGTATATAATAATAAAAATAAAATAAAATATAAAATGTTAGGTTTTTTTTCTCACGGGGATAAAGTGAGACCCCCTGGATTTTTATAACAATTCCTGTCAGAGGGGGTCCTCGACATGACTCACCATGGAGCCCCAGGTTTCAATTTTGCTTAGTGAGACAGTTGTTAAATGAGTTTTGCCCTGCTTTACGACCTTTCTTTTATGACAGTTGTTAAGTGAATCGACACAGTTGTTAAACTAGTAACACGGTTGTTAAGTGAATCTGGCTTCCCCATTGACTTTGCTGGTCGGAAGGTTGCAAAAGGATGATCGCAACATCCCATAACTATGAGTCTGTTACTAAGCATCTGCATTTTGGTAACTGGGCTAATGCAATGTTCTTAAATGTGAAAAGTGGTCATAAGTCACTTTTTTCCCCATCTTATATAAATAAAAATGTAACTATGAGTTTGTTCAAAACTGCTAATCTCAGAAACTACTGCACCAATCGCCACCAAATTTTCACACAATGTTCCTTACAAGTGCAGCACCAATGATACGCACAGATTGTATGGATTGTGTGGGCAGCGGCAGAGAGGCCGCTGACTCGGCAGCAGCCTTATGGGGCGGGAAGTTGGCGGCGCGGGCGGCAAGAGAGGTTGCTGACTTGGCCTCTCTTGACCCTTGGGGCGGGGGAGTTGGTGGAGGGGGCAGTGGCAGTAGCGGCGGCGGAGAGAGAGGCCACTGAGGAGGTAGGTAGGTAGGTAGAGGGATAGAGAGAGAGAGAGGGAGAAATACAGTAGGTAGGTAGGTTGGGGGTTATACAGTGGTTGTGTGTACACAGGTTGGTTGGCCATTTAACCAGGCTGGGCCACAGCAACGCGTGGCCGGGTACAGCTAGTGCTGTCAATGGTCACCTGTTGTGGCCCAGCCAGCTCCAGATGAGCTGCTGATGGACTCCTCTAGTGAGGAGTCCTATGAGTCTGCTCTGGAGGAGCAGGCCACCTTGAGAGAACAGAGAGCCCGGCTGGTCATCAGGAGGCACCTGGGTCTTGGAGTAGTGGGGAGGATCAAGGCCAGTTTGTCCCTGATGCTAGATTGAGAAGGGCTGAAAAAAGGAGGCTTAATAATAATAATAATAATAATAATAAATAATACTAATAAATTTTATTTATAACCCGCTCTCTCTCCCCGGAGGGACTCGAGGCGGGGAGATTCAATTGCATCAGAAGCGATCTCGAAGGAGTTGAATTAGTCCCAGCTGCCTAATCGCTGGCCCCTCCCAAGAGGGTTTAAAAGGAAGTCTTTGCTAAGAAAGTCTTTGCAGAGAACAACTTTGGATTTCTAGATTCGTGTATATTCATGTTGATTTTCAGGTTCGTGTTTAGTTGAGTTAGGAAACTTTGTATCTGTTCAGAGTCATTCAGGCAAGCAGCCAAGAGAGTTAGTGGCAGGCAGCCAGTCTTGTGTTAGTCGGAGAAAGGGGGGGGGGGGTCAGAACAGTCACCAAATGAATTGCTGTAAGTCGAGGACTTCCTGTACAGTTATAATATTATTGTTTTATCAGATGGTGTAGCTGTCAAAGTGGGACTGCTGGATTCATAATCGTTGTTGCTGTTATTGCCTCTTTCAGATCATCCGAGATGCCGTTAATGACCTGAATGCACAACAGTGATAAACCTCTGCGCTGAAGGCCACGTTTCAGAAAGTATCTGGATTTGAACAAAAGTCCATTTAATCTAGCGCTCCGCATCTTGCAACGGTCAGCCAAATGCCTTCTGGAGGCTCACCCCTAGCAGAGCATGAGGGCCATCCGTCTGTCCCTCTCTCCCCAACTCCCAGCAACAGGTATTGAGCGGCATGTTTTGAGCAATTAGCTTTCTCTACCACTAACCTGTTAGGTAATTCTTTAGAAGCATCTTGTGCCTAATTCTGCGCATATTTACATGGAAATAAAGACATCTTCGGCAATCAACTTCCAAGTACGGTTAAAGCAGATAACAGTCACTGTAGTGTTACTGATGGTGTGAACCGATAACCCGTTTAAAAAGGGATGCCCTATTCTGCTGCTATTTCCTTGAGAGCTCAGCACATGATGATTGAATTAAAAAAAAACCTTCGCGAATTTTTTGTGACTTTGGATTTTTGCATCAAGTTTTTAATAAAACGACTTGCAGTTGTAAAAGCAACATTCAGTGACGCATTATGTCGTGCATTTGATGCAGGCAGTCCTTGAGTTATGATTGTAATGGAGCCCCGCCATCATAGTCATAATTTGTGATGGTCATAAAGCCAGTCGGTGGTCATTAAGATAACCAATGGTTTGCTGTGGGAGTGGTTTTCTGAAAATCAGAAGGAAATGTTGGTTTTTGGCAAAATCATGGTAAAACGTGGTGACATGACCATAGGACACTGCAAACAGCCATAAATGAGGCCTGGTTGGCTCAGTGTCTGAACTGCTGTCAAATGACCAGGGGGCGGGGGGTGGACATCAGTACTTAAAATGCAGGTCATGAATACCCCCCAGGTTCTTAAAATGGCCATAATCCTATTGAATTCCTGTAGAATTGTAAAAACCCAACTTTTCTTCTGTGTCTTGGATCAGAATAGCAGATGTGCCTTTTTTTTTAATGAAAGTGTACAGTATGTTATTGCTAGCCTTGATTATGTATCGTATGCTGTTTTTGCCAGCTTATTTTGCTTCAGTATATTATTTATTTTCCTTTTAATTTTCTTTTCTGATGGTTATTGTTATTCACCACTCAAAGTCACAAATTACGAGAGGAGCAATGTTGCAAAGCTTTTAAGTTAATTGCCTAATTATTTGTAATGAATTAAGGGATTAAAAGTGGTTCAGCGGCTAAGACACTGAGCTTGTCGATCGGAAAGGTCAGCAGTTTGGCTGTTTGAATCCCTAGCACCGCATAACGGAGTGAGCTCCCATTACTTGTCCCAGCTTCTGCCAACCTAGCAGTTTGAAAGCGTGCAAAAATGCAAGTAGAAAAATAGGGACCACTTTGGAGGGAAGGTAAAAGCGTTTTTGGACCTTTGGCGTTTAGTTATGCCGGCCACATGACCACGGAGACTTCTTCAGACAGCGCTGGCTTTTTGTCTTTGAAACGGAGATGAGCACCACCCCTTAGAGTCGGGAACGACTAGCACATATGTGCGAGGGAAACCTTTACGTTTACCTTTAAAGGCTAAAACTTGCTACTGGCCTCTCTGGAGTAGTAGCACTATGACTAGCAATGTGTAATTACTTTGGAACATCCACTCCAGCATGGTGTGCTTTAAGGAGTCTCTTTTCCTTTTCTTTTCTTTCTCCTCAATGACCAGAAAGATGTGTTCCCTCGCACTCTTTGCACTTCCACCTCCTCCAGGAGACATCACCCTTTATGAATTCAACAATGCCTTAGTTTCTGGCCGGAGCTATGAGAAGCTTCCACTTACTTTCCAAGGTCAGGTAAGTCATAATTTCTGACCATAGAAAGAAATCGGCTACCACCTTGCCTTAATAATAGGAAGCCTTCCAAAAATTTAATGTCAGATATATGCTTGATTTGATAAATAAGGGAGGGAAACAATTTGAACTTTTCTTTAATCTGTTTGAAAGGATTAGTGATGGGTCTCTGCCTCTAGTCTAGTGGATCAATACTTCAACTCCTTGTTTCATTGAAATAAATATTTCTGGGAAGGCTACCAGATGCAAACTGCAAAAATCCAGACATACACTAAATGGCAGCCGAGTGATGGAGAGAAATCTTGATTCTTTACTGCCTTCTGATGGTTGCATGGATTCTAACAGCTCACCTCTGGTGGCCTTTATCTTTAATGATTTGGGAAAATAAAGTGGCGGGAATTAGCCTCAAAATATAAATACAAATAAGGAAGGGCAGAAGAATTGCTTATAGTAAAAGCAGTACAGGTAGTCTCGTTTTAACACCCATTCATTTAGGGGATTGTTTGAAGTTGCAACAGCACTGAAAAAAGTGACATGACTGGTTTTCACATTTGAAACATCCTCATGGTCAGCGATCAAAATTCAGGAACTAGGCAACTGGCATGTATTTATGATATTGCACTGTCCTGGGACCATATAATCACCTTTTGTTATCTTCCCAGCAGGCCTCTGAGAAGCAGAGTCAAAGGGGGAAGCCAGATTCATTTAATGACCACAAGATTCATTTAAATAGGGATTCCCTTAAAATCTGTGGCAAAAAGGTCATAATATGAGGCACAACTCACTTAGCAACTGCCTTATTTAGCAATGGAAATTTAGGGCTGAATTGTGATTGTAAATCCTGTATATGTCTTGGGGATTGGCTAATCCCCATCAGAAAGTCTTCAGAAATACCGTTTGAACAGTCAAGCACAGGGGTCTCCAACCTTTGCAACTTTAAGTCTGAAGGACTTCAGCAAAGCTGGCTGGAGAAGTCTGGGAGCTGAAGTCCTTCAGACTTAAAGTTGCAAAGGTTGGAGACCCCTGGTCTAGCATGAACATGAAAAGGATGTTCGAGCAGAGGAAAATAGGCAAAATAACAAAAAGTAATAGGCTGGGTTTGTTTACATTTGACCAACACAAACAAAATTCTTTTCCAAGAAAATCTTTAATTCTGTACTGTACGTAATGTTTAAATAACCTTTCTGCTAGGAAAAGGCCACACATAAAGCTCTGTGCCTTTAACTAGAAGCTTTCGTTTCTAGCTTTTTGACTGTCTGAGCAAATTGAAGTGTGGAGGGAAGGAAAAGGAAGAAACCCTTCCATTACTCTTCCATTGCTGCCTATAAACCCAAGTGAAACTGGAACCTTGATTGATTGTCCTATTATCAAGCTTTTTTTGTGTGTGTACTAATAATCCTTGTCAAGGGATTTTACTTTCTTCTTAATTCTGTGAATAATTGTGCAGATGGAAAGTCTTCCCACCCCCACTATTCCCAAAGAAAACCTAAAAGCTTTCAGTCGTCTGGAACACAGCGCCAAGCCGGCCTTCCTTCATCACCGGGAGTCCCTCTGGAAGAGGTGCATCAGAGCCTGGTGAGTTTGGATTGGGTTAGTTAGGATGATCATGCCAGAACTGCATGTTTTCACACACCGATTGCCCTCAGCTTTAAGAAAAGGGCACACACAGTTCTCGGCTGAAGAACTATAAGAGGAACACCAGGTTTTTTCCCTCCTGGGATTTGAAATTTCTCACTTTCGGTATATGAATCAGAGGAGAAAAGCATTGGTGGAGTAAAGAAGAACAGGCTAAATAGATTAAACAATGGCAGCATATTCTTAGGATGAACTCGCTTTCGGGTGATTAGATTTGTATTTAAGTCTACAAGCCTTCCACCTTCATGTTTTTATGTCCTTGTCCAACTTTTACATGGTAGTTATTTTCAGTTTTAAATAGAGTTGCTTAATGTTCACAACATACTTTAAATCAGTTAAGAGAACTGCATTTGTGCAGTTGATGCTTAAAAGGATATGTCTTATTTTAGACAGTAAATGGGGTAATAATGCAGATAAATATTCTCTGCATAACCTATCCTTTGGATTGGCATCAACCTGGTATCTTATGCATAAGAAGCAGTTATGGCCTGCTAAGCTATAGTTATTTGCTTGACGGCTGTTATGGTACTGACAAGAAATTCCAGAACTAGGCTGTGGGAATTAGTAATGTTCTCCCACCTCTCTTAGTATTAAGGATGGGCGCACACACATGCACACACACACATACCCTCTGCATTATAATTCTCTAGCATTTCTCATTTGGAGAACCAGCATAACATTATGGCAGCTGTGCTTGGTCTTCTCGCCATTCTTGATATGTTTTCCCTGGTGATGACAAAGCAGCACAGCTTTCCTTTGATTTCTTACAGAAGGGTAAGTGAGCAACCTGGTTTGGCTTCTAAATGTAGGTTTTCTACAACAAATCTGACTTTGGTGACTGAGGAGAATATTAGGTACTTGGGTGATGAGTGAGCCAGGAGGATAGGGAATAAAAACCATAAGGCTGGGTCACAGAAGAACACTGAAGCTTCTCATTAGAGAAGCTGAAAGAGAAAAACTATGATGGCAAACTCTGAAGTTGCTTTGATGCACATCAAATTACTTTTCCAATTGCACGTGGAACATAATCATGCTCCCTTTCACCTATAGCCACTTTCACACAATATATTTTATTCAGGCGTGACATCGGAGTGGCTGGTGTGCTTGAAGAACTCGCAAACGCAGAAGAGGAACAGGACTCGGACCAGGGAACCAATGATCAGTCTTGGGTGGAATCTTCGAAGGAGCTAGGTAAGTGTACTAAGAATTGTACAGTACAGCTTGACCAGTTGAGGAGTGAACAGGAAAATCTTTTATTAGCTCTCTCTCAAAATCACGTTTTTCTAGAAATTTAAAAGCTGGTGATTGGTGCAATAATAAGAGCAAACAAGGATGTGGGAGTGATGTAGCTCTGATATCTGCTGCCCTCATTCATCCTTGGGATTGATTTGATTAAATTGGCTCATTAGAAGGATATTATTTCCTGACAAATTTCTCATGGGCACCGCTCCAAAAGCTCACTGGAAGAATGATTTGCCGTCTTCCTGGTAAGTCATTCTTCTAGCAAGGATGTAACATTACTCTTGCTGAAAAGAAAGATAGGCTTTTTTGAAGATAAGATATAAGCATGAGAAAAGAAAATTGATCCAGCCCATTAAGGTCATTTTTAAAAAACATGTACATTTTTAGAGTTGGCACACCTTGTAGGTCTCGACCTCTTCTTCTTCTTCTGCCATATCCGTTACTGGACATTGGCGATCATGTTGGCAATCCTATTTTTATTGATAGCCGTACGAAAAAGTGCTGCTAAGTTTTGTCCAAAGCAGTCCCTTAGATTTTGAAACCGTGATGTTCTTCTGCCTGGACCTCGTTTGCCTTCAATCTTTCCTTGGAGGGTTGTGAAGTATGCTGTATTTTTCTGGGTGTTGCCTCATGTGTCCAAAATATTCTAACTTTTGTTTTTTATGGTTTTGGTGATCTCCCTTGGCTTTCCCAGGTGGCTTATCACCTCCTGATTTCTAATTTTGTCAACCCAGCTTATACGTAACAACATCTGTAAATCCACATTTCAAAAGCGTCTAGTCTCTTCAAGTGGCTTTCTGTCAGAGACCAACTCTCCACTCCATAGAGCCGAATAGAAAAAATGTAACATCTGACAAGCCTGATTTTAAATCTTAGGCTTAATGTCATGACTGCAGAAGACCTTTTTCATTTTGAAGAAAGTTCTCGACTTACGACCACAATGGGGGTCGGAATTCTAGTCATAAATCATTATGGTCATAAGTCGAGAGACCACATTACCAGGGCCAATTTTTTTCAATCATCTTTTTATAGCAGTTGTTAAGCAATCTCACGGTCTTAAATCTAAATCCTCTCTCTCCAATGGGCATTTTTGCCATCAAATAACTGGTTGTAATTTGAGAACTATCTGTATGATCTTTCAGCTCTGCAATGGATGAAATCTGGATCTCGGTGTGCATTAGGACTCTGCTGTTGGATATCCTCCCTCCATGGCTCCTTCTTTCCCCATTTGTCGGTGAGGTTTCCATAACATAGAGCCCAAGTAGAAGAGAGGAGCCGGGGGAATTAGTGACTGGGAAGCATGCCAGCCCATAGTGGGATCAATAACCGCTTGAGATGTCAGATATGATAGTTGTGCGTTCTTTCCATTTCATGGAGGGAATCTTTCCATCTCCCTTTAGCCAGTTTCTCCTGGGTATTCAGATATGGCCACTCTTAAGTGGCTGCCAGTGAAGTATTGACACTACTGTTTCTTCTTTCTCAAAGCTGCCAAGTGAAGATATAATAGCAAAATTCTCCCAGGCTGTGGATTGGTGAGTCCTGGATGGTTTGCATGTATCCAGTAACCAAATATTAGTTGCTACCTGAACCCTCTCCCTTATTGGAAAGGAATCCAGTTGATCTGCTTTAAACCAGAAATTGAGATATTTTGTTAACATGATACATATTCTTCCCCTTTACTATATATAGAAATCTTATTGACTAGATAATCTGCAGAGCCCTTAATTGTTATTTCTTAATGCATATTACTTTGTGTAAATCTATTTATACAGTATCAGTTAACCCTAGAATAGCAGGTATTACCATATTTTTTGGAGTATAAGACACATCTTTTTCCCTCAAAAAAGAGGCTGAAAATCTGGATGCGTCTTATACACTGAATATGGCCTCCTGAAACCCTGTCTCTTCACAAAAATGGTCATGCATAGCCTTTAAGAGCCTTGCAGAGGGCTCCTGGGCCTGGGGAGGGCAGAAATGAGCGAAAAATGGGCTATTTTGTGCTCAGTTTTGCCCCAGCCCCCAGAAGCACTCTGCTATGCATGCCCTTTTTTGACAAAAGAACCGGTCGGTTCATGAAAAACGGACTGTTTTTGCTTGTTTTTGGCCCCCACCCCACTCCCACTCCAACCTACAAGACTCCTAAAGGCTATTCATGCCTTTAAAAAAAACAAAAACGGGCCCTTTTTCATGAAAAACAGGCTGTTTTTGGGAGGTCTGCAGAGTGCAAAATCTTTTTTTTTTTAATTTGCCTTTTCAAAACCTTGGTGCGTCTTATACTCTGAAAAATATGGTAGTTCCATGCTAATTATAAATGCAAGCTAAAGCATTTCCTTTACACGCAAGTGTTTTCTGAAATAATTGCCTTGTTGGTTAGCCATTCTAACATGACTCTTCAGAAGCACCCAGTTTTTATTTACACTGACATTTTCTGTGGTGGGCAGCCAACCAACCCCAACCTTGTAGCGTCTATCTAATCCCATTTGGATTTTAAATGTTTTTTTTTAATGACCTTTGTCTTGCTTACACAGGGCAGGCTGCTCAATCCGGGCTTTTGCATGGCATCCTCATACCAACAAATTTGCAGTGGCTCTTCTGGATGACTCCATCCATGTTTACAATACCAACAGGTAAGGGACCTAACTGGCCTAAGGCAGAGCATTACTCTGAACGGACTGAGGCCAGTGGCAATTCACATGGCATATGACAGAAAGCTTGAACTCTCCAGGGTGGTAGAGGAAGTTCTATTCAAGAGTTGATTTGAGAGTTGATTAGTACAGGTCAAGGAAAAGAAATACGATGGCACCTTGGTATGCAAACCTATCAAATTTGGTAACACATTTTGATGTGAAAAATGTGTGCCGGTACTCATTGTTTTTTGGTACTCAATGTACGTTAGAACTTGTTAATGTTGGCTGCCTTGGGACTCACAACATTATTCCTTATGGGGAAAATTTGTTTGGAAGTCATCATTTTTGGCACTCATCATGCCTCCTGGAATCAATTGAGGATGTAGTACTGAGGTACCATTGCAGTTGGATTATTGGACCTTGTGATGAGAATAGTAATGTGAGTTGTGCATAAGAACAAACTAGGTTTGCTTGAAAACAAGCTGTTCCCAAAATGTATGGGCAGAGGGAGAGAAGGAGATCATTGGGACTAAAGATCAGCCATATTCTTTGCCCACCTTTGGGCCTGTGTCAAGTAGTTTTGTGCAATCTTGTCAAGAACTGAAGGCTTTCTCAGATGGACCTGCCCAATTAGTAATACATAGAGGGAGCATCTGCTTGAGAATATTCTTCTCTGTGAAAGTTTACAAGAGAAGATTTTCTCTGGGCTCTCAAATTGTAGCAGGTCACCTTTCCTTGCTAGGGTGTACCTAGTTCCCTGCCCTTCCAAGTTGCTCATTGACTTTTGAAGTGTTTCAATAAACACATCTCTTATTAGCTTTTAAAATATATTTTTAGTGCTTGACCACTTTTATACTTGCATTGTAATGTTTTTCTTTTGGAAAGCTGTTGCCTTTATGCCCAACCAACAGATAGCCAATATTAAAATATTAATCTTCTGTAATAAATAAGGCCGAACCAAAGTCTATCTTGTGAGGGATCTGAGCAATCTCCCAGTGATCATCCCATAGAAATGGATCGCCACCTGCAGAAAATCAATTGTCAAACCACCTGCCTAGTTGCTCTGTATGGAAATCTATATAAATAAAAGTGATTATTTATTCTTGGGCTTGTATGTAGAAATATAACTTCTGACCTACTGATTGGACTCTTATGAACTGGAAGGGCCATTAATCCAGCCCTCTGCTCAGAGAAGGAATATTCCTGTAGAAGGGGAGCCTACCTTCCTTTCTGCAAGGACGTTTCTTCCAACCTGCAACTGAAATTTACCTTTATATAATTAAAGACTTTCTTTGTTCTTTGGAGCAACAAAGGACAAATCTGGATTTGTTTTCTGTGTCATGTTATTTTAAGGAAGTATAAGAATACACGGTAGCCAACATCAATTCCTTAGACTCATTTTGCTGATACGTGCCTAGTATCTCTGGGCCCTCCGGGAAAATTTATATCTCTGTTTGGGTTTTCTTCTCCAGTACTATAGTCCCAATCCTGAAGCATCGTT
Source organism: Rhabdophis nuchalis (assembly GCA_039707465.1). Classification (NCBI taxonomy): domain Eukaryota; kingdom Metazoa; phylum Chordata; class Lepidosauria; order Squamata; family Natricidae; genus Rhabdophis; species Rhabdophis nuchalis. The sequence continues at coordinate 163,880,158 of CM077646.1, forward strand.
TGCAAAGAAATGTGGCCTTGATGGCCTGGAAGCCACTGTGTGCGTCTATCCTTGCTGTGGGGTGCCATAGCTGTGTGTTGATTTGGCACCTGGATCCCACTTCCCTTTCTACCAGGTAACCCAGACAGGTCTTGTGGATTAATCAGTGGTGGCAGCCCATGTTAGCCAGCAAGTCACAATTGCTATTCCGTTGCTGCTATTTGAAGGAAATGCTTATTAGATCTCAGATGCACAGCCCAGTTTTTTTACTCTAAGCGTATTCTTAGTCTCTTCCCCGTTTTTTCCCTATTCTTCCATGGACCTTTTCCCATTTCCAAACTATGTATGTCGTATATCGTGTGTCCCTTCTCACAAGTCTATGATCTAAATCAGGGGTTCCCAAACTTGGTGGGAACCCCTGATCTAAATAAATCCCTGATCTATGCTGGCTGGAGAATTCTGGGAGTTGAAGTCCACAAGTCTTAAAGTTGCCAAGTTTGGGAACCCCTGATCTAAATAAAGAATGCAACAAAATGAAGGTTCCTGTATTCCTGTATTCCTCCAATTAGCAGTTTCTGCTAATTGGAGAAAAAGAAAGGAAAGCTACCATCTCTCATCCCGCCCCCACCTGGAAGTCTTAGCAAGTTCTGGGTCTCCTCTCAAGGACATAGGCAGCCTTCCAGCAGTTAGTGGCAGTATATGAAGATCTTTGTGGCTTTCAGATTCCTTATTTTAATGTCTTTGTTTTCTTCCCTTTCTCGTCCATTTTCTGTTGTCTCTCAATACGGCAAGCTTCTGAACAGAGGCAATATCTTTTTATTGATCCGGGAGTTATTTTTGTGGAAGGCTAGGAGCCAAATGTTTCAGGCCACTAAGTGCCCACCTCCATCCCAAGCCTTAACAGTGCTACTCAGTCTCTCTGATGTTTGGCCATGCGGTTACTTGCTGCACACGTTGTTCATTTCTGATAATGGGGATGTGGTGAATTCTGCAGCACCAGATGATAGATGTACCTTGTGTGGCGCAGGGAACATTCGTAGAAGGATTGTTCAGTGCTTCGGATTCAAAGGGAAAAGGTACTTTGAGGCTTTCAAGATTGCAGTCATAGCACCTCCCTGCAGTTTCTTAAAAACAGCCATATCTTTTCCCAGCATCGCACACTTGTCATCCACAGGGGCAGCACAACCTTCGAAATGGATACACTTGGGTTAAGGAGAGCTGAGTGGTGCTATGTAGCTCTTTAGCCTCTTTTGACCTTCAGATTCAAACTGGTATTCAGCCTTAATACCCAGTTTTATTTTACCAGCATACGTGCTCTTATTTGGAGAAGCAGTTGGGTGGGCATGCATAACACAGTGACTTCTGGTTTAATTCTGGCTTGCTGAGTGGGTTTTCCTAAGATGCCAATGAAAATGAAAAGAAACCACATTACGAGCTTCCTGTGATGTGTGTCTCTTGTTTCCTGTAGGCCTTCCTCTGGCTGTGCTCAAGTGCTCAGCCACCCCGGCCACAGTCCCATCACCAGCCTAGCCTGGGCTCCCAGTGGAGGATTGCTTCTGTCGGCCTCACCTGTTGATACATCCATGCTTGTAAGTATGTTGCCCTGTTACTGCTAATATGGTATAGAACAGAGGTGCAGAACCATGACCCGTCTATGACTTGTGGACTTCAACTCCCAGAAACCAGCATGGCTGGCTGAGAAATTCTGGGAGTTGAAGTCCACAAGTCATACAGGAACCATCATTCCCCACTTCTGGTATAGAACAAGAGATAGCATAAAAACCGTGGCAAATAGAGCCACAGACATTACTTTGTAGTGAATGCCTTTTTACAGATATGGTTCTCTCGGGCAATGGAGGTCCTGAAATGGTCAATGGGTTTGGGGACAAATGTTTCTGGCAGTCTTCTCAGAAAGGGTCCAGGGTGCATGGTGTTAATTAATTTTTCTTCCATCAGACTCTCTATTGGTGGTGTCATTTTAATTTAAAGTGAGGGATAGAAGATTCTTGTTGGAAGAAACACAGGGATTTCTTTCCACAGTGGCTTCTCTTCTTTTCACCTTGTGCCGCTAGGTATGGGATGTTTCCACAGAAAACTGTATCCAGTTGCAGTGGTTTGGAGGAGGCGGGGTCACGTACCTGGCTTGGTCACCTGATGGCAGCAAGGTGCTAGCAGCGACACCTTCAGCAGTCTTCAGGTGAGCAGAGAAGCCTTGAAACCAGCCATCTAAGATCAGTCCTCTTTCTTTCGTGGAGTAATGGACGGTGGGGTAAGAACACTGAATGCCGTTGCTCTTCTCCTAGCCGAATGGTGCTCCCAAAGCGATTTCATTTCATCGACTTGTCCATCTTGTTGCAGAGTGTGGGAGGTTCAGATGTGGACTTACGAGAAATGGCCAACTATCAAAGGTCCTTGTCGGGTAGGTTGGGAAAACGGGATGGTGAAGAGTTCTTATTTATTTACAAAAAATGTGGTACTGCCGAGTTCATACTGTTCAGGTTGGCTTTACAAAAGGAAAGGCAGAAATAACCACTCAGAAATATTGAAATGCAACTCAGTAATAATTACACAACCAAAGAAATAGCTGCCTGGTCGCTGTAAAATCTTGAAAAATCCCCCTAAAATCAGTTATCAAAACCCAATTCAATCATGTAGTCTTTTCATTCAGGAACCGAATTTCTATTTGGAATTTTCTTATGATTTTAATATGACCAATCATTTATTCATTCATTTATTTATACTCTTTCCTGCCTTTCAAAACACTAATAAATAGGTTGCTAGATGTAACTCCAGGGATGGGACTCTTAGCATCCCCTTCCATAAGTCTGCCAGATTATTCCTGAGATGTCCTGGAGCCAAGCTCTCCAGAGCAGGGGTCCCCAACCCCCGGTCCGCGGACCGGTGCCGGTCCGCAGCTTCATAGGAACCGGGCCGCAGGGCTGGCAAGGAGGAGGGAGCAGCCCCCTGGCAGAGGATGGCCGAGCGCGCCTCCATCAGCTCGTTCCGATGGCCACCGCGGCGCACTGCACTTTCCGGGGCTTTCTGGAGAGGCTGGCATGTCGGCTGGGAAGGTTATCCCGCAGCGGGCGGCCGAAGGACCCAAGCTGCGGCTATCTTAAGCGCCCGGACGGCTTCAGCGGCGCACACGGAGCTGGAAGGGAGCTGGGTGTGCAGCGCCCGGATGGCTTTGGCGGCACTTAAGAATAGCCGCAGCTCGGGTCCTTCGCCCGCCCGCTGCGGGATAACCTCTGCAACCAACATGCCGACCCATCTGCTGCTTCCCCGGGGGGTGGGGGGGGGGGGAGGGAGAGAATGGCAGACACACAGAGAGGCAGACTTAGAGAGACAGAAATAGAGAGAGAGGGAAACAGACACACATACACACACACAGTGACAGAGATGGGTGGAGGAAGGAGAGACAGAGAGAGAGAGAGACAAAAAAACAGAGAAAGAGAAAGAAAGAAAAATAAAAAAAGAAAGATAAATGGAGGGTGGGAGGGAGTGAAGGAAAGAAGGGGGAGGTAGGAGGAAGGGAGAGGTGAAGGAAGGAAGGAAAGGAAGGAAAGAAAAAGAAAAAGAAAGATAAATGGAGGGTGGGAGGGAGTGGAAAGAAGGGGGAGGGAGGAGGAAGGGAGAGGTGAAAGAAGGAAGGAAGGAAAGGAAGGAAAGAAAAAGAAAGATAAATGGAGGGTGGGAGGGAGTGGAAAAAAGGGGGAGGGAGGAGGAAGGGAGAGGTGAAAGAAGGAAAGAAGGAAAGGAAGGAAAGAAAAAGAAAAAGAAAGAGGGATGGAGGGTAGGAGGGAGGGAAGGAAAGAAGGGAGGCAATGGAAGGAAGGAAAGGAAAGGAAGAAATCTATTTTCCTATTTCCTTTATAAATTTAATAAATTGAAATTGAAATTCCACCTCAAGCTACCTGTTTGGTTAACCAGGTTAAAGATCTATTTTTCTCCCAGTGGTCATTTCAAAGGAATCACATCCTCTGAGTCATTTCCTGGATTCAAACCAGCATCCCAAAGAGTCATGGGCTGCCTTTATATATAACGAGTGCCCATAAATCCATTTTTACCATCTTCAGAAAACCAAAGACCAGCCAGAAATGGAAGAAAGAAAGAAAGAAAGAAAGAAAGAAAGAAAGAAAGAAAGAAAGAAAGAAAGAAAGAAAGAAAGAAAGAAAGAAAGAAAGAACTAACTTATGACCACAATTGAGCCCAAAATTTTGGTTGCTAAGCAAGACTGTTAAGTGATTTTCACCACATTTTCCAAGTTGGCCATGTCCACTGGTGTCACATGACAACTGAGCCACTCCCACAAAACAGGCCACACCTTTTGGCTCTCAAAAGACATTTCAGTTGTGGTACTGTTGATATTTGGCTCTATTGACTAATAGGTTTGCTTACCATTGCCCTAGACAGCCAAGTGAACCGACCCCCCCCCCCCGCATGCGCATGTGCTACCTGTTCCCCCTGCCCCCCTCCTCTAGGCCAGCCGGTCCGCAGAATTTTCTTTAAAATGAAACCGGTCCCTGGTGCAAAAAAGGTTGGGGACCCCTGCTCCAGAGGACCTTGTTGGCTAAATCAGACCAATTGATTTGGACCAACCTAGCCAACAGAGCAACCACAAGATCGATGTTCTATGACGGGTAGTTTTTGTGGTGCCTGGACAGCTTTCAAAAGCATCTTCATGTAGAATGGAGTTACAATAACCTAACTTCTCCAAAACTAAAAGATATGTGTATCGTAAGGTTGAACTCTTGGGTTCTTGGTATTCACTGAACTTGGGGTTTTAGGTGTTTTATTAGCAGGCCAAGCAATTGGACCAACAGAGTTTGTTGACTTGGACTGTCAGCCTTGGTTGGTTTTTTTTTTATTATTGATGGTTCCTTGATTACAATATTATTTCTTCTTCAACTGTTTATCTGGGGGTTGACTACCAGCAGGCAAGCTACATATAAACATCTAGCAAACTCCACCCTGATGTTACCTAGCTTGGTCAAAATTCCATCGCAGGAATATGACCAAACATAGCCAACATCCAGATCTCAGCAATTTATTTAGCAAAGGATTTTGGTCCCTTTGTTTTACCTGCATTAAAAGCGCATTTCTTTTCCATTTCCTCTGCCTGTTCCCAGACTGGTTGCTGGAGTCCAGATGGCAGTCGTTTGCTGTTCACCGTCCAGGGGGAATTTGTGATCTATTCCTTATCTTTCTTGGAATACAGTGGTGAGTGTGCAGCTGTGACACGAATACGGCTTCTCGGGCTTTGCAGTATGAAACATAGTTTTAAGGAACATGCTTGAATCTTGGTCTCTTTAATGAAGTGGAGATTGGGGTTGTTGGGTGGTGATCTTCGGAGAGTCTTTCTTGTATATGCAGTGCATTGGAGCAGAGAAGAATAGATTTTTTGGGGCAGTTTATGGAGTTGGCCTCAGTGCCTTGCATAATGCGCCCATATTTGTTTAATGTACAGATTTGATTACTCTGCACGATACTTGGTTATTAAACGAACACAGATAATAAGCAAAGTAGAATCTGGAAGAATGGCTTGTCAAAGTAATCAGCGACAGGAGAGATGAAGAGGGAATCTGGGTGTAAAGCTACTTTCTACTTACATCCTCCTATTGTTTGGTTTCTCTCGTAACTTCCAATATTTCAGGAGAACAGCAAAGGCAGGTTGGTGGGTCTAAAACAGCTTCCATTGTGGCAGATCTTTCAGAGACTACGTTCGAGACCCCCTACGGGGAGGAGAGGTGAGAGAAAGGAACTGTACCATGTCTATGTGGAATTGGGTTGAACTTTTCTAGCCTTCAACACTGTTGTGGTTGCCCTGGAGCGTTGATACGTTGGTTGCTGGAAGCATGGAGAACTGGGTTTGGGTGGGAGTCAAAAAAGATTTTTCTGAATCGGGTTTCTAGTAATTAGAAACCCTGGAGCTAGAGTGTATAGCCCAGAAGCTCCTCAAACCTCGGGATAGGGTTGCAAATAAATTTAATGTAGTAATAATAATTGGATAATAATATATGTTTGTAGAATAAGTTTTTTTTTAAAATATAGTTTTCCCCCTATTAACACTTTTAAAAAACGGTTTCTAATTCCAGACTCCCAACCTTTTTCTTCCTGTTGCAGCAAAGTTTGAATGTTCGTGGTTGACCATTAACCCTTAAGCATTTCGCTCTGCTTCAAGTCCTCTGTCCCTCTGTTGCAGGATTGGAGGGGAAGTGCAGTCCATGGTTTGGGATCCAAGCGGGGAGAGGCTTGCGGTGGTCATTCAAGGTGAAGCCTGCTTCTTTGATACTCTGGAGGGGGGGAAGCCTGGAGAAACGGAGGGCAAAGGGGGAGACCCTCAGCAAACACGCCCGTGCCATATTCTGAGCCCTTCTCCAAATGCAGCATTTTGAAAAAACCATTGGGGTTTTGCTTCCAGAACGGTTTGTCTTTCATCTTTGTGCAGCCAGTCATAACAGCCTCTCCTGGATATACACTCAAGCAGAAATCACCTCGCTTCAAAAGCCCTTGAGCAATAACATAAGGATGTGCATTTTAAAGCAGAGGTCCCCAACCTTTGCAACTTTAAGTCTGAAGGACTTCAGCTCCCAGACTTCTCCAGCCAGCTTTGCTGGCTGGAGAATTCTGGGAGCTGAAGTCCTTCAGACTTAAAGTTGCAAAGGTTGGGGACCCCTGTTTTAAAGGACATTTGTAGGTTGCATTTCAAGGCAAAAAGAAGGATATTACCAAACCCAAAAAAGAAAAGGGGGAAAAAAATGCCTTAAAGTTATTCGAAACAAGGATGAACCTAGTGGTTTTATTAGGATGATTGTATTCCTGTACTCCTCGGATGAAATCCTCAAAATATGTGAAGTACGTTACTATGTGGATAATTCAGAATGTTATGACACTTTCAGTACATTATGTGGCTTTTGGTCCTTTCTTCCGTCTGCATTTTACATTCTGCCTTTCCTCCAGAGAGCTTCAAATGGAACATGCGATCCTTTCCTCTTTCCCACAGTTTACCCACAGATCTATAAAGGCTGAGACATTTGCCCAAATTGACCCCCCGTCACTTTCAAGATTATATATTTGGGAGGGAAAAGGACACGGATGAAAGAATACCCACTTCCTGCTTTTTAAAATCACATGCGTAGGTTAGTCTCTTGTATTTGGAAATGGCACATCCTGCTAGAAGACTGAAATGACCCCCAGCCCTTTATTTTACCCCTTTTTTTTTGTAGAAATGAGAGGAAGGGCCATGTAAGCATGAAGTGGCTACCTTGCTGTGCCTCAGAAAACTGTGTTTTAAAACACCCTAGCGTTCTCTCTAAACCTGGGTGTTGCCTCTTCCTTCATGATTTCTTAAACACTCTTTTGCCAAATAAGACAACCCTCCTCTAAGCCCTGAAGAACCTAGGGGGGAGAATAAGCAGCAGCTATTTTATATATAGGGCCTGTTTTTAATGTTATGGTTCTTTTGGTTTATAGTTCATTTTTCTGCTGAATACCATCCAGAATCAATGCTGAGTTGGGCTATAAATCCCTATAAATCTAATAAATAAACAGCTGAGAGGCTGGCGGTATAGGAGAAATGTCTTGGCCAAGAAAGAACTAGAAACAGTTGCTTCTGCATCTGAGTTAAACTCCTCTATGTCCCATTTTCTCACATGCAGAATAGAATAGAATAGGAATAGGAATAGAATTCTTTATTGGCCAAGTGTGATTGGACACACAAGCAATTTGTCTTTGGTGCATATGCTTTCAGTGTACATAAACAGACAAGATACATTCATCAAGATTGAAGTTATTTTCTGGTGTCCCGTCCCCCCCGCCCCCCGGAAAGATTTGACAGTACAGTCCCAAGGATATTTATTGGAAGGAGTCCCATTTGGTTTATTGAAATTTATTCCCCTGACAGTGTGCACAGGATTGTGGTGTCAAAGACCACCAACCACACCGACTGCATATAACTGTCAACCAGTTAGATCAACCCTCCCAGTTCAGGCCCTGTTGTGCTGTAACCAAGAGGAAAGGATCTTCTATGCTAGCTTGTACTGTTCTAAAAGCCTGGTGTAAATTGCCCTGTAAAACTGAGCTTGGTGTAAATTGTCCTGTTTTCCTTCAAATACATTTCCGTAGGACGAGAGGAGCAATATTTAAACATCAAGTCAATGTCAGCGTACAGCAGCCATGTAGATTTTTCTCCATGATGATCTATCCCTAACCTGGTTCTTCAGATGCTCCACTGTAACTGAGTGCATCTCCCTTGCTGCTGGTCCCGCTTGTCTCTTCCTTTCCAACTTTGCTTGCATTAGAGACTTCTACAGAGAGCTAATTCTTCTGATATAGTATGTGCAGAGTGGGATAATTTAAGCCTGGTCATTTGAGCCTCCAGGGAGAATCCTGGATTGATTTGTTTAATGATCCATTGATTTGTTTTCCTGGCTGTCGATTGTATTCGCAGGAGCTTTCTCCAACCCAAATGTTAAAAGCATAAATATAAGTAGTCTCGATGTGCAACCATTTGTCAGTAATGATGGGGTTGAACAAAGACTGATCCTCAAAGTTCCAGCTGCCCCACCACCTTGCAGTCCCATGACCAAAATCTGCAACCTGTTTGCACTTATGAATGGTTGCCAAGTGCATTACAATCGTGTCAAAGTCAGTGGGGAAGCCAAGGGGAGGTCATAGGTTACTGAGCTAAGTCTCCCTATTTTACAGATGAGACCCAAAATCTCACGTACCTGGTTAGAAAGCTATTGTGGGGAGATCTAGGAATCTAAGCACAAGGTCCATCCCACCTTCAGCTGTTTTAGGTGATGCCACCAGTTTAGATATTCAGTGCTTTGTCGTTCCTTACCTTTTAATGTGGTTTTTTTTTTCTCCCCGCAGGAAATTTGGATGCCTCCAAGACTATCATTGCAGTGTTTCGGACTCGCAATAACCCTGTGTTTGAACTTCTGCCCTGGTTTGTATTGTCCTGTCCCTCTTTATCTAGAAATGGATTCCATAAGGCATTTCTTATCTATTAAAAAAAATCAAGATTTTTTTTCTTTAAATAGTTTTAAAGGGGAGGGTCCTCTTCACTTCTGGTTGCGCTACGGACGCCGCGGGCAGGCTTCTCCGAGCTTGCCGAACCAGTAGCCTGTAGAGGCGTTTTTTAAAAGATCGAAAACGCCTTGGACACTCCAAACTCCTCAGTAACACGGTTGTTAAGTGAATCTGGATTCCCCATTAACTTTGCTTGTCAGAAGGTCGCAAAAGGGGGGACCGCATGACCCTGGGACACTGCAACCGTCACAAATACAAAACCAGTTGCCAAGAATCCAAATTTTGATTATATGGCCATGAGAATGCTTTTCACATGTGTGAAAAATGGTCATAAGACATTTTCCCCAGAGTAACTTCAAACAGTCACCAAAGAAATGGTGGTGAGCTGAGGGCCATGGTGCGGTAGATAAGGTTTGGATTGAGGGACACAAGAGTCAAGATCAGGGGTGTCCAAACTTGGGAACTTTAAGACTTGTGGACTTCAACTCCCAGAATTCCCCAGACAGCCATGCTGTCTTAGTCTAGACTAAGAGGTGAGGTCTTTTTGGCCCTTCAGGGAATTGAACTACAATTCCCTGTAACTCGAGGAAACCTGAACACTGGGAAAGATAGCTAGGAGATGTCCACTAGACTATAAGTTGCTCACTCTATACAGATAGTCCTCTATTTATAACAGTTCATTTAATAACCGTTCAAAGTTACAACAGCACTCAAAAAAAATGACTTATGACCATTCTTCATGCTTAAAACTTTCAATACAATACAATAGCAGAGTTGGAAGGGACCTTGGAGGTCATCTAGTCCAACTCCCTGCCTAGGCAGGAAGCCCTATACCATTTCAGACAAATGGCTATCCAACATCTTCTTGAAGACTTGTAGTGTTGGGGCATTCACAACTTCTGGAGGCAAGCTGTTCCACTGGTTAATTGTTCTCCTCATTTCTACTTTGCTTCTCTCCTTGATTAACAATAATAATAATAATAATAACAATTTATTAAATTTCTAAACCGCCCCCTCTTCCCGAAGAGGAGTTTAGTTAGTTTCCACCCATTGCTTCTTGTTCTGCCCTCAGGTGCTTTGGAGAATAGCTTGACTCCCTCTTCTTTGTGGCAACCCCTGAGATATAGGAACGCTGCTATCATGTCTCCCCTAGTCCTTCTTTTTATTAAACTAGACATACCCAGTTCCTGCAACCATTCCTCTTATGTTTTAGTCTCCAGTCCCCTAATCATCTTCGTTGCTCTTCTCTGCACTCTTTCTAGAGTCTCAGCATTTGTTGCAGCAACATTTGATGCAGCAACAGCAACTGTTGCAGCATCCCCATGTTCACATGAGCCAAATTCAGACGCTTGCCAACTGGCTCATATTTCTGATCGTTGCAGTGTCCCTGGGGTCTTGGGATCCCATTTTGTGACCTGATGAGCAAAGTCAATGGGGAAGTCAGATTCACTTAACAACCATGTCCCTAACTTAACAATCGCAATGATTCGCTTAACAAGAGTGGCAAGAAAGGTCGTAAAATGGGGCAAAACTCACTTAACAAATGTTTCATTTAAGAGCATAAATGTTGGGCTCAATTGTGGTCGCAAGTCGAGGATTACCTGTATTTAAGCCAAAAAAGCAGGAGAGGTAGCACTCTTGGGATATTAGAGAGGGAGTATTAGACATCACTAGGCCAGGGAATAAGTATGTTAATGTACTTTTTGATGTGTGCTGTGGGTCCCAGACTGTGCAAGTCTCCAAGTACCATCAAAAGAGCCTTTAGGCATCCCGTGTTATAATGCGCACACTGTTTCCTTCTACCACTTCTAGTGGTTTCGTACAGGGGGAAGACGGGGTTCAGCCACAGCTGGTCACTTTCCATCCTTGCTTTAAGAAGGGAGCCCTTCTGACAGTGGTAAGTTCAACCTCCAAGTACTGAGCATTCTGAAGAATGCCTGATCTGCCTGGGACGAATTGTATCTAGTTTTTGCCATTGCGGTTACTACTTAAATCTATGTTTTCTAAGTGCAGTAAAGAGGGCTAAGCTAACTAAGGACAGGAAAGGTTTTGCTGTCGCCAGCTATCCTAAAACACGGGTGGCAAACATGCGGCATCACACTGTTAGCAACTCTGGTCCCATAACCAATGTTAGCTAAAATATGCGGAATAGTGTAATTCACCGGACAGTAACGAGATACGTTGCTGTAAACCACAAACAAACTCTAAAACAGTGATAGTAAGAAAATTAATAGTCTTTGTCACAACTAAAATGCTTCTTCCGACTAACTCTCAAACAATGATAACAGTCCTACACCAAACAAAGTTTATCTCACAGAGATGCAAAACAATCCTCCTTCTTCACAGTTCAGCTTCTCCAACGGCAATCAGGTAAACCAGGAATCACAAGGAATCGAACAGGGAATGAGCTTGTGATTCCGAGCTTTCTTTATAGTAGAGCTGTATAATTACAGCCAACCAGATTATAAGTCAATTCTTAAAGCTACACAATTCCTTAAGAACATAGGCTCATATATATTGTCAACCCAATATAAGGCTGAATATCCTAACACATACTGCAATGTTTTTCCCCATTCGTGGAGCTGGGGTGGACGTGACCTGCGCGTGATGCATCCTGCTTATCCGCGGGCCGCCAGTTTGACATTCCTGTCCTAAAACATATACAATATAAAGTTGGCTTATTTGCTGACTTGTCCAGATTTCCCGTAGCACTAAGAACAGTCTCTCTGGATGGCTATTATCTGGGCATGGAGTAATTGTAAGATTCCTCTGGTCTATTCTAGAATATCCTAGGTGAAAATTTAAAGGGATATATTTTACTCAACAGCTGGGCTCCTCCCAGTCAACATCGTAAGAATTAGTGTAAAATTAATCTCCCGATCCAAATGGGGTGGATTGCTTTGTAGCCTCATGTAATTTGGCTTAGATATTACTCGGATACTCAATGATCGTTTTGTTTTTCTGAATTGTGTTGATTGATCTATTTGAAATCCGTGTTTAGGGATTTGTTTGGATTTTGTGCACCTTTCCTGATTCCATCCTGGGCTACGTATACAGTTAGAAACTTAAGAGTCCCAAGATTATTAAATTTTTAAAAGCAAGCTTTGAAGCCCTTAAGAGACTATTTCCAGACTTCTGAAAGCTGAAATGAAATATAAGGCATGCTTGATTCCTGTGCCAAAATTTTATATTTATTTAATGTAAGAAAGTATATCACTCTGACTAAAAGGAGATCAATCCCTATTTCAACATAAATCATTCATTTAGACATATTACCACTTTGGAAAGAGGTTGTTTATTTATCTATTTATTGTGCTTTTAAACTCAGTTCTCTTCTGCATGGCCAAGAAACTGCAGGATAACACCAAGCCTGGCTATAACCCCTTTCAAAAGTTACTACAAAATTGAAAATTTTAAGGAGAAGGAGTTGAAAATTACAACAACTAATGCAGACACCCAAATTTACCAATTGCTCCCTCCTTTATGCTGTGCTCCTCATATGCATTCTCAGCTTTCTGTAATGTGTAAATGGAGATCCCTGTTTTTCCCCTCCTCTTTAAGAATTTAGAAATAAGAATCCAAGGATAAACTGGCTTCTGAGCAGTCAGCAGACCAAGTTTCCCAATCAACGGTTATGATCATTGAGTATTAGACCTGTCAATTAAAATAGGGCAGCACCAGCAATTCCTCCCAATTTATATTCTGGAGAGAGATGGGAACTGGAGTGGTGGGGATTTGGACAGAGGAAGGAAACTTAAAAGTCCTAGGGAAAACATATTAATGTTAATAGCAATAGCAGACTTATATACTGCTTTACAGCCCTCTCTAAGCGATTTATTTCCCCCCAATAATTTGGGTCCTCATTTTATGCCCATCATGGTCACACCCACCCTGCCCTCCGAGGTCAAACCTGATGCGGCCCTCAATGAAATCGAGTTTGACACCCCTGGCTTAGGCCATCTTGAGGAACCAGGAATGCTCTGCTTCTACTGCCCTTGGTTTGATGCTTGTGTCTTTCTTTCACAGTGCTGGTCAAACGGAAGCATCAACCACGTTCCTTTCTTCTTTGTGACCGCTCAGTTTCCTTCATTTAGTTCTGGGCAGCAAAGTCCTCCCGTGCCCCACGGCAGTTGGAGCAACACCCGGGAGCAGCCGCTGTTTTCCGAAATCTGAACGCTCAACTCACCTAGGACTTGGCTCTGAAGGGCTCCCAACTTCTTTCTCCATCAGCCTGGGGAGATCCGGGACTGATTTTCGATTTGATTTTTGTACGAGTGCCTTTCTTCCATGGGCTGGGCATGGATTAGATGCTCTGCAGTAGAGACTGGACCTAAGGAATGCCTGCTTTCCTGAAATGGACAATGTTGTAGTTGTATTTAGGGCTGAAAATTAAACACATCAGTTCAAGATCCTGTTTTTGCCTACTGTTCTTCTCCCTGCGAGTCAAATAATCCTCTCTACAAACTTGTTTTGTCTAATTGAGAGATTAACTGTAATTTTACTGAGCATGTTTTTTCACTTGCTGCCTGACCTGGGCTTTCCCCAAGATTTTGCGTTGCTCTGAGGATTTGTGAACTTTATTTCCTGGAGGTATAAAAGAGCAAAGACAATTTGAAATATTTTGAACTGTGACTCTCACAAATGTTGCCATTCATCCTGATGGTTCCATTGATTGAAGGGGTGGTTAAAATTGGGTAGATGCCAAGTTGTCCACCACTGTTTGGCTGGGGCACTCATTGCAGTAAGTTGTGTGTTTACTCAGTGTTGGTTTGGCCAGTTGCATGAACCCCATCCACTGTGGTGCGTAAACCATAGTTTATGACTCAGTATCATGTGTCTTTCTGTGGGTTAACACAAGATGTAAACCAGATGAGTAAAATTAGCTATTGGTTTAGGGCAATGAGGGAACAGGCATTTTAATGAATCAAAACAGAGTAAGATACTCATCACCAAACTTGAACCTGGTCAATCCCATTGAAATGTTACAGGAAGAGTATTTTGGGGTCTTTAGGGTGTTTGAGTAACTTCATGAACATTTTAACACGTAGTTGAAATGAAATTGGAATGTGTTCCTCTCGTACACCCAAATGAGTATTTGTAAGATATTTGTGGGTGCATGAGAGATTTTAAGTTTGATCCCCTGATATTTGGGCTCTTGGTTCCATCTTTCATTTAAAAACAAGTTTGTAAAAAGAATTAAGTTGGAAGTTTGCTGGTGACTTACTCTGAGTTGTTAAAATGCTGAGCAAAGGATTTCTTAGATCCAATTCCTGCACCATGCCATGTTTCTTGACAGTGAAGATGACATACAAGTGTTAGTGAGGAGAGTTAATGTTAAGTACCAAAAGATACATCTCCGTTGTTTTATATGGGCATCAGGATGGAAATGGGATGAATTCTTAAGGAGACTTCTCTCCCCTTTATTATTATTATTTTTAAATCACTGTATACTGGTAAAGTGGTTTCTTTTTTCTTCAACTTTGGGAGTTGCTGTAAAGCAGGGGTCCCCAACCTTTGCAACTTTAAGTCTGAAGGACTTCAGCTCCCAGACTTCTCCAGCTGTAAAGCAGGGGTCTCCAACCTTTGCAACTTTAAGTCTGAAGGACTTCAGCTCCCAGACTTCTCCAGCCAGCAAAGCTGGAGCTTTGCTGGCTGGAGAAGTCTGGGAGCTGAAGTCCTTCAGACTTAAAGTTGCAAAGGTTGGAGAGACCCCTGCTGTAAAGACTTCCCACTAGGGATAGTTGTAAACTGATCTTCAGAAAGAGAAGGGTTTTTAAAATAAGCAGCAGCAACAACGTTCGGCTGTCTTATTTGGCTCCCTGCCACTGGCACGTCCATCTCTTGTCACTTTGATCCTCTTATATTTGGACTTTGGCTTGCAAGCCCTCCTATCTGGACTGAGCAGCTGAGAGTGGTCCAAAGGGAGGTTGTACGCAGCTGCAGAGGGAGATTCCAAGTGCATCACAGGTTGTATTTCCCTCTTGCACAACTTAGGATGAGTCTCCAGCCCACCATGTTGTACACCTCGGTGTGCCTATGAACTGAGCAGTATTTGCTCTGGGCTGCTGGCTGATCTTTGGAAGAAGGAAGGGGAAACCCTCACAGAACCCTGCAGTTCTTTCAGATTGCTAAGCCCACGTTCAGAAGGAGACCCATCGAAGAGCTGGATCGCGCTGTGCCATGCAGGAGGTCTTTCGCTTCCCCGTTGACTGCTAGGATGATTCCTGGCCTGTCTGGCTGTCCCTATGTTTGTGATACACTTAATAGTTTAATTTAGTTTAGTTTAGTTATATTTTTATACCGCCCTACTCCTGAAGGACTCAGGGCGGTGTACAGCCAAAATAAAAGGTCATGACGAAGGTCCTGACGACCATCTTCAAAGCGTTCCATGGCTCGGGACCTAGCTACATGCGAGACCGTCTCCTGCCCCATACGTCCCTTAGACCGATACGCTCCCACAGAGAGGGCCTTCTCAGGGTGCCGTTGGCCGGACAATGCCGACTGACGACACCCAGGGAAAGGGCCTTCTCTGTGGTGGGCCCTGCCCTGTGGAACGACCTACCCCCTGAACTTCGCACCATCTCCGACCTCCGCCTCTTCCGCCAGTGTTTAAAAACACATTTGTTTCATCAAGCCGGCCTTGCATAGCCTCTGCTGTTGACTAGTTTAGATAGTTTTAAAATGGGGGGTTTTAATTGGTTTTAGCACAGGATTTCATATTTAATAGGCTTTTAAAATTTTATATTTTTGAATTGTTTTGTATATTTTTAATTTTCCTGTGCGCCGCCCTGGGTCCTTTTGGAGAAGGGCGGGATATAAATTGAATAAAATAAAATAAATAAACACAGATATACAAAAGTTAAAACAATTTTAAAACATATGAAATAATTTGGCCCATAATAAGTTAAAAACCAACAAAACCCAATTAAGATTCATAAAGTTCATATTTACACCTGCCCAGCTTGTTGAAAAAGGAAAGTTTTAAGAGCACGGCGGAAGGTGTGTAGGTGAGGGATAATTTGTAACTCCGGGGGCAATTCGTTCCAGAGGACAGGTGCTCCCACGGAGAAGGTTCTCCCCCTGGGTGTCACCAGTCGACATTGTTTAGCCGACGGCACCATGAGGAGACCCTCTCGATGGGAGCGTACTGGCCAGTGGGAGGCTCTCGGTGGCAGAAGGTGATCTCATAGGTACCCAGGTCCTAAGCCATGGAGCACTTTTCATTTTTATAACAACTAACCACATGTATACTATTACATAACCAACATCACATTATATTGTTAAATGTTTACATCAATTCGTCTTACCATCAACTCCCAAAAACAATTATTGGCTCTTCTGCTCTCCATACACCGTATTTCTACCTTATCCATCACTTTCTTCTCCCTCTCTTCTCCTCCCTACCTCCTTTCTTCCCTCGGTCGTCCTTCTCTACTTCCCCTTCCTCTCTCCTTCTCCTCTCTCCCTTTTCCACTTCTTCTTTCTCTCCTCCTATTCCCCCAGCCCCGGCCCTCTCTCCTATCCCTCTCTTCTTCCCTTACCTCTCTCCTCTACTTCGCACTCTTCATCTCACTTACTTGGTGTATTTCAGTTTGTGATACACTTAGAAGTGATCAGGGACTCGTATTTCTCATGATATTATCTGAGGGCCAATGGAAACACGACAAAGACATATCAAGAGCTCATAAGGAATTCTTCCTTTCAACAGGAAATAACTTTTGCTTCTTCGATCCAGTATGTTAGGCACATAATCCTAGTGTTGGGTTGGCAATATATATATCAGCCATGATTGAAAATAGTATCTGTAACTTTAACTGATACAGTGTAATATGATTGGCTGCTGCTTCCTCAATCAGCCATAAGAGGAAGCCAGAATCATTGTTAGATTGCTGAGAAGCAACTTAGAACTAAGGAGAAATTTCCTGACAGTTAGAACAATTAACCTCTGGAACAGCTTGCCTCCAGAGGTTGTGAATGCCCCAACCCTGGAAGTCTTTAAAAAGATGTTAGATAGCCATTTGTCTGAAATGGTATAAGGTCCCTGCCCACGCAGGGGGTTGGACTAGAAGACCTCCAAGGTCCCTTCCAACTCTGCTATTGTATTATTGTATCTTTTGAATGGAGACTCTGAATGTCGGGTTAGATCAGCAGAACAAGAAGAATCGTGGATTGAGCAACTGTAAGCCAACTGTTTGAGTTTATAAACTCTATTTTGATTCAAGACTAACTATCACTTGTTTGTGAAGTAGTAGTTTGCTTTATTTTCCACCGCAAGTAACAGTCTGCTTGTTTTTACCATCAGTGTCTGTGACTAATAATGTGAATATCTAGCAACATATCTCTTGCTGCAATTCTGTTCCACAACTCTCAGTCTCCTAATGGAGATATCCTCAACACAGTAGGCTGGTATTTTCCCGTGAATAATAATAATAATAATAATAATAATAATTTTATTTATAGACCGCCTCCTCTCCCCAAAGGGACTCGGAGCGGTGCACAGGGAAGTTAAAAAAGCAAATATAAAATACATAAATAGCTAAAATAAGAATTAAACAAATTGTCCCTGCGCTAAAACCCACTATACTAAAACTAAACTATGCCCCCCTAAAAACCCAGTAAAAAACGGAAGACTAACCTAGGCCGGCCAAGCAGAAAAAGTATGTTTTCAGTTTTTGACGGAAGGAGCGGAGGTCCGTAGTTGTTCTAATTTCAACTACTACAAAATACCGCCTTTTGTATCAGGAGATACAATTTTACAATAGAAATTGCCTGATCAATTTGCAAAGCAGAGAAAACCATCAAGGCCATATTTTTAATGCCCCGGAAGAGCCTGTTTGATGACTTGGTCAAGTAAAGCAGGTTAAATGACAATGCCTATGGCTCTCCAAAAAATTCACTCCTGCTTGCTCGCTCTCCAAAAGGTTTTTGAAGGGCATGTTCTTATAAAAGCAATTTCATGATCGGTAATGCTGAGCGAAATAGCCAATAATAAAAATAAACTCCCCGTCTTTTATTGATTCTTGAATTGCTGTTAGGATAGGCTCTCGTTTGGACTTGGCTGCTTAGCTTGCAGCCCATGATTCAGCTAATACAGCCATAGATTTGGAAGGAGAGACTCACGAAGGGGATGGGGCAAAACAAACTGCTTTGCTACGTGCTTAAGCTTGCTAATTACAGGTAGTCTTCGCCTTAGGACAGGGGTGTCCAAACTTGGGAACTTTAAGACTTGTGGACTTCAACTCCCAGAAGTTGAAGTCTATGCTGGCTGGGGAATTCTGGGAGTTGAAGTCCACAAGTCTTAAAGTTCCCAAGTTTGGGAACCCCTGATGATTCTAAATAAAGAATGCAACAAAATGAAGGTTCCTGTATTCCTGTATTCCTCCCATTAGCAGTTTCTGCTAATTGGAGAAAAAGAAAGGAAAGCTACCATCTCCCATCCCACCCCCACCTGGAAGTCTTAGCAATTTCTGGGTCTCCTCTCAAGGACATAGGCAGCCTTCCAGCAGTTAGTGGCAGTATATGAAGATCTTTGTGGCTTTCAGATTCCTTATTTTAACTTGGGAACTTTAAGACTTGTGGACTTCAACTCCCAGAAGTTGAAGTCTATGCTGGCTGGGGAATTCTGGGAGTTGAAGTCCACAAGTCTTAAAGTTGCCAAGTTTGGACACCCCTGACTTAGGACAACCATTGAACCCAAAATACCTGTGGCTAAGGGAAACATTTGTTAAATGAGTTTGTCCCATTTTACGACTTTACTTGCCACAGTTGTTAAGTGAATCACTGCAGTCATTAAATTAGTGACACGGTTATTAAGTGTATCTGGCTTCCCTATTGACTTTGCTTCTCAGAGGGTCACAAAAGCGATCACATGACCTCGGGACACTGCAACACCATCACAAATATGAGTCAATTGCCAAGTGTCCGAATTTTGATGGGGACACTGCAAAAGGTTACAAGTCACTCTGCCGTTGCAACTTTGAACAGTCGCTAAATGAATTGTTGTAAGTTGAGGCCTACCTGCAATGAATGATTAATAAGACTGCGCTTTCCACGGCAGTAATAATTGATGGAAAATAAGACATACCCTGTTACAGGTGGGAGTCCTACGAGAGGCGTCACGATATAGCCAGCTGGTTCCATCTCTGGCTATCGGGGGCGAGTCATTAGCCCCCGCGGAAAGGGTTCGCAACTTGGGTGTCCTCCTGGATTCTCGGCTGTCCTTGGATGACCATGTGACAGCCGTGGCCAGGGGGGCTTTCTATCAGGTTCACCTGATACGCCAGTTTCTAGATCGTGACGCCCTACGCACAGTCACTCAAGCCCTCGTCATCTCCCGACTGGACTACTGTAATGCTCTCTACATGGGGCTCCCCTTGAGGTGCACCCAGAAGCTCCAGCTAGTACAGAATGCGGCCGCGCGGGGGATTATGGGTTGGAGACCCCTGCTCTAGAACATAAGGATCAGACAAAGGTGAGTTTGGAATTAGATGTACTTTTATTTATGTAGGCACAGCCACCAAAGAAGCAGAGTTAGATACACAGTACTTTTGGTTACAAATATGCATTTCATATTAACGATGGAAACCTGTTTTTCTCCCCAAAACAGCATTTCCTTGGAGCAGTGGGTGGGGAGTGAAGGTCAGTTGTAGCTAGAGCCAAATATCATCCTATTTCATTCACCGCCACCCTTGTTTCTGTTTCCTCCCTCCTTTTAAAACAATTGCTTTACTTGTGGAGATGCTACCAAGAAAAGCAGAAATAGCTGTTAGCCTTCTCGAATTGAATTTTGCTTCTTTGGAAATTAGATTGAAGATGTCAGCTGACCACTTCTGATGTAATACACTGAGAGTCTTTAAGAGGATATCAAATCCGTTTTGGGGGGGTGGGGGAATGGCAACAACGGAGCAGATTAGATGGAAACATTCTCTGTAAAACACCAGGGATTAAGAAACTGGGATTTGTTATTGATTTCATGATTTGCTCCCTGGTATTAAACTATGATATATCTAGAAAGAGGGATCCAAATTGACTGACTGGTGCTTTATCTGGCGTAATTATAAGAAACAGTGTACACAATAGAAAAGGGATCTGGTTTTTAAACAATTGTTTTGGCTTATATAGCACGGTGGCCTGTGGGGGAGACAAAAGGCAGAAATAATGCTGCAAGTGCAGTTTTAAGGGGCATAATTCCTACAAGGATTACAAGGATAATTACATCTGTGATGTTTTTTTAAAATATTTTGCCTTTTGTTCCACTGTTAAAGGCACAGGGGATGCTTGCCAGGAAAAACAGAGATGCCACCATTATGCATATTACTCATGCTTCAAACTGTTTACAAAAAGTAGCCACTGGGAGAAAAGAAAATCTGCAAATTTTATGGGTGGGAGGGAAGACAGAAACGAAGAACCTACCCATAGAATCATCTACTGGAAGTGGCTTTCAGCAGCCCAAGTGGAGAAGATGAGGCTCACAGTTTAAACTAGTGGTAGTCAACCTGGTCCCTACCGTCCACTAGTGGGCTTTCCAGCTTTCATGGTGGGCGATAGGGGTTTTGTCCGATACTGAAGCACTTTCCTTTTTTTAATTTAATTGACTTCCCTACTTTATAAATCACCATTACTGTGGAACAGGTGAGCGGTTAGAAAATTTTACTACTAACAGAGATACAAAAGTGGGCGGAAGGTATAAAAGACTACCCCTGGTTTAAACAGACATGTTCCTGCTGTTCCAACAGTCACCCACCCGCCTAGTTGGTGAAAGTTGGAAATATAATTTTTGGAGGATGATTTTAAAGCTAGCCTTTGATTTAGCCATCTTTAGGGCATCCACAGTTGGGGAAGGGAATTCTCGCATTTGAGGCTGCTGCTAATTTAACCAATCAATATATGTTAGAGAAGCCAGGAGAAAAAGATTCTTGCCGGTGAGACTGGTACAAATTGATGAGTGGAAGCTAGTGGATTAAGATGTGAGTTTTCTAAGGGTCGGGGAATTGTTCTTCCTTTAGAGCAGGGGTAGTCAACCTTTTTATACCTACCGCCCACTTTTGTATCTCTGCTAGTAGTAAAATTTTCTAACCGCCCACCAGTTCCACAGTAATGGTAATTTATAAAGTAGGGAAGTCAATTAAATTTAAAAAAGGAAAGTGCTTCAGTATCGGACAAAACCCCTACAGCCCACCATGAAAGCTGGAACCCCCACCAGTGGGTGGTAGGGACCAGGTTGACTACCACTGCTTTAGAGCAAATATTCCTAGTTTATTCTGAAAAACACTTGGGCAAGCTACCAAATAAACACCCAAGATATCTGATGAGTTGCAACCTTAGCCAAACCCAGTTCAGCTCAGTGTTTAACCCTGATAACATTCCAGTCTATCAGTAGAGAAGGACATAAATCAAGTAAAATCATACCAGAATAATTCTTGTAGCTAAAATTGCCATGTGGGAGATGGATTGGCTAGAGACTATGTTAATGTAGTCTTACAGTGAAACCAACTTGCTGTAGTGGTTAAGGCATCATGTTAGAAACCCAGAGACTGAGTTCTAGTCCTATCTGAGGTACGAAGCCAACTGGGTGATCCTGGACCAGCCATTCTCTCTAAGCCTGAGAAAATGGGCAATGGTAAGACACTTCTGGGAAAGATTCTTTTGCCAGGAAAACTGTTGGGACTTGTCCGGGCAACCTCTGAGAATCAGACAGGATTGAGTGGATAGAAAGAAAGAAAAAAGACTTGCAATAAAGTTTGTTCATCTGTCTGGTCTTCCTGGTAAGGCTGACATCAGTCTTGTGCATCTGAAAATATAATTCTCCACTGTCTCCTTTACTTCCTGAGAAATTAAGGGCGATCTCTTTGGAGTCTCTTGCACCACCCACTATCCAGCTGCGGCCCATGCTGTCTCTTATCTGACTGGTCCCTAGGCAGCATCTCTGGGCTCCAGTCTCCCAAGGTCTTCCCCGTATAATCATTACAGTTGCACAGCAGCATTGGTTCTTTGTCTTAAGCAGCAATTTTGGGGGGGGTTGGTTGGTCCCTAGATTTAATGCTAGAGGGACAAATTCTTATTCGATTAAATCTGCTTCCAAAGCAGTTCTGTTGTGTAGCCCCAGCACGCGTGTGAGTCTAGTCCGTCAGAGGATTGTGCTGAGTGTATTGTCTTCATCCACCTCCTTCTCCTCGGGTTGCAATGAGCTTCTGGGAACCGGCAGGGATTTGAGGTATTCCAAGTGACGCCGGGATTCGGCTTGGTTGCGCCGGATATAATAGATGACGTAAGTGATAACGACACCAAACCAGACAAACATTGTGAGCAGCATTGCAAAATCGGTGTTCTTCTGATGAGTGACGCAGAAGTTGACGCCAGTACTGACCAGATGGGACAAAGTCTTCCCAACATACTCCTTCCAAGTTGCGGTGGCGCACACTATGTCTTCCGCTGTCCCGGCTCCCAAGGAAAGAGCCTTCATCAGCTCCTGCAAGGAGCAGTCACAATGCCAGGGGTTGTTGTAGAGTTCTAGCTTAACCCAGGTCAGCACGACGAAAGGAGCAGGGTCTATTTTTTGTAGCTTGTTCCCTGAGAGGTCCAGGAGCCTCAGGGCATTCCCTAAGCCATGGAAGGCTGCTGGAGAGATGCTCTCGATGAGATTGTCCGCCAGGTGAAGTTCATGGAGGAGTTGCAGGCCATGGAAGGCCCCGCTGGATATGTGGACAATCCAGTTAGAGTCTAGGTACAATACTCGAGTGTCCTGAGGAATGTCAAAAGGGATAACCATCAGGTTTCTCCAATTGCACCACACCACACCGTTTCCTGGCGGGCAGTCGCACCTTCGAGGGCACGGCTGATGGCCATGCAAGCCGTGGATCAGGAACAAGAAGACAGACCACACCGACATTTCCGCTGAGTTCTTCACAAACAGCAGTGGAGATCCTGGCTCACAGGACCAGAACTCTGATTGAAAAGCAAAGGGGGGGTGGGAAGAAAGTAAATGAGAGCGGTAAAGGTCCTTACAATACACTTAGTTTTAGTTCAGTTAGTTTAGTTAGCTTATTTATATTTTTATACCACCCTACTCCCGAAGGACTCAGGGAGATGGGTTTTTTGTTGTTGTTGTTGTTGTTTTTGAGTTGATAATACCCTGGAGCCAGCCTCGTGTAACCTCCCGTGTGGCCAGCACCAGCCAGGAGGGACACGAGTCCAATAAACATGTGGCAGCGCTAAGCCTACCCAAGATCCTGTCTATGTCCTCGGGAGTCACAGGGTCAAACTCCTCCCAGATAACGTTCTCAAGGCCCGCCCCCATCACCCCATGTAGCCCCACCCAGTCATTTAATGCAGGGCTGTCAAAATCACGGCCTGCAGGCTGGATGCGTCATGTACTCGCCACACCCACACTCGGTTTAGCGAAGGGGGGGGAGTCGCGATAAGTCACATGACACCACCGTGATGACGTGAATTTGACACTCCTGATTTAATGGGTTTATTTTGACAATAGCTGTGATCCTTAAGCCATAAAACTTTATTAATAAATGGCACATACTATTTTTTTGTCTGAATTATACAGGTAGTCCTTGACTTAACGGTGCATTTGGTGACCATTCAAAGTTACAACAGCTTTGAAAAATGTGACTTATGACCATTTTTCACAGTTACGCCCTTTGCAACATCCCCATAATCATGTGATCGAAATTCAGATGCTTGGTAGCTGGTTCATATTTATGACGGTTTCGGTGTCCTGGGGCCATGTAATCTCCCTTTTTGCGACCTTCTGACAAGCAAAGTCAATGGGGAAGTCAGGTTCCTTTAACAACCAGGTTACTAACTTATCAACTGCAGTGATTCACTTAACAATGGTGGCAAGAAAAATCATAAAATGGGGCAAAACTCACCCGTCTCACTTAACAACAGAAATTTTGGGCTCAATTGTGGTTGTAAGTTGAGGACTACCTGTATTTAACAAAATAGCTTAACAAAAGCTATTCAACCTAGCATTTCCTCTCCATAAAACAGTAGCCCCTGTTTTGGTCTGGTGCAAATTGTAATAGTTTATACATTTATTTTCCTTAAACCAAAAAATAGTTAATGTTTTGAAAATGGAAGATAAGAAAGCCCTGAATCTTAGGTGAGGACAGTAAAATTGAAATTAAATTGAAAACTCACTTTTTCTGTCTGGCCGGCCTGGGATAGTCTCCCTGTCTTGGGGTTTTTATTGGGTAGCTTTTAGTATAGTTAGTTTTATGGGAATTTTAGCACAGGTTAAGTTTAATTTGGTTTTAGAACTGTTTGTATATTTTTTATTGTTTTTATTCTACCTGTGCACCGCCCCGAGTCCCCATGGGGAGAGGGAGCGGTTTATAAGTATTAAAATTATTATTATTATTATTATTATTAAAATGGTGTCATCATTATACACTATATACTACTATATACCTATTAAGCTTTTTTTGTATGTATGCAAGCAGGTTTTCCATTTTGGAAATTTTTCATTCTTTTTTCAACAAAATGAAGGTCTGATTTTTAGTGGCAGATCTTGGTGATTCCTATAGGTATCTCTACCCCAAAGTAAACCTGATTTAATTCAACGTGTTCATTTCCAGGTAAGTGAATGCGATTGTCAAAAGAAACATTTTTCAAAATTCTCTTTCCTTTTTTTATAATATGGGCATATTGGTTGATGTACTCTAGAGATCTCATATGCCCCCAGTTATTTTTCTTCCCAAATTCAGCAATGGAAAGAAACAGAAAAAAAATGTATATTTGGCATTGGAAATATAGGTTCTATATATAAAATCATAATTGAATCTGAACTGCCAGTGGAACTTATAACTCAGTGATTAGGGGAGAGAAATCCAGATGAAGATATAAAGGACAGGACTTATAAAAAAATGGTAGAAATCGAAATATCAGATTAGTAATAAATATAGGTACAGAATGATTAAAAATGAAAGACTGATTAAGAAGCCAGTTAATTATCCTGATCAATTTGCTTCGGATGTTGATTATTTTCTTTCCGAATATTACAAAAAGAAGCTCATATATTTACAGTGCAACACTAATTTCTTTTGATCTTTATTTCCTAACTATGCTTATATGCTTGCCAGATTTAAATACCTGCTCTTGTGCCTTTAATAGCAGCAACATATGATTCGTTCCCTGCCAGGAAATACTCCCCTTTTGAGCTGCTACACACAAATTGCCACCACAGACCCAAAGTTCATAAGCCCTGTGTCTCCCAGTCTTCCTTTAGCTGATTTAGAACATTACAATATATATATATATTTAAAAATAGTTTGCTACCGTTGTTATATGCTCCAAAATCAGCGCATCTGTCTCGCCAGTTATAAATGAAAAAAATGAACACCAACATTTTGCTCTGCCTTGGCTGGGAACAGATAACACTGATGCATTTCTATCTGCGTGGGATTTTTATGATCAATCCACACCCAACATCTTTTTGGTTAGCCAAAATTGATCAGACAATGCCACAGCCATTTTTGTCTTTCAGTTATTTTTATGGAAATACGTGAAGGTTGAAGCAGCACAGTAGCTGGAAAACCTTGGAGGATAGTAAATTGAAGAGATGTTTTTAAAGATTTCCATAACATTCCTAGTATGAGGCAGAACCGAACAAAACTTTTCTTAAGAGACATCATCTAGGTGTTGGGTATATCAGCTCTGGCTAACTCCTACGTCCATTGACTTGATGGGAAACCTTGAAGAGAACGGTTCTCTCCCCCACCCTTTCCAAATCTACAATATGTGTTATATGTGCACAGGTTTAGGAGTATAGTATGTGCACGCACAATTGTGGCCATTTATATGACCAGCAACAGGGAGATACTGGCTAAACTACCTAATTCAGGACTGTACAGTATTACAATTGTCTAAAATGCATCTGGCCTCCATGTTTCTAACTAGGGTGTGTAAACATTAAGGTGGGGCTTTGCATACTGCTTTATTTAGCTGTGGACTGGATCGTGTTACACTGCCCACTGTTACATATCTCCCAACTTTTACCTCCTGTACATTTTATTTTGAAAAAGTTTTATTGAGTTTTAACAATTTTCTGAAGGGTGGGGTAAGGGTTACAGAAACATTTTGAGAACCTTTGCGTCAGAGTCCTTGGCCCATCCCGGGCTACATAATAAAACAATAGTAAACAAACTTATCAAAAAAAATACTACAAGATAAAGACCAGTGTATACGTATTACATATTACATTTCCAATTCTGAGATGGCAGACATGTCCTCCTGTACATTTTAATTCTGATGAATCGTGATGCAAAAACAGCATTGACTAATCCAGGTCTTGATGTGATGCAGAAGAGATCATCTGCTGCATGCCTGCATCAAACCAGATTAAAGACTGTTGGGTGAACTAGCCCAAATTATTAATTGATACCCCATCACCTAAACCACCATGCCACACTTAGCTGCATGAACAAGGTGCTTGAATCGGTCTGCCGGTCTGTCCCACAACTAATGGAGCCTGAAGACAAGGGAGTCTCCCAGCCTTACCTGCAGCTTCTGCTTTGGCTTCCTTTCAGGGATGCAGGAACCCACAAACCCCACAGATCAACTTCTCCCAGGATGTCCTC
Source organism: Rhabdophis nuchalis (assembly GCA_039707465.1). NCBI lineage: Eukaryota > Metazoa > Chordata > Lepidosauria > Squamata > Natricidae > Rhabdophis > Rhabdophis nuchalis. The sequence continues at coordinate 163,906,764 of CM077646.1, forward strand.
TCTCTGTGTACTGTAGTTCCCTGCCTGCTGTCCATCAGCTAAAGAGCTGGAGACACATGACTTTGTGAGTAGGAGGAGAGAGAGAGAGAGAGAGAGAGAGAGAGAGAGAGCCCCTACCAGACTGCAGGAGGTGTGGCAGGGAGAGCTGTCATTTTGTGTTTGTAATACACAAACACAAAAACGGATGAAGCAGTGGCCTCCTCCCATCTCACCCCAGAATTGGACATCGTAACTTTTAGGACCTTTTTAATGATTGGCAGCCCCTTCACATTTTGTAGGAAGGACCAGCATTTTCTGGTACCTTTTTTTGGGGCTTCCTTTGCTGAACAAACTAAGTTCAACCTGCTTTACAGAGATCCAGTTTGTTATAGTGGTGAAGGCACAAGGCTGAATACCAGGAGGGCGAGTTCTGTGTTAGCTATAAAAAGCATTTCTGAAAAACCTTCCCAAGAAAACTGTGGGTCTTGTCCAGGCAGATGCCAGTCTGCACTGACCCAAAAACATCAAAATAAATCTGTTTTAGTTGTAGAAACTATTTTTAGTGCGCATTCTACCTTGTTATGGTAGGAGAACATACCAGACCCAATTAGGTGGGTCTGATGGATGAGGTCCTTTTAGGATTGCCAGCAGAAATGCCATTTCCATCCAGGAAAGATTAGGAAAGATGTTTTAACGGTACTCAAATCTGAACATCTTCGATAAATGGTGTTAGCACTTACTGCTTGTAGCAGGAACATTTTTAATTACAGTACTTTTTAAATTTGTTTTTTGAAAGTGGCTTTCAAATTAAAAAAAAAAAAGATAATGGCTGCTTATGTTGGCCATTTGAATTCTCTTCTATTACTTGAAATCCATTTCAAGTTTAGAATATTGCTTAATAAGTGCCCAAGAACAAGCGCAGCATGTTTGTGAGATCGCCTATCAGTGGTAAATTGAGTTCCTTCCCCCCACTCCAGTAACTACCTTGGGTTTTAAGATAATTCTGATGCAGCAAATCCGCCTTTTAAAACCAACTTTGGTGCAGTTTAACCACTACAAATCGAATAAAATAAACTACGCCAGTCTGGCTCTCTGTAAAACATTATTTTGCTGTTCCAAAAGACTTGAAGGCAAATCCCATTTAAAATGCTGCCTGTTTATGAAAATTCCTAAGAGCCCAGAAATAAGATAGGATGAAATCTAAAAAGAAACTTGGTGCCAATAAATCCAAAGTAAATGATTGAAGCCAAAGATCCAGAGCTGCCGTCCTCTCCAATCTGACATTTAGTAGTTGTATGAAAAACGAAAGGTAAAGGTTCCCCTCGCACATATGTGCTAGTCGTTCCCAACTCTTGGGGGCAGTGCTCATCTCCATTTCAAAGCTGAAGAGCCAGCGCTGCCCGAAGAGGTCTGTGGCCATGGGGCTGGCATGACTAAACGCTGAAAGTGCACAGAACCCTCCCACCAAAGGTGGTTCCTATTTTTCTACTTGCATTTTTACATGCTAGGTTGGCATAAGCTGGGACAAGTAACGGGAGCTCACTCTGTTATGCAGCATGATTCAAACTGCCAATGTTTCTGATCAAGCCAAGCATCTTAGCCACCGAGACACCATGTCCCTTGAAAAACCACATGTCCCATAATTCATAGCTACATCGCTCTAGAGCAGAGGGTACAAAATCGTGGCCCACTATCACTCCTTTTGTAGCCTCCTGAAATGCCCAAGTGGGCATGGCCTAGGTTTTTTTTGCTTTTCTTTTGAAGGAAGGATTTCAAACAAAAAAGTAGGCCTTAAACCAGGGGTCTGCAAAGTCGGCTGTTTTAAGACTGGTGGACTTCAACTCCCAGAGTTCCCTAGCCAGCATAGCTGGCTGGGGAACTCTGGGAGTTGAAGTCCACCAGTCTTAAAACAGCCGACTTTGCAGACCCCTGCCTTAAACTTAAGAGGGGAAAGGCATCCATTTCACAGCTCTTCAAAGCCCCATGTCTCTCCCCAAATTAGGACTTTGTATCCCAGCCTTTGATCAACTTAGGGACATGATCCTAAGTATGCTTGCCAAGTCAGTTCAGCCCTCCAATTAATAGATGGTGAACACCCTCTTCCAAACTCAAACTATGCTTGTCATAGAAAAAAGCTGGCCCGTATAAATGTGATTAAGGTAATATGCCTCCATTTCTACAAAGGGAAGGTGGAATACTGACTGAAATTTTAAGGGGTTTTGTTATTAGTATGTAATTGTTCTCATAATTTCAGCATAGTTTCTTGGTGATGGCCATAATCAACAAGTCTAGAAAAAAATAGCTGATCCTTGCTATAAATCACCTCTACTAAGATCTACAGAAAATGACTCTGGAAAGCACCAAATGAAAAAAAATGCTCCATAATTGATGCAGTTTTTCCAATCTGTTTCAGGTCAGAAAATGTAAACTGTTTGGGGACAGAACCTTATTTTATTCATAAAACGTATACATGAAGCTGACATAGTCCACATTCTTCATACATCTTTTTCAATGTAATTTGAATAAGCCACCTGCCCAACCTCTCTTCACTCTCAAATCATGTCAGATTTTTCTTTGGATGCACTTTTCTTCAAACTCCGATCCAAATTCCTCCTGCAACGAAATCAACCCTTATCTTGACCGCTCCTGAAGATGATTTCAATGGAGCACCTTGACGACGTCCCTCTCACGCAGCGTTTTCTCTTCAGCAATTGCTAAATCAAATCTCCAAAAACGAGTGGTTTTGATTGGCTGATTTGATTTCGTTTTAAAAGCTTATCGCAACCTTACAAAACAAGACACTTGCCAGGAATGCAAATGTCTTTTTTGGGGGGGAGGGGAGGGGAGGAAAAGTTGTGCCAAATGGGACGGTTGACAGGTGGCGTCTGATTTCCTCAGTTGGGTTCAGCTTGTTGAGCCAACGTCTTGCGAGCCATTTCCAGTGCACCTTCTTTAGTCCTGTTTCCTCCAATGAAGCCACTGGAATGGACAAAGATACAGTCTGGGATCCCACTGAGCCGTGAGAGATCTTCATCACGTAAACCCCTCCATTCCTCCAGCAATGGCAACCTAAGGGGAAGGGGTGGGGTGGAGAGAAGCAAAATCAGAAGGTGAGCAGGGAAAAACAATCCTGCTGTGGAATTCATGTATACCATATTTGATTTGATTTATTTGATTTGTAGACCGCACCCTCTCCCCGAAGGGACTCGGGGCGGTGCACAGGACTTTAAAAGCATATTTATAAATACAAACAATACAATATTTAAAATAGAATTAAATAATTTACCTGCGCTAAAAGTTTAAAATCTTAAAACCTTAAAAACCCTTAACCCTAATTCCCAATAATCCCTACTAAAACAATTTAGATTTATATTACAGCTTAGGATAGACAGATTAGGCCAGGCCGGCCAGATGAAAAAAGTAAGTTTTTAGCTTTTGGCGGAAGGAGCGGAGGTCCGTAGTTGTTCTGAGTTCGGGGGGAAGGTCGTTCCAGAGGGTCGGGCGCACCACAGAGAAGGCCCTTCCCCTGGGCGCCGCCCGCTGGCACTGCCTAGTGGACGGCACCCGGAGAAGTCCCTCTCTGTGGGAGCGAATCGGCCGGAGGGATGTATGAGGCAGAATGCAATCCCACAAGTAACTAGGTCCCGTGCCATGGAGCGCTTTGAAGATGGTAATCAACACCTTGAAGCGCACCCGAAAGGCCACAGGCTCCCAGGACTGCCCGCGCAGCCGCGCTCTGGACTAGCTGTAGTCTTCGGGTGCACCTCAAGGGAAGCCCCATGTAGAGAGCGTTACAATAGTCTTTTTCGGAGTAAACGACGCACCTTTCCCCCCTAAGAGCGTGGACATGTTGGTGCGTCTTATATACTGAATACAGCCATTTTCGGCCTCCTGAAGCCCAGCGCCCGCAAAAATTCCCGTTTTTGTGAAAAATGGGGGTATTTTTGCCTTCTCCCAGCCCTGCTGAAGCCTGCAGAGTGCTCCCGAGGACCGGGGAGGACAAAAACTTTTTTTCTTACTTACTTGTTCAAAGTCTTGGTGCATCTTATAGTCCAAAAAATATGGTAACTTTGAGTAAAGAGGAGAGCAGAAGCTGCCTAGAAACCCATTGGACATAAGAGGCATGAGCCCACAATTGTTTAGCAGTCGAAGAAAGTAACTAGGAAGGACCTGGCGAGTGGAAAATTAGCACTTTCAGACCTGCAAGATTCTGTTAATGTAGCCTTACAATAAAGCAGGTGTAGCTCATCTAGTCGTGTTTCCTATCTGGTTTACTTGGGAAGCTGGCAAACCTTGAGGGAATGTGTCAGAATATTCATGAACTGGAATAGGGCATGGTAACAAGGTCAGTCAATGGGAGCTGAAACAGTTTGAAGTCTGGGTGTGGCTCAGCTGCGAGGTTTGTGCTGAGAACTAAACTAGACTTGTCTGTCTGCTGAATTAAAATTAAATTAAAATTATATTCTCTCCTCTGCCTTTGACCCAGCTGTTGGTATTGTACATTTACTTATGTATATATAAAGAGAAGTCAATGAATGCTGCTGCATCCGTTATCTGTGTGTGCTTTCTGGATGTGATTGTCTGCTGCAAACACTGACAGAATGGACTACAATGGGCTCCTTCAAATTTTCTGGAGCTCACTTTCCAGAGAACCAGCCTGCCTAACTGAAAGCAAGGGACTGCTGGGCACCTAAAGGTCTTGAGGAAAAGGCTACAGAGAATATGGAATGAGGCCTCTGCTAAGATACAATGCAATGTCAAGAAACTTTATCCTGCAAACACTTAAAATATGTTTATTTTATTCAATTTCCATAACAAATCATTATTCCGTGTGTACGCGCGCGCATGTGTGTGTAAACCTTCAACTCGGTTTTAACAGGTTTTACTCTTAATTTTGAATAGTTGGATTTAATTTAGTTTAAGCAGTAACCTAAGAACTGGAGCTCCCCAAGAACGTGGAATTACCGTATTTTTAGGAGTATAAGATGCACCTTTTTTCCTCTAAAAAGAGGCTACAAATCTGGGTGTGTCTTATACACCGAATACAGCATTTTTTTGCCTCCTGAAGCCCCGCCTCCTTCACCACAATGGCCGTGCATAGCCTTATGAAGGTTTTCAAAGAGCTCCAGGGGGCTGGGGAGGGCACAAATGAGCCAAAAACAGTGCGTTTTTTGCCCACCCAGCCCCCAGGAGACCTCTATAAGCCTCCATAAAGCTATGCATGTTATTTTTATAGCAAAAAACGGCCCATTTTCATGAAAAATTGGTTGTTTCTTGCTAGTTTGTGGTCCCCCACACCTCCAGGAACACTGCAAGCCCTCCCAAGGCTATTCAGGCCTTTTATTTGAAAAAAATGGGGCCGTTTTGTAAAAAAACGGGCCATTTTGGGGTGGTTTGCAGAGTGCAAAAAGGTTTTTTTTCCCCTTTCGGAAGGCTGTTTAGTTAAAGGGATTGATGAGAATTACATTGGTCAAGTGCTATGCCAGCAGAAACAAAGTTTTAGGTGCTACAGGTTATCAGTGATTTTCTTCTCCAGCACATGGATAAATACACCTGGAAACATCTACCTACCTACTCTCTCTCTCTTCCCCTCCCTATCTACTGTATTTCTCTCTCTCTCTCTCCCTCCCTTTATTTATCTACCTACCTAACTTCTCTCTCTGCCTCCCTACCTACTGTATTTCTCTCTCTCTGTGTCCCTCTCTATCCCTCTATCTACCTACCTACTTTTTTTTTTTTTAATTGCCTCTTCAAAACCTGGGTGCGTCTTATACTCCGATGCGTCTTATACTCCGAAAATTACAGTACAATGTTTTCTACTTACCACTACTGTACTATATATACACATCCAAAAGGAGGTTGCTGAACCTAAGATGATACCCATTGTTTATTCATGGGAAGAACAGACAAAAAAACCCTGATCCGTACCATTTGTTGGGTACTCAATGAATCTGAGGCAACTTTTCCACGGTATTGAGAAAAAAATATTAACCTTTCCTTCAAAAGTCAAAGGGTGCTGAGGCGCCACACTCACCGGTTTTGAAAGGTTCGCAGCCCTACAGGAACACATTGTACCCGCCACTGGCCACTCAGATCTGTGTATAAGACGAATTTCAGTGGCTTCTTCACATCCATCGTTTGTTCCAGCTGCAGAAGATGCTCTTTCCATGGACAGCCTCCTTGTGCCAGGACCAGAATTTCACCACTAGGATCCACCTGCCCATAGAAAGAGGTGCACACCATTCAGAAGTGCTGGTTTTTACCAGCCCGATGGCTGAGGTGTACAAAGCGCTACTAAGAACGCTAGAGGCATTTATTGCTACATTCGCGCGAGTCATAAGGTGCCTTACGGTAGATTCTAATCCAAAATTTAGCATCATCAGCCTGAGAGAAGTTTCAGTTCATTGCCCTCAAGATTCTACTCCTTCATGACGACATACGGCAGTGATGACGAACCTTTTTCACCTCGAGTGCCTAAAGCACACAAGCTGGCGCTATTGTGCACGCTTGTGTGCCCATAATTTAATGCCTCCCATGCCGTGCTCCCTGAGAATACATGTGTGACACCCCCTGCTGTCCAGTGCATGTACCCACAGCTTTTTTGGAGCCTGGGGAGGGCTAAAATGGCCTCCCCTAGAGGCCAGAAACAGCCCGTTTTCTGACTTCCGGTGGGCCCGGTAGGTCCATTTTTCGCCCTCCCAAGCTCTAGAAGCTTTCGAGGAGCCTGGGGAGGGCAGAAAAAGGCCCAACACACAAACCAGAAGTTCAGGGATGGACTCCCAGGTTGCCCATTGGGTCATTTTTCTCCCTCTGGAGGCTTCAGGAGGGCAAAAAATGGCTGAAAATCAAGGCCGAAAATCAGCTGGCCAGCATGCTCATGTGCACTGGAGCTGACAGGGCAACGCCTCACGTGCCCTCAGAAATGGCTTTGCGTGCCACCTGTGGCACCCGTTCCATAGGTTCACCATCATGGACATACGGGGAATCACGGAGAAGCATACTGAGTTCTAATGGTTCTAGAACTGGAAGGCGAAAAAAGCAGCAAGTGGCTGTCAATGTATCACCTCGGTCCTTTCAGCTGTGAGGATGCAGCAGCCCTGGTGCATCACCAGAAAGCTGCTTTGCCACCTTTGGAACAAATGAATGCTTAGCCAAAACAAAAAGGTGTCTGACAGGTGTGTTTGAAAAGTTGTCTCCTGTCAGGCCTGCAATTTTCTTTTGGATCTTTGCCCTGCCACACTTTCTATTATTCTACTATGCCTTTTTCTATTATGGGAAAATGGGAGGGGGGATTGTATGGAGTTTCTTACTGTGTAGCCAAAACAAAATTCTTTCTAGAAAGCCAAGGTCATCCTTTGTCTCTGCGCCTGACTGGAACTGGATGGGTGGAACTGCCAGCATGGCAATGGGAGATTGGACTATGTGATGGACTGGTGGGTGCGGGGGCAAGATCTTGAACTTTCAACTGGGTGGGGAAAACTGGGAAGCTTTCGGATTCGGGTTTCCTCAGATGTGCCAACATGGCTCTCTTCACAAATTGGAACTTTGTGTAATACGTTACATTGGACTCAGATTTATTTTTGGATGCTATTTGGAACCCTGACAGTCTCTCTCTTAGGAACCTGTGAACATGAGGGGTACCTCAAAGCGCTGTTGGATGGCAACCTCCACGAGGCTGCGTGCAGGGTGCCAACTGTGGTGATAGTAGTCAAGCCGGTCTAAGAATTCGTGGCCCACCAGCGTCATGGCCTTCTGGAACCCAGCCTGGAAAAGAAGGATGGATTTGGTAATTACACTCTTAGTCCAAGGGCATTTTTAACTTGGAGCCATGCAATCTGTGCTATGTGATTATAGGAAAGGAGATTTCTTTCTCTCTCTCTCCCTCTCTCTCCCCCTTCCTCCCTCCCTGTATTCCTCAGACAAACCATCATCTGGGAACTCTTTCCTCTTAGCAGCTGAGACATCTGTGAGCTGCTTACACAAAGACATACCAAGTCAGAATTTCCCAAATACAGGTAGACCTCGACTTACGACCACAATCGACCCCCAAACTTTCTGTTGCTAAGTGAGTCATTTCCTGTTGTCCCACTTTAGGATGTTTCTTGCCAAAGTCAGTGAATCCCTGCAGTTGCTAAGTAAGTAACGTGGCTGTTAAGTGAATCTGGCTTCCCCACTGACTTTGCTCAATGTCAGAAGATCGCAGAAGGGGGATCGCATGACCCCAGGATACTGCAACTGTCATAAATATGAGTCAGTTGCCAAGCAGCTGAATTTGGATCACGTGCCCATGGGGATGCTGCGATGGTTGTTAAGTGTGTAAGTCGCTTTTTTCAGTGCTTGTTGGAACTTTGAACAATCAATAAATAAATTGCTGCGGAATATCTGCAGCTGGGCTCTCTAGAAAAAAAGATAATTGCCCTAAGTTGATTATGGCTCATCCAAAACAGCCATGCCCTGGAAGCTCTAGAACAGGGGTCTCCAACCTTTGCAACTTTAAGTCTGAAGGACTTCAGCTCCCAGACTTCTCCAGCCAGCTTTGCTGGCTGGAGAAGTCTGGGAGCTGAAGTCCTTCAGACTTAAAGTTGCAAAGGTTGGAGACCCCTGCTCTAGAAGAACTGGCACAAGGGTCTTCTTCACTTTGATCCTCCATAAGTAGACCACTGCCCCACAGAGAAATGAAAAAAAAGATTAAGATCGCCTTGGGGTGTGTGTGTGTGTGTGTGTGTGTCAAAAGGTAGCAATATAAGCAGCAGGCTCTCTCTTCTTTACTTACATGCTTTCATCGCAGGAGAGCTGGGTTAATCTACACTAGCCAAAGACCAGGAGGAGCCTGGTAGCACTTTTTCAGGCTTTTATGAAAAGGCATTATTATTTGACGAAGTCAGCCATTGTTCATGGGAGTTTATGCTTTTTAATACAATTCGTTAGTCTGAAAACCTATCAGACTCCTGATGTTCTCAGTGCTGCTTTGATTTTGGTTTTTTTTTAGATCTGCCACAACTTTCCTTTTGTATCTGACTTTATTGCTGTTTCTCGGTGTCATATATGTGGGTATATGCATAATTTTGTATTCATTCATTCATCCAGCCATGGTTATGTAGTGTGTATTAGAGGTGGTGACCCTTTGAGAACTATATGCAATGAAATTTCATTTTTAATGTATGCCGATTAGTGTACATTCAAAGTGACAATAACTATTCTATTCTATTCTATTCTATTCCCTGCCCTGCCCTGCCCTGCCCTCCTCTATTAATGTTATCCAAGCTAGCTCAAGGTACCTCAGTGTCTTGGTCCTTGTCGTTCCAGCGAGGATTCAGGTGGCCCACCCTGGCGCTCACGTTGGTGGTCATGGTGTAGCGAGGCTCTTCATCCCACTGGGAGATGCCATTGTCGATTGCATCTATCTCCTCTACAAAGTTCTCGTACAACTAAAAAGGGAGGAGGATGGGAATGGGAAGAGGGTCAGTTCAGTGAGGAATAATTTGTGGAGTGTGCAGGTAAAAAGAGACCATCAACATTACATTCTTCCCGCAAATTATACATATCAAATCCACTAACAAAAGTTGTTTTAAGTAAGTAAAACTTGATGCTTTACAACAGGGGTCCCCAACCTTTTGGGCACCAGGGACGGGTTTCAAGTTTAAAAAATTCCGCGGACCGGTGGCTATGGCTCGGCTGGCATAGAGGGGGAGCGGGGAGGAACAGGTGGCGCATGGGCGTGCAGGGGGTTGAGTCGGCTGACTCGCCCCTCTTGGGCCCCCAACGGCATGAGTGGCCATGCCTGCGCTCTCCTGCCACCAGCGCACGCTCTGCCCAGGGGACTGCCCCCTCCTCCCTCCTCCTCCTCTAAGAGTTACGCCGCTCACTGGGGCCTGGTTCCTATCAAGCCACGGACCAGCATTGGTCCGCAGCCCGGGGGTTATGGACCCCTGCTTTACAGGGCCTTCAGATATTGCTCAACTACCATTCCCACAATACCTCCCCACTGGACATGCTGCCTTGGCCATTACAGAAACTGTAGTGTGACACATCTAGAAGTGATTCAGTTGGAGAAAGCTGCTTCGGCTGCTGAAAAGGTCTCCGTTATTTCTCTTACTCACGCCAGACGGTTTTCCCCCCACATCCCCACCCCAAATATAAATCTAGATACCTTGTCATAAAGCAGATGCACAACAGGATCTTCCTCTTTTAGGCCCAACTTGTTGGCTAAAATCTGGGAGCCAAAGTGCACATATACCAGCCCTGCACTGCTTAGCTTGGTCTGCCATGGTTTATCGGGTTTTAGGCTGTGCATTGACTCGTTAAACGACCTGTGAGAACAAGGCAGGGGATCAGAAGAGACTGGGAAGGCAGCAAGAGTGACAACATGAGAAAGAGCTCGGCTTTCCAAATTCCTCTTCTTCGTAGACTGATCAAACTGACCTTTACAAATATACTTCGAAGCTCTGCCTACAACAAGGAAACCTTGCCCAAAATGTGCTTTCCTCTTTCTTAATGCTTTTCCTCCTTTCCCTTCTCTGTCATTTTTAGACTCTAAAGTCCGAAAGCAAGGACTGTATTAACAGTATTATGCCCGAGTTGAAAGATGCTTTGAAAAGCACTTTAAAATGTGCCTTAAAATCTACATAAATAAAAATGTAACAAGAGTTTGTTCAAAACTGCTAATCTCTGAAAGTCCTGCACCGATCGCTTCCAAATTTTCACACGTTCCTTTCAAATACGGCACCAATGATATATCTAGATTGTGTAGATGTCACACCTGTGCCAGGTACATGCAACGGAAATGTAAAAAATTGTAAAAAAGTTAGGTAGATGGATACAGAGAGAGCAGTGGGCCACACATATTATGTCATCCTTTATGACATAAGATACTCTGTCCCTAAGATTCAAGGAGAAATGCAGTAGGTAGGTAGGTAGAGGGATAGAGAGGGAGAGGGAGAAATACAGTAGGTAGGTAGGTAGAGGGATAGAGAGGGAGAGGGAGAAATACAGTAGGTAGGTAGGTAGATACATAGGTAGGTAGAGGGATAGAGAGAGGGAGGGAGAAATACAGTAGGTAGGTAGGTAGAGGGAGAGAGGGAGAAATACAGTAGGTAGGTAGGTAGAGGGATATATAGAGAGGGAGAAATACGGTAGGTAGGTAGAGAGATAGAGAGGGAGAGGGAGAAATACAGTAGGTAGGTAGGTAGGTAGAGGGAGAGAGGGAGAAATACAGTAGGTAGGTAGGTAGGTAGAGAGGGAGAAATACAGTGGGTAGGTAGGTAGGGAGATAGGTAGGGAGAGGGATAGAGAGGGAGAGGGAGAAATACAGTAGGTAGGTAGAGGGAGAGAGGGAGAAATACAGTAGGTAGGCAGGCAGAGGGATAGATAGGTAGGTAGAGGGATAGAGGGAGAAATACAGTGGGTAGGTAGGTTGCGGGTTATACGGTGGTTGTGTGTATGTGTTTGTGTGTGCAGATGTAGATTGGTTGGCTATTTAACCAGACTGGGCCACAGAAACGCGTGGCTGGGAACGGCTAGCATCTGGAACAAGTTCTTTACCTCAGTAAGAAGCAGGACAACGAATGAAAGAAAAAAAGAGGCTGTATGTAATTTCTCATTTCTTTAAAAAAAAGTTATCCTAACGAGGCTCCTTAATGGTCACAGCTGGCTAGCAGTGGTGGCGTCTAATCCAAGATATCCAGAAGCTGTTAAATCTGGGCTGATTATCTTCAAACTCCTCCTGACTTCCTCACCTGCTGGATGGCGAGACTTACTGACCAGGTTAAGATGGCAGCATGTTGAGGAAAAGGTTAAGGAATTCCTTGTTACCTCTGGTGATGGTCGTAGCGGTGCTTCTGAGGATCATATTCACCCCCAACGTCCACCACAACATCACATGAGGACAGCAGCTGGGGATCCCGAGTCCGGATAATCTCTGCATCCTAAAGCCACAGCAAGCAATGCGACAACACAAGCATTGAAACAAATGCATGACTACCAATCTTGTAGTTTCTGACCCTAGCCCAGAGGTGGGCAAACTTTGCAACTTTAAGTCTGAAGGACTTCAGCTCCCAGACTTCTCCAGAAATCTGGGAGCTGAAGTCCTTCAGACTTAAAGTTGCAAAGTTTGCCCACCCCTGCCCTAACCCGTTCTAGCTTCTGCAACAAAGTGATAGGTTTTTTTTTCTTTAACATTAGAGTCTTTTTAGTTAGACAGTTTGCTTCACCGGGTAGCAGCTACCTACAGAATGAAGAATTCTCCACAATTCTGAGAGATTGCAGATTCAAGCGATGACAGACAAATTATTATAAATTAAGACCTATTTCCCCCGGTTTATAATTCAAAAATTCCAAGAAGGAGCAAGCTGGGATTACAACGTTTTGTTAAAAAGAATTTTGAGTTATGATTCTTGTTAAACTGAGGAGACATAAAAGTTTCCTGAATATACAGAACCCATTATTAGATAAGATCGCCCAAAATAAAGATTCCCAGGAGCACTTTACCCCAGATTATCTTTTATGGTGGGTCTGAAAGATACAGAACTGAACTGATACGTCAGTTGCGCCCCTTTCTGGATCGTGACGCTTTACGCACGGTCACTCAAGCCCCCGTCATCTCCCGCCTGGACTCCTGCAACGCTCTCTACATGGGGCTTCCCTTGAGGTGCACCCGGAGGCTCCAGTTAGTTCAGAATGCGGCCGCGTGGGGGATTCTGGGAGCTTCTAGATGCTCCCATGTGACACCTCTCCTGCGCAAGCTGCACTGGCTGCCTGTGGCCTTCCGGGTGCGCTTCAAGGTGCTAGTAACCACCTTTAGAGCGCTCCATGGCATGGGACCTGGCTATTTGCAAGACCGCCTCCTGCTACCTAATATCTCCCACCGACCAGTCCGCTCCCACAGAGAGGGCCTCCTCAGGGTGCCATCGGCTAGGCAATGTCGGCTGGCGACGCCCAGAGGGAGAGCCTTCTCTGTGGCTGCTCCTGCCCTCTGGAATGACCTACCCCCTGACCTTCACACGATCACGGACCTGCGCCTTTTCTGCTGGGCTTTGAAAACCCATTTATTCCGTGCAGCCGGCCTGGCGTAGTTTTTAATTTGCTTTTAGATCGGGTTTTTATCAAAATTTGAAAATTAGGCGTACTGTCTAATACTTTTTTAATAGCAGTTTATTTGTTTTTATATTAATTTTATACTAACTGACTTACTGTCGCCTGTACACCGCCCTGAGTCCCTCTGGGGAGAAGGTGCGGTCTAAAAATTCAATACAATTCAAAATTCAAATTCAAAATGTATATGTTGGGGCGCATGTTACTCAGATTCTAGTAGATTCTAGCAATGCTCAGATTCTAGCATAAAAATTGATATGAAAGAAAGCAGCAGTAAAAACCTGACCTTTAAATGCCCTTCTATTTCTTAGAGCTATTAAAAAAACAGCTTTGAAAACATATAGATGTTTAATGAAATCTCAGAAATCTGGGGCAATTGGGTCATAGTTGTAACTACAGATGCAGGATTAAGAGTAGAGTAAGAATGCCAATGACATTAATGACAATAATGCAGCCAGACTGCAAACATTTGCAGCTTCTTAAAAGTAATTTGTTTTTCTGTTTGTAAATCTCAAGATGCAGAGATTCCACTCATATCAGGATCCGGGTGGAGGAGGGAGAGTAACTTTAAAACAGGGGTGTCCAATCTTGGCAACTTGTGGACTTTTAATTCCCAGAATTCCCCATCCAGCCATGCTGAGGTTGAAGTCCACAAGATCTGACTACTTTTACACCCGCAGCCACGCATTTACCGAAAATATCCGGAAAGATGCTTTGTGTGTATGTGATGCTTCTCCAACAGCCAGGAAAGCCAGCAAATTGTGCTCCCCTGATGGGATCTGAAAAAGCACAATCTCTGAACACCCCAAATTTAATCCCGCATCAGGTCAGAAGAAGAAAAGCACATGCTTTTCCTATGTGTTTGGACTGCAATTCCCACAATGCCTTACTGGCCACGCCGGCTGATCACAGATCGGTGTCTCCAAAATATATGCAAAGTATCGGCTTTCCTCCAGCCTCTAAATGCCGGCTGGGCACCATAGGAGCTGTAGTCCATTCCAACACATGTTGGGGAGGGGAGGGGGGAGACGCAGAAAAGGAAGGCTGTTCTGGAGTTGATTGCACCGGCTTGCCGGGATGGCTTTGTGCCTCCGCAGCGGGACCGCCCTACCTGGTAAGAGGGAAGCAGCTTCAAGAGGAAGCAGGCGAGCGCCTCGTCGCAGTGAAAGGTGCCCCCGTGGGTGCCGATGCGGGGGTGGCGCGCGCGCTTGGGGCCCGGCATGAAGCTCCGAGTCACACGAGGAGCCCAAGAGAAGAGACGGAGCATGCGCATAGCGGCGGCCGTCTGGCACTCTCCCCCTGATTTCCACCGTCAGACTCTGGCGCATGCGCCTCTACCGTATTCCTGCGAGTTGGGGCGCATCGGTTTCTTCTCCCCAAACACTTTCCCCGCGAGACAAGATATCCTTTCACGGGGAAGAAGGAGAAGAAGAAATCCTGCAGACGTTCCGTACGAATAGTTGTGCAATCCGTGCAGGCATCCCACAATCCCTTCCCATTTTTTGTAAAGAAAAATGAGACACTTTTAACATTCAGGTTTGCGATTGCGCGAGTAAGCAGGACTGGGGACCCACTTGCGAGGGAGCAGGGCGGCAAAATTTTGTTCCTTCTGTGAAAAACTGCGGAATAAAAGTACAGTAAGTTGGTCCTTTAAAAAAAACAACTACTTTTCAAGAGAAAAGTCTGTATATTACTGGAGAGAGGCTTCCACACAGCCCAATTTATTTCACAGGGTTGTTTTCAGGGAGGATTCTCCTGGTTGCCCTGAGCAACTGAATACTATTTTTTTTTTAAAAAAAAATGTTCTTAAAAAGTCATCGAAGCCAGTGAAAATATTTAAAAAGTGAATTGAGTCTTATCACACCCCAAGCCATTTGCTTTCGAGGAACAGAATGCAATCAACCATCACAGTCAAGGTTAACCTTATTGATAGGGTTAACATGAATGCATGTGAATATACTTAATAAAGGTGGGGTATAAATTAGATCATATTCTGCACATTTTTCCTATGCCTGATGTTCCCCAGCAGGGAACCAAAAGTGAGCTGGCTAGCTGGCATTTCTGTGCTAAGTGCTTTCACTTATTACCACTTTTAGTCATGATTATGAATTCTACTTGCTGGATGGCTTCTGGCTGAATTTCTAATATTGCTGATGGGAAAATAGGTGCACCCCAAACTAAAAGGGTCACAGAGAGCACTAACCAGCATTCAAGGAGGAGGAGGAGGTGGGTGAAGGAGCTGGCCATATTCAAGCCTTTGACGGTCATCAATTTGCTACCAGGGAGGCATTTGCACATTCTGTGGACAGGCAAGACTGTGAGCAGCTCTTGTAAAACTAGAACCGCTGAAATATGAATTTGAGCTGCCTCTGGCAAAAGATGAAGTAAATGCAGTATCATGTGGAAATATTTTTTTAAAAAAACAAACGATTAGTGGGGCATCTTCATGCTATCGGCAGCAGGATGTGAGGATAAAGCCATTGATGCTTCACACAGATCTCCAAATGACTTCCTACAGTCCAGTGGTTTCATGAAGGGAGTGAAGTGGCAGTGAGAGGCGTGCAGTCTTGACGTCTAGTTCTGGAGAGCTTGGCCCATGTAACTTTAAGATGCCATCTTATTCCTCATGCTAGTTAACATTTAGTTTATCCTGCACCATTATATACATATGTACATATGTATTTTAGGAAGCTTTTAGGGTCCCGACTGATATAATTTTCAATCCTCCAATCGTTAAGATTTTCTTCCTTGATAATATCAGTGTTAAATGGAAATAAATCCCAGGGCATTTAAATGATTCATTTCTGAGAAAACATATCCGATTAATCACTCAAAAAGTTTTCTCCATTTTTTTATTAACAAGATAACCAAGCATCACATTTAAAACTGCAAAGCAGTATTCAATCATTCTTTATTGTTAAAGCTCTGGAATATTATATTTAAATATTAGATCTTTATTTGTTAGAAAAAAAGCCAAAAGATGTACAGAGGAATAAAAAGATAGCATTCATCTCTAAGTTTCCATCATTCATCATCATCATCACCACCACCATCATCACTATAATTAAAATATATATATATATATCTCTTTAAATCATTATATTGATTTGTATAAAGTGCATGACGATTTACTACATAAGGCAACAAAATGGAGATGATTTGTGTTTCTCATCTTGTAAGCTACCCCTTCTCTAACTGTACAGGTTTGGCTTTTACATGCAGAGGTTGAAAAGGAGCCCTAACGTCTTTCAGAAGAGAGCAGCTTTGGTTCAGATGTCATGGTTATGAAAGCCTCTAAAATGAATTCACCTGAAATATTTTCAGCCTGTACTAAATAGCCATCGTAGTAACCTGACTGGCTTGTAACAAGCATGTTCTTCAAACATTGGTGTATTCAGTTGAGGGCCCAGACTTTGAGAGGGTGATTACTTCCACTCCTCTCCAAGGCAGAAAAGCTTTATTATTATCCTCCTCCTCTTCCTCTCCTCCCCCTCCTCAGCAAGGAGATTATTTCCTGATATGGGACGGATTCCAAATCTTACATTCATGATTGCAACACGTATAAGATCTTGTTTTTGTTCTAATCATGGGAAAAAAAGGACAAAAATGTCTCTAAGGCAGGGGTCTCCAACCTTTGCAACTTTAAGTCTGAAGGACTTCAGCTCCCAGACTTCTCCAGCCAGCTTTGCTGGCTGGAGAAGTCTGGGAGCTGAAGTCCTTCAGACTTAAAGTTGCAAAAGTTGGAGACCCCTGCTCTAAGGTACAGAAACAAACACCCTCTATAGCGAATTAGCATGCTTATGTTCTAGCAGCATTTTAAATAGAGGACAAATTGGCAATGTGTATATTGTGCATTCCATATTGAGTACCGGAATTTTCTTCTAATCATCTCTTTCAATACTTGATATCACCAACGGGCTCAGATTTGTCCTAACTCCCTTCTGTGACTCTATCTGCTGATGTGATTTTCACTTTTAAAAGTGTTTTTGACTCAAGCGTATGGTGGAAACATAAACTCACCCTATCTTTCAAATTATTTATCAGCTTAGATGCTGAGATAGAGTACAAATATTGATTAAAAAGCCCATTCAAGTCTAAGGAGGGTTCATCGAAGTGATGATGCATTTCTGCAGTTGAAGGAGCAAGGTTTAAAAATGGAGATACTATATATAAAATGGTTAGCTTGGATAATGAAAAATCCAATTTATTTTGGGTTGCAAAGGTTCAAGCTTTAATATGCTTTCCCTGCGAAAGGAGCTAGCTGAAGGAGGGGCACCTACATATGCTCACACACATCCAACCACAGGGCCTTGTTGCATGTGGGTGGGCTGCCTTTGTGCCAACTCTCAGAAAAGTACAGAAGGAAGTTAAGGCTTTGATGAAATCTTCCAATCCCAGTAATTTAGGCTAATTTCAGAGTAAAACAATCTAATCATTCTAGAAAAAGATAAATTGCTTTGCTGCAAACTCAAGGCACTTTCACAAGAATTACAGGCTAGTCTATTACCCTACTGACACCTAGTGAGCATAGGGCAGATTTCAATCCAAATGGGAAATATCTATCTCTGCCTTCTTATATCATCTGTAAAATCTAACTAGCACAATCTTTTTTTTAAACTGCTTTATCTAATCTGTTCCTCTCTGTGAAGAATAATTATTTTACCTGATATATTAAAATATATAGCGATGCATAGAGAGCAAACTGCTGTTATCACCAAGAATTAAAACCAAACAACTACACAATGGTGAATGTTCAACGTGTCTTTGAAGTAAGCAATATATTCTACTACCTAGGTTTCAGTAGGAGAACATTCGTCTATAATCACGTTTTCTCTTTCAAACTGACAATTAACTCATCTTTTAACGGTGCAGTCTTAATAAATCTCTCACCCAAATGTTTGTAGACTCCTTCATCAAACAGAAATTGGTCCACATCTTATTTCATATTATTTGGGACCAATGCAACAAAAAGCTACCTAAATCACACATATTCTTGGTGAAATCATTATTGTTGACAAGGTATTTTCTTTGTCAAACAAATGGCTCATATGTACTTAATTTTTATAGAAATCAAGTAGCCCAGAGGTTGTCAAACTTAGAGTAAACATTTTACCAGTATCAAAAATAAATTAGTTTCAGCCTCCTGAGGATGACTTAAGAACTGACTCAAACATCATAGCCCCAAAATGGAAACAACTGAAAATTGCTTATTCTCTATCAGATAATTAAGCTGCTTTGTACATAATTTAATCTGATCATAGGAATCCTTTCTACAATCCATTAAAAAGTTATACTATACCATTTTTTCTGAACAAACCAAGCATTCTTTGATAGACTAAAAGTTAGTATTATACGTCTGGATTATTCCTCATCAACTCTTAGTAATTAGTAGTGTCAGACACTGTTTAAGGCTGAAAGTGGCAAACATGGCCATGGTTTTAATAGTGCAGAGATTCTGGCAGGAACCTGGTTTTTAAGAACGTGCCCATATTCCCCACTGAGGAGCGTATGATTAAATCCAAAGTCTTCCAGTTCCTATTATAGATTAATAAGAGCTAAAAAAGTGCTGACATGTTTCTATACATTTGACAAATTGCATTAAAATAAAAACCCCAAAACCCAAGAATGTGGTTATTTATTCTGACAAATCTTTTTTTCTATTCTTCATTTGGCTAATAAATAGAAGTTTTGCTGCTGTTGAAGCATCTTACTTATTAATTAAATTTATTTCTTAAATTTATATGCTGCCCTTTTCACTGCCAAAGTGACTGTTGGTATTTAGCAGGGAATTATATTCAATAAAAACGAGCACTTCGATATCTCTGTGTATTACAATTATCCAGGACTGAAAGCTTTTACTAGCTTATAGAAAGGAGAATATCCAAGTTCCCTTTTTCATTCTACTCATTCTCTGCGGGTGCTCTTACACAATTGGTATCTTTCTAAGGCCACGTTTCAACTGCTGGCTTGAAAAGCAATATTTCCTTTCATCCCTGCAAAGCAGCAACAGAGAAAGCCATTCAGTTTTGAAGGACAGGTGGGGTAAGATGAATCAGGTTGCGCCTCAGAGAGACTGGAGATATATATCAAGAATGTGGCTCTTCAGGTAGCATGGGGGTGGGGGGTGGGAGAAGAAATCAAAATTCTCACGGACAGAATAGACACAATCTCACGTGGGGTAAAAACTTTCAGTCTGTAGCCAGTGAAAAGCTGGGCTGACACCCCCCATCTACACTCTCTTTGATTTCCATGTGCTTTTTCCTCAGTGGCGACTCAGGAGATTTCATTGCCAAAGACTTCAAGGACCAGCGGAGTGAGCTGCATGCTATGTTCAGGCAGGAAAGAGAGGCAGCGATATTGCTTGGAATGCTCCTCGTTCAGGCTCCTCAAGTCTGTGAGTTTTTGGATCATCTTGGGATAGAGCAAGTGGTTGCCCGGAGGAGGGTGTCGGCAAAGAATATAGGTCTGCAGGATTTGCGAAAGACGGTCCTGGATGGATTCCACCAAAGCTGTGTCCTGAACACCAGGGCGATCTAAGAAGCGAAACACATCACACATTTTTATGGGATGGAGGTAGGCAGTGGCACCCATGACAGGCCTGTACATGCTCCACTTTTACTTAATTCCATTTCTCCTAATAGTAATTTCTATGCATTCCCTTTATTCCTCCTCTCAGGCCCTAGATTCCTTAGCATTTTGGGTCAAGCAGAAATAGGCTTGGGTCAGAAATAGTGAACTCTTATAACAGGAATGCATGCTGATCAGACATTAATCATAAAAAACAAACAAGCCCAGAAGGCAGTGCAGGTAAGGATGTTTTCAAACAAAGGATTTCTTTTGCAATTGCTCTGCGTGGTATTCTACAGGTAGCTAATTTGCAACTTTCCCCCATTATTCTGCCTTTTTTTCTTACTTCCTTCAATCCATTAGGAGGATTGATGCCCATAGAGGTGAGTGGCACATGCCATCATTCTAAAAGTATTGCCAGGTGTGTTCCAGATGACAGCACAGCCTTGGTATTCATATAAGAGTAATCGTCTCTCTGTTGGAGACCTGTAATTTCGAGACAGGCCTGTGCCACTGAGTCCTACTATTCTAAGACATCATAAATTCCCCAGCCCAGTTTTTCTTCAGTTGTAACCAGCAAATGCAAACAGATGCAAGAGGGATCATAGCACAATAAACAGGACAAAACTTTCTTAAATAGCATAGGTTGACAAAAGTCAGTTCCCCAGTAGTAAATTATAGCATCTTCTAATCGCGCATGCACACAGAGTTACCCCTTCGCCATCACAGGCAGGGCAGGGGCAGTCGAAGGGACAGATGTGGTCTGTTTGCCATAAAATACCCAGGTCTGTTCTAATGCCATCCAACAAATATAGTTTCTGACAAATAGCTACCTTCCTTCAGTATCATAGTCATGAGTTGAACGTTTAATTCCCACATTGACGCACAGCAAATATATTGAACAGAAATTCCCAAGCCACCTTTCTCTATTCAGCAAGCCAGTTAGTCTCTGCTGAAAATTCTCCACTAGTAGCATGTTTTGTAACAAATCAGCTCACAATTCAAGTTTTCAGCAAGCATTTTGTCCTTTCCTTTTGAGAAACCAGCAGTCTATATCCCCAAATAGTAATTTCAGAACCATTTGGCCATTACTTTGTTAACCAACACACTTCTGGAAAGGGGCACTTTGGGTCTCCTCTCCTCACACTAGATTTCATTGGTTGGGAAGATGCTCGACACAAACTGAATGGCAAATCTTTCTAACATTTATTTATTTATTTTATTTTAATCACATTTATATCCCGCCCTTCTCCACAAAGGACCCAGGGCGGCGCACAGGAATTTAAAAAACATACAAAACCGTAAATACAGAATTTAAAAACATATTAAACTATAATCCTATGCTAAAATCCAAATTAAAACCCCCAATTTAAAACTATCTAAAATAGTCCCAATGGGAGGTAAGGCTAGGCCGGCTTGCTGAAAAAGATGTGTCTTTAGACACTGGCAGAAGAGGCGGAGGTCCGAGATGGTACGCAATTCAGGGGGTAGGTCGTTCCAAAGGGCAGGGCCCGCCACAGAGAAGGCTCTTCCCCTGGGTGTCGCCAGACGGCATTGCCCGGCCGACGGCACCCTGAGAAGGCCCTCTCTGTGGGAGCGGATCGGCCGAAGGGATGTATGGGGCAGGAGGTGGTCTTGCATATAACTAGGCCCCGAGCCATGGAGCGCTTTAAAGATGGTCGTCAGAACCTTGAAGCGCACCCGAAAGGCCATAGGAAGCCAGTGCAATTCGCGCAGGATCGGTGTTATATGGGAGCATCTAGAGGCTCCCGTAATCACCCGCGCGGCTGCATTCTGCATTCATAACAATCCACATTGTGTAGGGAGTTTAAGCTGAATTGCCACAGATAGTTTTGACAAGTGCTGGATCTTTGTGAATGAATTCCTGCTCAATGTATTAAGCAATACTGCAGTCTCCCAGGCTCAGTCTCCAACCAAGGCTATGCATCAACCTTCTTTTTATATGATGCTTGGGGAGTTGCATTTGAACAGGTCTTCAGGGATCTTTGTTAATATAGGAAAATTTCCTATTATCTTTGTCATTGTCATCCTTAAACCTACTTCATCCTTTCACTCTTATTTCGCCATGCTTATCATAAGTAGGCCACAGCAGTCTTTTCTTAAGGCACTTCTTTTTACTCATCCCTGTGGCAGATTGCTAGAAGAGTTAATCAGATTCTATACAGAGACATCAGCTGGATCCCCAGACTGTATATTTGATTTAGTTGAAGTCTGTCTCTGGGCAAGGATGCAATCTGGCAGGCGGGGGGGGGGGGGGATGCGCTCTTCCCTTTCTTATTGGGAAGCCATATCATTCCATTTAGATTCAATAAATCCACTGTGTGTTTAGCCTCTCCATTATTCACAGGATGAAAAACAATGTTCACTTTTAATTTGACTACTTTCATAAATGTGCAAATTCAAGTTATTTGGAACCTCTGAGTTACCGGGGGCCCTTTTCCGTCTGATCTCTGAAATCACCCAGTTGTCATAAAAAATGATCTGGTACTTTTTGCGTGGTTGTGCACTTCAGGGCTATATTGACTCATTTTAGAGACACATTAACCATATTTTTTCACTTTACTTTCATGTAGGGTTTAAGCAACTGCTCAAATATGTCTATCATAGCACGTACTGTCAGAAGTCACTGCCTACTAGGCAAGAGATTTCCTGATACTCACACTCCATGTCAGCTCACTCTCTTTAGTCATCTCCTAATCTCTCTGCCGTAAAGGGAGGGGGTGGGGGAAGGAAATCCATGCTTGGCTGGTATTTACAGAATATTCTGATGTTAGAGCTCCTTGTCTATTTAATCTGGGGAAAGTCTCCCATTGACACAATGCCAGAAGGTCATAGTTTTTAATTCCATGGCTGCTTTAATACCATGAAAAACAGCTACTTATCTCAGATTCCCCCCCCCCCCCCTTCCAATCCTCTGACTTATATGTCAGGCTGTTTGGAATCTGCCTCAACCAAAAGTAATTCTTCCAAGTTTAGTTTTAGTTTAGTTTATTGGTTTTTTATACCGCCCTACTCCCGAAGGACTCAGGGCGGTGTACAGCCAAAATAAAAACAAATATATAAAAGTTAAAAGAAAGCTTTTAAAAGACATAATTAAAATATTGGCCAAAACGCGGAAAAAACCAAACTAACCCTGATTAAAATAATAAAAATTTAAATTTAAAAATTTAAATTTAAAAATTTTTTAAATCCTGTTTTATGCCAGCCCGGCCTGTTGAAAGAGAAAGGTTTTGAGACTAAGGAAGATTGGCTCCGTTTTTTTTTTAATGAGATCTATTGACAAGAAAGGACAGAGATATAATAATTTTAGCAAATAAAATATTCCCAATTTAGAGCCATTTCCTGTAAACTGATGAAGAAGTGGTACTTTTCACTATTGTGAAATAGGTTGAAGGTGGCTCACTCCAAACATAACCTGCCTGACAGGTAAAAAAGGGGCACAAGGTGAGGTGAGAATCAGTTATCAACCATGAATTCCATCAGTAACTAATGTCACAAAGGAATGGGTGTGAATGGCTGTGGCTAGCAACACTCCAAAGTAGTCTATGGAGACGGCAAAATGGGGTAGCTAAATCCAACCCCTACTAACAATACAATGAAAAATATAGTCACCTAAAACTTCATGTCAACAAAAGCAGCAGAAACCTTTACTGCTCTCACTGACGACAGAACTAGCAATGTGCAGATTGTAGAGCCTGCTCTCTTTTTTCATTAAAATTAAAATTTGTGTTTGTCTCTGTCCTAGTGCTCTGGAGAGAGGGTTAGTCCTGTTTTTAAACGCAGGCCTAGCATTCTTTCAAAATACTGGTAAACTTGTATTTTGGCCTAGTATTGTGTCAGAAGAACTCTAAACTTGACAATATAGGAGGCTACATTAGACCTAAGAAGCATTTTGGAAAATGATCTTAAGCATTATCTAGGCAGATATAGCGGTGAAAGCCAGATTTCTAATTTTTCCTGAAAATCAAATGATCCCAGGTGGCAATGCTTAGTGACCATAATAGAGGGAGAACACCTAGAATAGTTTGACTAACAGGAGCTGGGCAAATCCTACCCTAACCATGTCAGGTACATCACCAATGAAGTATACTAGATAGTGTCCAGAGCAAAACTCGGGGGGAGAAAAGAGAAAACACTAGTTTAAGACCCAACTAAGTAAAAGTAACTAAGTTGTTTTGATTGTGGATTGGGGATGGGACAAAGGAAATGTCATGAAGACATGGCACATAAAAATGGCATTGATACATGTTCATGCAGTAGTTAGATGGATATGAACACTTCTGTTCGGAAAACAGCAAGTATTGATATCACTATAAGCTCAGGACATCCTGATGTTTAAAGGTATCTGAAAACAATCAAAACAGTCTGGACTTCCTTCCGGTTAGCCGGAGGCCACGGTCGGGTCCTGAACTCGTCCGCCGCTTGGTTGCTCTAGCGGTGCCTTCGGGGCAGGGGGCTCTTGCTAAAGAGCCCCCACCGCACGGACGGCTCGCAGTGAGTCCCCCCACCTCGACAGCGGTCAGGGGGGTGGCTCCCGCCTTGTCCTAGGCGGCGGAGAACGAGTCGCGGGGGGGGGGGGGGGAGTTCCTCTTTCGTCCCCTTTGCCGATGGAGAGCCGGAACAGCTGCTTCAATTAAAGATGGGCTGAAAAGCCGGGGCTGAAGGCAACACCGAGGCTCATGGCTACAGAGTGGATTGTGAGTGATTCTAAAAATGCTTTCAACTTTCACTTTAAAAGAAGAAGGAGGAGGGAGTTTGTAAAACCCCTCCTCGGAAAGGAAAAAAAAAGCAGTGTTTTGAAATGTTCCCCAGGCTTGGGGAGGTGGAGGAATCAACATCCGACTTTTAAACTACAAATGAAAGTCTTTCACTTTAAGATTCTCAACAATACTTTGTATCTCTGTCTTGCAACAATTGATATGGACTTTCACTAGCTCTCCGCGGCTTCCAGAGGGGCGGGGAAGATGGCGTTCCTTTGTTCTCAGCAAGAAATACTTCTCTTTGCTGACACTCCCTCGTCTTCGGGACTGAATTTTTTACCAGTGGATTAATGTAACTGATTATTAGGACCTTTCCCAGATGTGCCTTCTTTTTTTCCCCCCTTATCTGATTGTTTTTAAAAATTGTTCTCTCTCTGGATTGTAAGTAAATTGAACTTTGAATTTGGATATTGACTTTTACTCTCTCCTTGCCTCACGGACTACCTCTCCAACAGACGCCATATTAGTGACAAGAACTTAACACTTTCATTATGGCTTCAAAAAAGCAGCCACACCAACCTAAGATTACTTCAATGTTATCCAAAGAAACAGAGGTGGAAGCTACACAGTTATCAGCAATAGAGAAAACTCTTCAAAACATCATGAAAGAAATAAAAGAAATCCGGAAAGACAGTGTTAGTTCAAAATTGGAACTTTTGGAGACACAGAAAGCACTAATGGAAAACAAACAAAGAATTGATGGACTGGAGGGGGGGGACGGCTGAGATGAAGGGAGAGATAAAAAATTCTCAAAGAGAAATTGTGGATTTAGCTGGTCATATGTCTAGGATGGATTTTGAAAGGATGTCTTACATTTTAAGGTTTCAAAATGTTCCTGAATTAAGCTCTGAGAATTTAAAAGATTTAATGTGTATGATGTTAGCAGATTATACCAAAAGGAGCAAAGAAGATATTTGGGGGGTCATCGATCTGATTTATAGAATTAACTCAGCATATGCCAGAATAAATGAAGTACCCAGAGAGATACATATTAAATTCGTAAGAAGGTCAACGAGGGATGGGATCCTGAGAGCACAGAGAGACGGTCCCTTGATATATCAACAGACTGAGATTGCCATTTTGAAACAGATCCTGAAAAAGATTAGAGAAATAAGAAGGAAATATTCCTTCTTATCAAAAAGATTATATAAAAAGGGGGTGTGGTTCAAGTGGTTGATGCCCGAGGGAATGTTAGTGTTCTGGGAGGGGGGGAGAGTAAGAATTAAAACAATTGCAAAGGCGGAAGCCTTTCTTAAAAAACACTCCCCAATCCTGGAGGATGAAAATGGGGGAACGGGAGGGGCCACAGCTCCGCCCACTGGAGGTCAGGGAGAGGAAGATACAATTGCTAAAAGACTCAGATCTCACAAATGACTTTTTTCTATATAGTGTAACCTTTATCTGGATGTTTATAAAAACAATGATTGATTGCATGAATATATAAAATGATATATCTGTATCTCTTTCCACTTTGTAGGGAAATGAAAAATGTATTGTATTAACTTTTTTTTTTTTGTATGAAGCCTCGGAGGGGGCCGACACCTCCGACATAGATGCCCTCAAAATATCTTCTCAATACCTTATACCTTTTTCCTATTTTTAAAATTTTGTAAAAACCAATAAAACTTTTTTCTCATTTTAAAAAAACAAAAAACAGTCTGGATCTAGCCAAGACTATAAAGTAGATTCAAAAGGGCTGGGACGGATTGGTCATCTAGAATTATTCTGAGATAGATCAAATTCCTTGAAAATAATCCCTTCCCTTTACACTGTGGAAGGGATGCAAAAATTAATTTTCTATAGATGGTCATTTGCTCAGTAGCTTGTTTCCTACATGAGGGACATCCAGCACATTCATTTGGTCAAAAAGATGGTTATAGTTTTTTATGCATGGTAGAGTACACACCATGTGTGTTATTTTCTACCAAGGCTTTAATACAGGGACATGTAAAGTATGATAACATAGTTTACTGATAATATTTTAAGATAGCTGAAATGCAGCCTGCGACACTGAAGTTTTCCTCACCAGGAGAAAGGATGCAGATAGCCATGAGGAGCACATGTTCTTCTTCATGCAGGTTCAGTTTCTTCAGACTAATTTGAAATTTAACGAGGGGCTCCAGTAAGTCTAGGCTGTGGCCAGCTGAAACAGAAACAAAGCAACTTTTGAGAGGCAGGCACTAGATTACTAATTACCAGCTAGCCTAAAACAGAGGAAGTAACAAATGTAAGCATAAAACTTGGCCCTGGATTTTCCTTCCAATGCACCCAATTCTAAGTGTGTTATCAATTGAGTTGTCATCCCTAAGGTGAGCAGAATGCTCAAAGAAACCAAACAACCGGAATAACAACATCCATGTTTCATTAAAACTGGGCCTTCGGCAAACCTAACTTGTATTGGATTCGCCCTTGAGGTGGTGCAATCGTGCAGTTTATGTGATTACTTTTTCAACTTCCTGTTCCTCCCCATCTTAGTCAGATGGTTGCCACAGAAACTGAATTCTTAAGTTTGCAACTTCATGAAACATCAGCCAGCTCAGCAATCCGGGCCCATCAGACGATCCACCTCCTCATCCCAATTTATTATTCATCGTGATAAAACAACATTTCACTGGAAGAACTTGGAGAAACGTTTGCATGTGTAGCAGAGTGAACTTTATTTTATCTGGCCCACAGCCCACCCTTCCTCTCCCTTTTTTTTTCTTATTGGGTACCACCCAGAAGCTCCCACAATAGTCTCTGTGATGCAGCAAAAGAGAGGGTGGGGAGGAGGTCTGGAAGCACCTTTTTTAAACTAACACATTTTATTAAAAGGCATCAACTTTTGTGAGCTGCAACTCACGCCATCAAATTTCTTTCTTTCCAATTTTTTGGTTTGAGCAAATAAGAATTCTCTTTTCCTCTCTGAACCTCAAGCCCAATATACAAGGTTTCAGTCACCTCACACTGGTCTCTTTTTTTAGGTAGTCCAGACTTTCTTGCTTAGCTGCAGCTGAGGAGGGTCACCAGCAGTGACAAAGCTGGGATCTCCTGCTTTCCCCTGGGGCTCCTCAGCTTTCCCCTCCCCTCTTCCTTTCTTGTGGAAAACACTACAAGCTTTCTCTGCAGCATCTGTGTTTTAGCACATGGAACTGAGGAGAGACAAGGAGAAACGACCTGGGAATACTGCCTTTGCACACCCGTATTGCCAAGCTAGAGAGAGCTCTTGTGGACTCATCTCTTGTCCTCAATGTTTTGGGGCCTCCTAAAACACTCCCAAGGAAATTTAAGAATGGTGATTGTGTAAGAAGGGCTTGTCAGTCATACCTGCTGTAATCACAAGGCACTGCATAAAACCCCTATGCCAGGGGTCTCCAACCTTTGCAACTTTAAGTCTGAAGGACTTCAGCTCCCAGAATTCTCCAGCCAGCTTTGCTGGCTGGAGAAGTCTGGGAGCTGAAGTCCTTCAGACTTAAAATTGCAAAGGTTGGAGACCCCTGCTCTATGCCACACAGGGGAGATGGCAAATCAGGATTTACTGCCAACAGTACATTTTTTCATTTTTCATTATGTTATAAATCATTAAACAAAGGATAAACCCAATTCTCGTTCTCAGATACACCACTGTCATTCATTCTTTCTAGTATTACCAGATGTAAAATAATTCATAAAATACCATCTGCCATAGGGATTTGCCCTAACCCTAACCCTATGTAGCTTTAGGACACATTTTCTATATATCTTAAGAGGTGTTTAAAAGTACTGAAGGAAAACAGAGTTGGCGTGAGGTGGTTGCTCCAGGGCTGTTTTCTGCTTTACCATGCAGGACATACCTTGAGTGACATCACTGACTTGGTATTTGAAGTCATTGCTGCCGCAAGTCCAGGACATATCCTCCAGAGAGAATGACTGATTGGAACGGAGCATTATCACTTCGATGGCACTGGATTTCAAGAGAGCAATCTGATCCTCCGCTGTTAGGCTTCTGTATTTAAAAAAGGAGAATATGGAACTCAGATGTCAACCAGTTCATCATCATAACATTCTGTAAGGTTAGGATTAGATACTTTATCCTTTATTCCCCACTGTGCTGCTATTTCTCTTGGTATACACTGATCTGATACAACAGCTTGGAAGGCCATCCCCAAACATAAGCTTAGTTAACCAACGGCAAACTCTTAAGTTGATTGCAGACATTTCTGCTTGCAATTCACTGTAGCCTCATGATGGCTTTACCGGTGTGAGTGAGGGGCCATAAACCAGATGTTTCTGACAGAACTTTCATGTCACTTAATATGGATAGTTTAGTAACACAATTCACACATTGAATTGAAAGCCAGTCACAACTGGGCTATGCAACGCTGTGGAGTTTAATTAAAGAAAGTTTCTTTGGAGCATGCAGGAGAGTGAAGAGTATTTCCTGGACTCATGATACAAATCTTGTGGGGCCAACAAAACAAAATGAATCCCAAAATTTTTGGAAAAAGGCACGAGGTTCTAGGCAGGATTTTTGCTTCAGGTAGAGGCTCCACAAAGCAGATTCAACTTTCTTGTCAACAGTGTTTAACTCAGTTCATAAAAGCGGCAAACCTATGGGAAACCTCTTGGCCACAGTGGTTCTCTGCAGGCCTGTATGTGCATACACACACACAACACCCTTCCCAGTCTCCTTGCTCTTAGTTAAGAGGGAATCTGAGATGCCCTTGTTCAAGGTCACTATCAGTACCAAGGTGGCATGCTAGCCCTTACCTGCAGCAACAGGTTGAGAAGCCTTCTGTCACCTTGCAAGGAAACAGCTGTTAATGGATTTCAAGCCTTTAAAAAGACAGAGCTGTTCTGAAGGTAGGACTTCAGTTCGACTGAGGAATGATCATATTTATTTATATGGCTTGTTGTGTCAAGATTTTGTTTGGTTTTTAAGGTGACCCGTTTTTATCTTTTGTGTGATTTTGCAGATTCTGAAGTCTTCTTTAAAGTTCTGTGGTGTTGTGCATTGATACATATATATGTATGTATGTATGATTGTATGTATGTATTTAAGTATGACAAATCAGACACAGATACACACCTCTAAAGAAAAAGCAGGCAAGGGTTTTGAAGCTACTTCTAAATTTCCTTACCTGAACCCTGGAATCATTTTAGCAAATCCAATAACTTTCTGGATGCTGTAGCTAACAAGATCAGCAAGGTGAGGCAACATGGAGAGGTGGGATAGGTCAATGGACATGGATGTGTTGTCATCGTTCAACTCCAGACTGGAAAGCATCATTGGCTCTGGTGGAAAAGGAGAGGTGGAAACAGCTTAGACCCTATGTCACACCAGCAGGGAAGGCACCACTCATTACAGCACAACAGGTTAAACATTTTAGACTTGACACAGTATTAGTTGGGCTACTTAACAATTACTATTTATTATTTTCCTTTCTGCTGTGTATTGATTTGCATCAAGAGAGTCATATTGTGAAGGTGAAATCGAGGAGCTACTGGAGTGGCCAGGACCCTGCTGTCCCTAGGGCTGACTAAAAGCCACTGCTGGTAATACTCCAACGGGGACAAGCAAAACCAAAGAATCCAAAAGGAGTACCGTAATTCTTTGAGATCAAAAGTTTTAAGACTGTAGTACTCCTCAGAGTCCAATTTTTGATTATTTAAAACACACACCCGTTTTTCACTTTAATCTACTGCTCTGTTCTTTTCTAAACACACTTACAATGGTTTTTAGACAATAGCCATTGCAGTGCAGCATAACAAATTACATACATGTATTACTAAAAGTACAGTCTTTGGCACAAAAGCAAGCTCAAAGTCCAAACACAGAATCAAGGCATGTCCACATTGAGCTCTGGTGCTGCTCCTGCAGTGGTGCTTCAGGCTATTGTCCCCAATGTTCCAGCCAAGCTGACTTTTTTCTACATAATTTTCTTAAACATTCAAAATTATCTATTAATCTCCAGTGTTTATATCACATGCCAATCCTGATGGACTTTGGATGAGTAACATTAAGAAAAAAAACATTCTGTGCCAAACTCCAAAACACAATAAAGACACACAATCTAGGAACATTCAAAGGAAGTGTTCATTTGAAGACTTCAGCCATGTCAACTTCATTGGGTTGCGATGGATGAGGGTTGTTTTTCCATTGGCAGAAATCCCCACCAATCCTCACTTCCCAGTGGCTCTTTCTCTCATTCAGGCATTGTAGTGTGCTACGGCCTTCACACAAAGACTATGGTGCTCTTCCAACCCAACCAGCTGTTTTTTTTCCTTCCTCCTCCTCCACAAGCAAATGCAACACAACAAGGAAAATGCTCTTAGCTGTCATTCAGTTTCCACACTTGTCTATTGTTCAGGTAGAAGACAGACAGGCTAGACCTCCATGCATGTAAAAGCTATGACTAGTCCAATCACAGGCTTTACAGGAACAGCTTTGAAGATTATGGAGATGGAACACTGGCCATGTTGAAGTGTCCTCACCATGCATCTTTTTTTTTTTATAATATTTTTTTTAAACATAAACACAAATAATACAAACTTCACAAAAAACCATCAAAAAGCCATTTTTCCTTACAGGTTATCAATTTTTAAGAATGTATCGATTTATCACAGGTTTCTATAATGTGGCTCCGCCTTCCTCACAATACATCTTGATATGATGCCAGAGGCAGTATTTCTCATGGGCCCTTTTCTTATAGAACATTTTCTGAGTTTCCCTAGAATTTCTTTTATTTTTCCACAACTCCAGTAAAAGAAAATTGGAACAAAAAGTGTTGGCATTAAGAATTCTCTGAATAGACGTATTCTAAAATCCATAGGATTATGTTAGGTTTCCTGAGGGGAAGAGAAGGAGACCTTTGTGAAGGAATCTATTGGATATTTATTTGCCTTTAATCTTGCAGGAATTAATTATGTAGAAACATTCTAAATGGATATAACAGGACTACTGTGAATGTGGAGCAACCCATGAATGAGAAAGCAGAAACATTAAATTTGGTGATTAGTTGTCTCCCCAAAGTATTAAACAGATTGGCCTGTTCTCTCCCATATTATGCAGGTCAACCTACTCTCTGGCATGTTGCTATATTGTGCATTAACTTCGGATTAATTCTGTGAAAAGGACTGCTAGGTGGAACTGATAACATTGTAACATCAAATCTTAACTTACAGCTGAAAGTTAACCCTGGAAAACTGCTATTATAGCAGGAAACATATGAGGATTTTATTTTCAATGGCAATTTTTGCATCTCTCAGAAAAGATAACCCTGTCTTTCTTTAGAGCAGTTTAATAAAGACAAAATCAACCATGAGCCATTGCACTTAAACCAATGACACAGAGAGAACATGGGCTGATTAGCTGTAAGTTAAGATTTGTTGTAAAAGTTTCACAAAGAAAGGCAACTGTAGGATTTGCCATTTAAAAGAAACATAGTTGTTAGAATTAATGTACTTTACCGTGAATATAAATATGATTCGCACTCTGCGTGCTACCTGAAGAGAAGCTGGAAGTATCAGAAGAGTCATCTGAGAAGGAAAAACCTGGTGTCATGTTAGAAGAAGATCTGCTTGTATCTTCTTTGTCTTCATTTTGTCTTACAGGAGGCTGAAAGAGAAAGGGTACCATTTGATAGTAGCCTGCTGCTTTCTTCATACCTTCTTCCTGATTCTGCCATAGTTACTAGAAAGTTAGCTTGTTTGTTTATTTGTTTATTAGTTTGCCAAACATGTACAAGACAGCAGGTATAAGTATGAACATGAACAAAGGAAATGAATACTAATAAATGGGGACAGTAGGACAGGGGCAATAAGCACACTGGTGCGCTTATAATTAACGGAGATAATTTACTGTGAGGAAAAAGGTGCTCTGAGGCTTTCACCCACTCTACTTATGTTTATCCAGTCTACTGAAGGTTGTCCAATTCCATGGATTCATTTCTTAGAACAGGGGTGTCAAACTCATGTCACGGCAGCGTCACACAACGTAGCGGGACTTTTTCCTCCTTCACTAAACTGGGCGTGGGTGTGGCCAGCGCATGATGCATCCGCCCCAGAGTTTGACAGTCCTGTCTTAGAACAACCGCCTAAGATCTGTTCTGATATCCTATGATTTTATTTTATTTAATCTCTCCTTTATTATTTTTATTAATAACTCAAGATGGAGAACATACCTAATATTTCCTCTTTCTCCTATTTTGCTCTAACATTTTTTATTACTTAATTCTTAAGAAATCAGCATATTCTGAACCAAATAGTCACTGCAACTGCTATCTCATTTGCATAATAACCTTGAAAAAAATGTATGCTGCAGCCTCTTGGTTGAAGGTAAAATACATTTGGTTGTATCTATTCGATCTTCAGGTTGAGAAAGCAGAAGGTATTAAGAGGCTAATCACCTCATATTGGAAATATTGGTTTTGCTCAGAAAATATAAACTAGTAGGGAGAAGTAAGGGGGAGGGGGAGCCTGTTGGGAAATATCACAAAAACAAGAGTAACTAACCCTAGGTTTTCAAAACCATGAGTCATCCACAGTTAGTTCTCTTTCTTCTACTTCTCCTATCTACCTCAGCTGTTCTCCTGACGCCTCATGTGTGTCACTCAACTCAAAACTGTTTTGCTGTTGTGACACGGCAGGAAACACTTGTGGCTGCTTCAGCCACAACTATCTTCTTCTTCCTCTTTTTCCCTCAGAACTGATAAACCTTGTTATTCAAAGATTTGTGTGTGGCTTAGAAAGGCAGGTTGCACAGGTAGACTAACGGGGCCCATCAAGAGGTCTGCTACCTGGTTATTCACTCTGCTTAAGGAGACTATCCCCTATTTTGTTCTGACAAGTACATTTTTAAGGACAGATTGTGATGAAGCCATACTGGGCAGCCCGCATAATGCAGCTGTCACCAACTGAAATCTAGTCACAAATACACTTAATAATTTCTCCAAGCAGTACAGTTGTAAATCCAACTGGGGTATACAGATAGTCCTCTGTTGTGGCCCAGCTGGCTCCGGATGAGCTGCTGATGGACTCTTCTAGTGAAGAGTCCCATGAGTCTGTCCTGGAGGAGGAGGGAGACCTTGAGGAAGTAGAGAGTCTGGTTGGCCACCAGGAGGTGCCTGGGTTATGGAGCAGTGGGGAGGATCAGGGGCAGTTTGTCCCTGATGCTAGATTACGCAGGGCTGAGAAAAGGAGGCAACAGTTACTAAGAGGAAAGCTCATAAGCCCTGATGAGCACCAGCTGGTTGCTGAGTGGCACCTCCCAAGAGAGCTTATAGGGAAGGCTTTGGGGAGGGGTCATTTACAGGAAACAACAGTTACAACTCATCATTGGAGCTCTCTGGTCATTCAAGTCTGCGATTCTCTGTATTTGTTACGTGAGTTAGGGCTCGCAGTCAAGGATATAGTGGCAAGCAGCCAAGGAGATAATGGCAAACAGCCAGGCTTGGGCGTGTCCGTTTGTGGGGCAGAACAGTCCTCAACTTACAACCACAATTGGGCCCAAAATTTCTGTTGCTAAGTGAAATATTTGTTATGTGAATTTTGCTATTCTTGCCATAGTTGTTACATCAATCACTGTAGTTATTAATTTAGTAACACAATTGTTAAGTGCAATTGGCTTCCCCATTGAATTTGTTTATAAAAAGGTCGCAAAAAGTGACCACATGATCCAGGGATGCTGCGATCATCATAAATTTGAGTCAGTTGCCAAGGGTACAAATTTTGATCAATGACCATGGGGATGCTGCAACAGTCATAAGTCTGAAAAACAGTCATGTCACTTATTTCAATGCTGTTGAAACTTTGAACAGTCACTAAGTGAACTGTTGTAAGTCAGGACTACCTTTATTTACAGGTGTATTTCATGCTAACTTAGTGTGAAAATAATTTCCAGTCGGAATAGTTCTAAATCTGGTGACTTGGCTAGAGACTTAAAAGACATTGAATGGTTTTTACATAATTGAAACATGGAAAGCCAACGTGTGGAAAAAGACCTAGTGGCCCTTTGAGTTTATTTGGGGTTTTTTAAAGTTTATTTTTTATTTATTTATTTATAATCAAGTGTAGATTTGAATCTGCCAGCAATGTTACTTTTGTTAAGTGGGATGTGGACAACAGTTTGAATCACTAATTCAAAAAAGTTACAACATTGAAAAATATTCATTTTTTTCACCAGCAGATGTCCTACTTCTCACAACAATAGTAAAGTACTATTTAAAAAAAGCAAGCCAAACTTACCCGGAATTGAGAAAAATCTGAATAAGTGGGATCATAAGTTTTGCGGTGGGCTTCAAGAAGAGTTTCAATCACTTGTTGTTGTTCCTCCAGCAATTTGGGCTTTAGGCTTTCCTTAAGAGCTTCCTCCTCCTTCCTCTTTGTTATCATCTCTCTTTTCCTCTGAACCTCTTCATCGGTCAAAATAACTGTAAAGGCAGAATAGTAAGCACATTAGAATATAGATAAGAGTAAACTGCTAGCCTTAGCTGAAGAAATGACCGCATTTGTTTCCTTAAGGGTTATTGTTTATCGGGGCAAGAGTGACTTAATAGCTAGCAAATGTTCAAAGAAAGAGGGACACTTGACATGGAGAAGACATCCCAGCTGGATTACAGTCCAGCAGGTGATCTTCAAAAAATTCTGATTTTAAAGCTGTCTTTAAAGAACCCTCTGGCTTACAGTGACTTTCTTCCAACAAGATGTTTGCATACTTGCTGAGGATATGAAGCCAGATGTACTGTTTAGAAGACCTCATACTCATGAATAAATCTTACTGCCATTTAAAAATACACGGCCAACAGTTTTTCTTTGCATGGTTGTACTACAGCCATTCTGGGGATTGGAGTAATAGCACAGATCCATCCTCATCAAAAACAATTTGAAAGCTATCTGGAAAATTACCTGTATGCATTTTGTGACATTAATCCTCCACAAGTCTGTGCAGCACAGGATAGGGCTGCTTTTGTGGACTATGGCCCTTTCCCTACTTGCAATTAACCACAGGACAAACAACCTCTGGGAATATGTTCCCAGGACGTTCCCTCACATTTAGTCCCCAGAGACAAGCTTATATTGCCCAATGTGTTAAAGATGAGTTTTCTTTCTTGCTTTGAAGACCATTCGAGGGGAGCCTCAAGGTAGGTAGGGTCTCTTAGACCTTGGAGGGAACTTAGGTGGGGGGGGCTGTTATTGGGAACAGAGGGGATAGTGGCTGACAATGAGGGCAATGAATATCACCCCAGAGTGCAGTTTTCTGCCAGCTAAAAGAATTGTGGCGAGCAGAACAACTAAGCAGCGGGCAGAAGCCTGCATTGCCTGACTAGGTTAATGAAAATTCAGAAATTACAGTCTGCAAGCAAGTGAATATTTTGACAGGTTTTTCAGCTCATTCTGGCAATGCCGTAGACACACTGCTGGCAGAAACTATCACTTTTATACAAGGTCACTGATGCATTGCACTGACAAGCTTCCAGGCCTGTTTGGCAAATAGAGACAAAAGCCAACTTCAGAAACTAAATACAATTAACAAAAGTAGAGAATCGTGTTATCAAGTGTGAAGAATCAGAACCACACCTTAAGTTCTGGTTAAGCTGATTTATTGCTCGTGGCTATAAACAAAAATCTGGTCAACTAGTGGACGGCACTAAATTGGTGCTAGGTAAAATCTAGTGGAATTCAAGGGAAGCTGGTCTTGGAGGCTTTGTGGACACGGAAGGGTTCTAGGCTAAGTCCTCTCTTAACTCTACCTCCAGGCTCTGCCTGCTCATCTCCTACATATGTAGTGTAGTAGTATCCAAAACTTTTGCATTCCTTTTTGCTTGTTTTTCAACAAAATATCACAATTAAATCCCCAACATTGATTTATCATTGCTCATAACGCTCCCCAGTCTCAAAGATTCTAGTCAGGATGTATCAAACAATGCAAAATCATCATTATCATCCCAAATACTCATCAAAAACAAAAGATAGCGGGGGGGGGGGGAGAGCAAGGATAAAACCCAAAATAAATCATGATAGGTGCCAATAGTTATCTGGGTGGGCAACAAAAAACCTTTTAGAGAAAAAAGAGAAAGAGAAAGTCTTACTTTTTGCTAAAGTAAGACTTTTAATGCATCAGGCTTTGGGATAATCTATCTTTCTGTCCGTTCATCCATCCATCCATCCATCCACCAGGACATGGACATTACTATATCTTGTATACTAAATGATAAGATTTCAAAGATGATTGGGAGTAAAATACAACATGATGGCCCCATATGAGAAAGATTAAATTTGGAACGTGGGAAATTGGGGGTGGGGGGATTTCCTATCTCAATTTACCTATTGACAGCTTTGAGCAGTTTCAATACCTGGATTTTTTATTTTTTAAAGACCCATGACACATAATGAGAAAGATTACAAAGCATTCTAAATAGTAAAAGCAGTATAAAGGTCACCCTGCAATTTAGGATGTATAAGCAGAGCTGAGCAAGCATAGGGCTGTAATACAAACCAGCTCCCTTTGCACGCAATAGCTGCAAGCCTTATTTTGGCGTAGAGGATGTGGTGTTGAGAAAGATCTCTACCATTGTGAGGAATGGGAGTCTGTCTGTGCAACTTTTCCCTTCCTGTGACAACCCTAATCCTGGAAGAATTCTTGCACCCAAGTCTCTAACTTGCTTCTGTTACGTATAAAACATACTATGAAGAACTGTTCTCAAATATTTTGGTCTCAGGATCCTTTACATTCCTAAGAAGGATTGATGACCACAAAGAGCTTCGGTTTACATGGATTATATGTATCAGTATATATTATATTAGAATTAGAAACCAAGAGGTTTTAAAATATTTATTTGACTTTGTAGACCCTCTGAAAAAATTCTGGGGGAAACTTTAGAGCAGGGGTCTCCAACCTTTGCAACTTTAAGTCTGAAGGACTTCGGCTCCCAGAATTCTGGGAGCTGATATCCTTCAGACTTAAAGTTGCAAAGATTGGAGACTCCTGCTTTAGAGAACCTCTGCTATAAAGAATGGTACAATGTCACAAATGACCAGGTGTTACGTGTTTACTTAATTAACCTTTTATGGAGCCCCAATCCCAAATTTCTCAATGGCATAAAAGCTCAAGCAAACAATAAATAAATTCCAACATTCATAGTTATACTGTCCAGCATCAGGCGCAGTTGCTGGGATATAAATTAGAGAGGGCAATTACTCTTGTGTTCTTTTTTAGTTGGCCCCTATGGTTCCCCTTTCCCTATGGGGAAAGCACCTTTGGTCTCATCTAACTGAGCCCATGTGACATTCTTATTTCAGAACCTACTGCTTCAGATACATTTTAAAACAACGACAGTATAGTTTAAACTAGCATGAGCTTTTTCTTAGAACCGCTGTAACTTGATGTTTGAAATGTGGAAACGAAGGTGTTAGATGAAGGAATCCCTTAGATTCCGTCTGCAGAGGTCACCAGGGCTACTCTTTCTCCTGTCTGGTCTTCTCTCCTTCCCTGCTCTCCTCCACAGTCAGCACAGACCCTTAAAACACGGGATAGAGAAGTCGCTGTGTTGGCACTCTTGTGTAAAACCTATTTCAATGCCATCCTTATCACATCTTATCTTCTCTCTTCCAGTTTATGGCACCATCAAAAGACATCCAGTAAGTTCTAGATCAGAGATCCATACATACATCTTGTACTATGTACAAGAGGGTAGTAATGTGTATACAGGAGAAAGAGCACTGGGTGAAAGGGCATTAGTCTGGCTCCTTGATTTAGAATTTATTTCACATCGCAGGGAACTAAAAGACCAACCTGCCCTCTAGTCAGCAGGCTGTTTACCAAGAAGCTTCTTAAGAGACTTTTTCTCTGAATCAGACAATATTATTTACAGGAAACTTGCACAACACTGTCGTGTGCATCGAACATCTCTAAAGGAAGTGAATGTGAAGCATTAGGTGCCTGAGAAATCAATGCCACATCCGGATGGCTAGTCCCTACTGTCACAATTTATTTCCATTAAACTCAGATATTTTTTCTAATATCAGATATTTTTCTCCTAAGATCTGTCAGGTAGTCAAATCACTTTGATCTTTAAAAAAAAAAAAAAATAACAATAATGGAATTGAAAACTTTAAAAGAAAGAAAATCTCTCCACTTTATGTAAAAGCCCTCCTTAGCATTCTCTTGCTTTCCACAAAATGCCTATTGTTCTCTATAAGGTAAATTATAGAACAAGTGCACTTTGTTGCTTGAGTTTAGACAAATACAATCAGATCATGTGGAAGTGCTATGTATGATGGGGAAAAAACAGCAAATGTTTGCTTTTGCTGATTCACGCCGATCTATTTACTTATCTTATTACATTTCTATGTGCCATTTGCAGAGGATACTGTCTGAGGGCTAACAAACATCAATTTGCCTTCTAGCCAAAGAGGAGAAAACAGTATTCTGGAAGCCTGCATCTTTCCCACACTCTACATGCATTTTGTTGGCATGTAGGGACAGCTATAGAGTTGATTGCAAGGGGAGCCTGGCATGAATAAATGTATTAAGAAGCCTCAACAGTTTTCTCTTCCTCTTGGCAACAGTTCTGTGCTACGCAACAAATCCTGGGAAAGCAGCATTCTAGCAGGCCTTATGAACTACAGCATCCCAGCAAAAGCTGGAGGAGTAGCAAGGCCACAACATTTCTTCTGCAGATGTTTTGGTGTCATGGAGTAGGGAAATGGAGCACACAGTCCCTACCCTAGGAAGAACAGATGCCTGCTAACACTGATCAGCTCCCTAGTCACGGCTCAATTGTAATTTTAAGAAATGTTTCACTTTGATCAGTGCTTGCTTATACCCAGTATTTTCTGACTGATAGGAGGGATGGTTAAGAAATCACTACCTGAAAGTGCTCTTTATGACTAAAACTCTCAGAGTTGAGTAAGTTAGGCAGCAAAGAAGAAAATTATTTTTAGCCTCCATCATGAAAGGAGTAGGCTTGGAGTGGTACTAAATGGGGAAAGTGTGCAGAATTCAGGATTATTTTATATAATCTTCAACACTGGAAGAGGATGCAACATTATTATAATGAAGTAGTAGTTTATCTTGGAACCAACTGATGCTGTCATTTTAAATATGAGCTAAAGTCAATTGTCTCATGAATATTTATATATCCTGAAATCTCGTCTATCATAAGCCAAGCCAAGCCAAGCCAAGCCAAGCCAAGCCAAGCCAAGCCAAGCCAAACCAAACCAAACCAAACCAAACCAAACCAAGACAGATAATGAGTGGTTACGTTTACAAGGATATTCACCATGCCAAAAAGTCACTTGGCTTCACTCATCTCATCATATTTTTTGAAATGATGATACGTATTATCTATTAATAGTTTTTCTGATTTAGATTCACATCCAATTTAGGGATGGAGGTTCAACAACAGATGATGTGCTACGATTGAATGAGCTGTGGTGGATTGTTGGGGGCAACAGGCTGACTCTGTAAACCGCTTAGAGAGGGCTGTAAAGCACTGTGAAGCGGTATATAAGTCTAAGTGCTATTGCTACATGGCCTACCAAAACCACACTGTCAGAGGATGACTAACAGTTATACAGTGTGTACTGCATGCTACTTACTGATACATATTATTTCCAAATCCATATGTCTGCCTAATTTGCTTATGGAAATGGCATTTCTTTGGAAGCCTGAATCTTAGCTGAAATCTTAGGACCTTTTCCCATTGTTGAACAGAAGCATGGAGTAGAGTTGGTGGAGAACTACAATGGCATGGAATTTGACAGCTCAGTTGTCCATCTCTATCCTGCCAGTATTTCTTCTGTCCCCTAAAACTGCAACTCACTTGACTTTCCTTCAAGATAATGAGCAAAAAAAAACAACCCAATAGATTTTCAGTTCCCTTGAGGCTTCCAATGGATGGTGTCAGAATAACGAGGGGGGGAAACCAACAATACAGTTATTGATAATGTCATGGCAATGTGGCAGACAAATGATAGGGCCAGAGAATATTTGTGCCATGGTTACATGTAAAATGGAAAGGCTCTGCGTTGGAGTTCACTACGGCCTATGGAAAAATGAGAGACTTACTCATGACATGGGCACCTAAGAATTCAATCTCTATTGTAACACTTGAGAATTGTAGTTTTAAAAATCTCTGGTGTGGAAGGAAGTCCTACATTCTTCAAATATTCTATTCTCAAAAAGCTTGGATTGTTAAATCTATTGACCTTCCTTGTGCTGGCATTACCTTACTATATAGGCCAATTCATTAAGGGAAGAAAAAGAAGAATCCAAGACCTAATTTCCAATTTCCCCCTGCTATTTAACACAGGGAATGCCAGTTGTACTGAAGATTAATGGTGTTTACTGAATGTTCAACATGTATACAGGAGAATCCTACGTATATTTACTCCAAAATATTATGTCCGGTGAATTTTGCTCTCTACTGAGTCTGTTCAGGGGTTACTACTGTAATGTTCATGTTGTTGCTTTCACAACTGTTCAATACTGCAAACAATAAAGTACAAGCAGAACAGAAAGTCTTTGTACAGATAGCCCTTGACTTACCATGCATCATTTAGTGACCGTTCAAAGTTACAAAGGCACTGAAAAAAGTGGCTTATGATCATTTTTCACACTTACGACCACTGTGGTATCCCTGTGGTCACATGATCAAAATTCAGCTGCCTGGCAACTAGTTCATATCTATAAAGGTCGCAGTGTCCCGGGTCATGTGATCACCTTTTGCGACCTTCTGACAAGCAAAGTCAATGGGGAAGCCAGATTCGCTTAACAACTATGTTACTAACTGAACAACCGCAGCGATTCACACAGGTGGCAAGAAAGGTTGTAAAATGGGGCAAAACTTGCTTAACAAATGTCTCACTTAGCAATATACATTTTGGCCTCAAGGTCATAAGTCAAGGACTACCTGTATATCAAATACGCATTATGGGATTCCATCCCCACCACCACCACATTGTTTTTACACTCCCAGCCCTTGTAAAAAAGTTATTTTGGAAACCTTTTCTTTAAAAAAAAACCCAGTTACAAATTACTAACACCCTGGAAAAAGAAATCCTAGCTGATAACATTTCATATATACTGGTAACGTTTAAAGAAAACACCCAAACATTAGCAAATCACACGGGAAACATTCATCTTATGACCAATGGCTGTTGGTTTGGGTTTTTTCCCCCAGACACTGGACAGAAAGAACATTTTACGGTTAAGGTGGAGTTTGGAATGAGAGGTCTGGCAAGAAAAAAATAGAAGCCAGATCATTTGTTGCTGTGGCATAACTGGGTGATGCAAGCATTCTGCAGCCTGCAGCTACATCGGCCGAGGGTTAGTTAGCCGCTAGTGTTTTTCCAATACAAACGTTGCACAACTCTGTACATTCTTGAAAGTGATCTACAGATTAGGGTAGGATCTGTGTCTTTCCAGACTATGAGGTGGCCTGAACACCAACATTCCCCCCACCCCCACCCGGGATGGAACGATATTACTATACAAGCATTTTAAAGACTTGCCTTCAAAATCAATCAACTAAGACATTGGTATAATAAGCACCAGAATTGTTTTTAACATTTATGAAAGAAAGCGGGTGGGGTGGGGGGAGGACTCTCTTAACTGCTAAAAAGTAACAGCAGTTCCAGTAGACATATTTATATTTAGAGTGTTACTCAACTACTAAACTTCCTAAGAATCAGTTCTGTTGACTGGAAAGTAGGAAATCCAGGTCTGTAAAAAATTTTGAAGCTAGAATCAGAATGGAAAGAATGCAAAGTAAAAAAAAAGGACATTGGAATTAATGCTTTTGGGACATGTATTCTGGAAGAATATCTGTATCACGGATTCTCCTGCTTCAATTGGAGTTCTAAATCGGGCAAAATAGTTTCCTGTTTTGTTTCTCTGCTAAAACTATGCTACTTTTGGAGGGATTCAATCTTCACACTAAGCATATATATATTATTGATCAGCTCATAAAACTAACACACATATCTAAAAAAAAAATAATTTACACAACGGAACTCTTGGCTTTCTGTCTAGATTAGAGATTTAATTTGTGGTGTGAATCCAGCCAATCTACTACGCTATGTCAAAGATAAACAAATAACATTGTGACTTTAATGAGATGCAAAGCCAAAGTTTATGCCACTGCATCCCTGGGGCAGCTGAGAAAAGTCTTCTTGACCTTGGGAGTTTCCATAGATCTGTAATCTTTTTTTTTTTTAAAGGCTTAAAATATAAAATGGTAAATTCTGTTTTTCTTAACAATGTAGATGCACTAAACATAAGCTACACATGTGCAGGGCTGCACAA
Source organism: Rhabdophis nuchalis (assembly GCA_039707465.1). Classification (NCBI taxonomy): domain Eukaryota; kingdom Metazoa; phylum Chordata; class Lepidosauria; order Squamata; family Natricidae; genus Rhabdophis; species Rhabdophis nuchalis. The sequence goes on from CM077646.1 coordinate 163,949,445, forward strand.
GTCCAGTTTCTGAGCGAGTTAGAAAAGAAACAAGCGGACTAGTGTCAGGAAAAATAACAGAAGATTGTAGAGACAGGCAGAGGAAATATTAAATCAAATGATGGCGTATGTGAGGTACCTTGTTTCCCCGAAAATAAGACAAGAGTCTTGTTTTCTTTTGACCCCTGAAATAAGCACTTGGCCTTATTTTCAGGGAGGTCTCATTATTTTTTTGAGATGCAGGAGGCGGTGAGCATGGTCACTTCATGGTTGCTGCTGTGTTGCAATATTTTCAGGAGAGGGCTTATTTTAGCGTATGCGCTCCAAAGCCCGACTGGGCTTATTATCCAAGGTTTTGGATTTTTTAAAGGTTGGATAGTAGGTTTGCTTGAATATCTATTATGATTGATTAAGGCTAAGAGATAAAATACATTAACAAACCTTTGTCCCTTGCATCAATATTCCTACTTGCATTAAACTAAAGAAAAAAAGGGGGGGTTGGTATATTTTGATTCAGCTGGAGGAGTGATGTGGACCTATGTATAGTTCCATCTTTTTATTCTTTATCCTTCTTGGGGAATTCAGACCACCTTGCCCTTACCAAAGAAACAAGCAACATGTACCTTATGAGGATCCTTACAGAAGAACTTATATTAAGCATTTTGCAAAATCAAGTCAATTGATCCATGAAAGACCAAAATTAAATTGCTCATCAACTAGCATTTATTGTTGTATCCCTAAGGCCAGGGGTCTCCAACCTTTGCAACTTTAAGTCTGAAGGACTTCAGCTCCCAGACTTCTCCAGAAATCTGGGAGCTGAAGTCCTTCAGACTTAAAGTTGCAAAGGTTGGAGACCCCTGCCTAAGGCCTTTGGTCAAAAATATGAAGTTTAAAGGAAGCTAACTCCTTCTGAGCTGGTCCCAAGGCTCCAATAACTGTAACAAACACTTCAGCTCTCTCTCAACATCCATAGCAGGGGTGTCAAACACACATTGTCATCACATGACGTATCGGGACTCTGCTAAAACAGAGGTGGGCGTGGCAAGCGCGTGACGCATCTAGCCTGCATCTAGTTTGACAGCCCTGATTTACAGGAATAAACTAACATATTTAAGTCTATCTGAAATAATCCCAAAGCATCTCTTCCCAGACATAGTTGGCCAATGGAGCACATTTTATCAGAGAAACAGGACTTTTTAAAAAACTTTTATACCATTGACGAAAATTCCAAATTCTTTCTGTACATAAAACACACCCGCGCACACAAACACACTCCTTTACTTTTAGGGAGGGGTGATGTTATTTCCTCGGAAAAAGTCACATTTTAAAATTTGTAAAAATAAATGAATATTGTGGACAATGCTGGACGTTGCAGCAGCTTGTGTGCCAATACCAAGTGTAGGAAATGAATCACTGCAATTTCCCATGCAGTGCTGTGTTGAGAAAGATTGAAACGCAAATACTTTCAGATTAATGCAGATACTATTACAGTTAGGCACCTGAATTAGAAGCCCCCTCCCCCCCCTTTCTAACTCTGAGGTTGGCTTTTATGATACCTGTAGCTTGTTTGGCAGTTGCTGCTCTCCTCAGATATGACGACTATTCCTGGCTGTCTGCCAGAAAACATTGCAAAAGTAGCTAGAGCAAACTGGTGATGCTTCCTCAGGCCCACAAGTGCTTTGCATTTCCTTATTATCTCTTCCAACAGAGAACAACTTGAGTCTTTAAGGAAATATTCAGACATGGAATATGGCATGCTGGGTATGCACTTTTTCTGACTACTCTCATGCAATCATTGCATGATTTTCCAGAAAGGAAGCTACATCATACAATTCTTCTATAATGATTTTGTGGAATAATTAATGTATCAGATAAAAATTCTGAGAACTTTCTAGAGAAAACATTTGCACAATGACAGGCAAAGGGAGCAGAGATATTTTCTCATGTACTATACAGTATTTATTTCCCATGAATGTATCACATTCTCTTTAAGTATTTTTATGAATACTTATTGTGAACACTAGAATTTTATGACAGTAAAAGAGTTGCTAATGTTTAACAAAATATTCTGAAGATATAAACCACTGACGATTTACCTGTTAACTATACAGTTATATAAACTATACCAGTGATGGCTAACCTTTTTTGGCTCGCGTGACAAAAGCGGAGGAGCGTGCAGGGGGGTTGTGCATGGGTGTGCCACAACCATAATGCTATGTATGTGCATGACCCCCTGCTTTTGGCGCACTTTTTTCACCCTCCCCAGGCTCCAGAGGCTTTCTAGGAGCCTGGGGAGGGTGAAAACAGCCTCCCCTCCCCACCTCCAGAGGCATCAGGAGCTTCCCTGAAGTCTCCAGAGGGCGAAAAACGGCATCAAAAGAAGGCCTAAATCAGCTGGCCAGCGCACACATGCGTGCTGGAGCTGACATGGCAACGCCTCGCGTGCCCTAAGAAATGGTTCCATGTGCCACTTGTGGCACCCGTGCCATAGGTTCGCCATCACGGAACTATACAGTTAATATATGGTACTATAATATACTTAAAAACAAAAGCAACAAATTATGAAAGCATGTTCACACTAAAAGTCTATGGAGAATCTCAGTCATCCAGGTCATGGTTGTCTGAAAGGTGCTTTAGCAGTCAGAGCTGAAGAAGCTTCTTGGATGAGAAGCAAAATGTCTTTAAAGAAAAAGCATGAAAGTCCAGTTGCCTCCTGAAAAAGCACCTTTGGGACACGTTCACACTAATTTATACAGGAAAGTTTAAGCAAGTGTCGGAATTTGCCTGGACTCTGAAGCTAAGCAGAATTAGGTCATGACAGAGTTTCAGAGGTGAAACCTAAATTAGGTCAAAAATTATTTCAAACCCGTTTTTGGTCCCAGAAAGCTTCAGGAAGGCCTGCTAGGCCCAAAACAGGGCACGGGGCTTGGGTGTCACATACATGCGTGGGGGGAACATGGGGGTCATACGCACGTGTGGCGGAGGTGGGGGAGCGGGTGTGGGTCGTGCACGCATGCACAGGGGGTGGGGCCCATTGCATTATGGATGTGGGCACACACGGGCAATTTCGGCATGTGAGGAGAAAAAGGTTAGCCATCACTGTACTACTAGGTTTTTGCATGAAAAAAGAAAAGTGGTAAGACAGATGTGGCATTCATTTTCCCAAGCTAACATCTAGGCAATGAGGTCTGTGTTCTGAATTTAGTAAATAATAAAGTCAGTCAGAATTATTCTGTAACTTATTGGAAAGAAAGAACCTGTAATAACTGCACAGAAACATACTCAACTAGGCGCTTTCCAATATGGTTGCAGGAGTGAACGCCCTCTGGATTCACTGATGTTCTTATCCTATGTTAACCATAAAAATGGGAATGGTGGAATCTAATACTAGCCTGATCTAAGGACACAATTTCATATAAATTTAAACCCAATGCATTAACATCATTTGGAGGGCAATGTTATGGCTAAAACTATATATGACATTAACACTGATATTGATAATATGAAGGAACTGATCAGGGTTTTGCTTAAAGCAGAGGTAGAAGAGAAATTTAGCCCTGTGCTCAGTGAGGACTTCTTGATATGAATACTGTATTACTTCTACTGAAGGATTTTCTTGAATAGAAAGAAGAAAGGATTAAATTCTTCATCTGTAACTGGGATTCTTATCAATGCTTAATGCCTTCCCCTTCTTGGATGATACTATTGATATAAACAGATTCTCCTCATATTTTAAAATGTGCATGTTCCATTGTTCCAAGTCTGTTTTGGCCACGCAGCCTTCAGAAATGCAAATAAATATTTACCAAGTAAGTGCTTCTTGATGTTGCAATTTTTGCGGGAAGGTTCTTACAAGATTTCATTCAAGAATGATTTCACCATCATTTAAGCAGAATCTGATGGCTTCCCAGTTCAGAACATTGCCAGCAGCTTGACGTAAACCTTATGTAGATTGCAAAGTTGCAAGGAAGAGAACAGCAGGCCTCTTCTAAGAAAAATAGGGATATATTTTACCTACTTCCTGCAAAAATAAGAGGCTTACTAAAGTATTCAGAAGCTCTGTGCAGCATTTCCAATGCAGTGAGGGTGTTAGTTTCTCGTGCTTTATAAGGCAACAAGTATTTGGACTTCCTGCAATTTCCAACAATTCTCCATGTCTAAAGATGTATCTGTGACAGGGCCACTATCAGAACCATGCAATATTTTTTTGTTCCCATTCATCAGCCACAAAGAGGTGTTTTTTTCAAGAGGAGGAATTCATGACATCAATATGGTGTGCTAAAAATAAACAAATGATCAGACCAATTGTTTATGTCAAACTACGGCACCTATTTCTCAGTGGCTTGCCACTGATTTTGAACAGCATGATTTCTAGGATTAAAGAAAGGGGCTCAGTGCTTATAGGAAGCAAGCAGGTGGCCCATTCTTTCTCTCTCGTCTAATCGTGCATCCTGTGGCTAAAATGATTCTGCTGCTGCTCATTTTATGATGCTCTTTCTTAAATCTCTACAATAATTTCCTGCCACCTTATGGATTAATCACAATCTAAATGCACGAGGATTCTGGTGCATGACATGAGGCCTTCATTAGATCATATTACAATAAGTAGAAGTTACAGGGGTAGTAAATCTTGCTGAGAGTAATTGGAAACTTTACCAATATTTTGGATGACACTGCAGAAAAATAAATCTTCTTTCAAATGGCCTTCAGACTATTCTTTTCTTGCCTGCCACCATAATTTGTTGTTTGCCTGCAGTTTCTGTTCACTTATCATGTGTTTAAAAGAGCGTAAAAGATAAGAAACTGAACAGCTTGGAGTAGATTGGGAGATATCAGAACTTTGCAACATAAACATCTCTACGTTTGTACAAAAATAAGCACAGATTAGTTTGAAAAAAAACACCCCATTCTGATTACATTATTTATGCTATATTTATCCATTTTCAAATAAAGATTACCTTCAGTTTTGAGAAATACTTTGTATACATTCCTAAATACTGAATGTATGTATTAACAAGTAGTCCCTGACTTACAACCATTTGTTTAGTGACCATTTAAAGTTGCAACTTTGAAAAAGTGACTTATGACCTGTTTTTACACCTGTGACTATTGCAGCATCCCCATGGTCACATGATTGAAATTTGGATGCTTGGAAACTGGCATGTACTTATGACAGTTGCACTATCCCAGGGTCATGTGATCACCTTTTGCGACCTTCTGAAAAGCAAAGTCAATGGGGAAGTCAGATTTATTTGGTAACTATATTACTTAACAACTCAGGAATTCACTTAACAACTGTGGCAAGAAAAGCCATAAAACTGGGACAAAACATGCTCAGCAACTGTCTTGTTTAGCAACAGCAACCTTGGGCTTAATTGTGGTTGTAAGTCAACGCTACCTATATATTCTTATAGTATTTCAATGCAGCAAAGTTGTAGTTTTATAATTTGTCCTGATCCAGAAGTTGAAATCAAAGGAGACATTATTGCACAGTACCTATTCTTAATCTACTCTAAAGTCCCATGAAACAAATGGGTTTGTTTTTTTTAGATGCCTCCTCTCTTATTGTAATATCCTGTCTAAAGGCCTTTCCCCACTGCTGAGTGAAAGAGTCCCCACCTGTTCTTGAATCAGCAGAAACACCACAGTGGTGTGAATGCATTGTCCTCATTACAAATCCCAGTCTCTGTTCCTACTCACTGCTGAATGATACTGCCCCGATTAAATACCTCTAGGCAGCAATGGCGAACCTTTTTAGGCTCGCATGCCATAAGGGGGGGAGTGCAGGGGGGTTCGTGCGGGGGCATGCCACATTCATAATGCGCTCATGACAGGTGCTTCCTGCCCCCCATTTTTACATGCTTTTTTCGCCCACCCCTTTGTAGGAGCCTGGGGAGGGTGAAAACAGCTCCTCTCCCCCCCCCCCCATGGGGGTTCTCTGGAGGCTTCAGGAGCTTCCCTGAAGGCTTCAAAGGAATAAAAATGACCCAACGAGCAAACTGGAAGTCCGTTCCCGAACTTCCGGTTTCCCCGTAGGGTCGGTTTTTTGCGCTCTGGAGGCTTCAGGGAAGCTCCTGAAGCCTCCGGAGGATCTGGGGGGGGCTGTTTTCACCCTCCCCAGGCTCCTATAAAGCCTGGGGAGGGCGAAAAATAGGTTTAAAAATGGCTGAATCAGAATGTGCGCTGGCCAGCTGACAGGCCAACACCTGGCTACTTCTTTGCCCTGACAAATGGTGCCATAGGTTCGCCATCCCGGCTCTAGGGCATGTTAAGCAAAACTATTGGTTTAACACACTTGCTGTGCTTCCACCCAACTCCACGACAGTGGGGAAACATCCACCAATCACTACAGTGATGGAGAATTAGGGCAAAGCTTCATATTTCTGAGCTTTGTTTTCCCTTTCTCGAGATCTAAATGCTATGTGCTGGGAAGTGGCAGCTGAATCTTCCAAGTGTGCAGAGTCCCACAAATGGTAATCCCAGGGATGTAGCATACAGTTGTTGTAGTAGGACACTGCACAAGGTGTGCCAGCAAAATGCAGGAATCAGCAGTGTTTTCCCTTTCTAGGCAAAGCGACAGTGAGCGATCCACCAGCTAAAGGAATGGCACTTGGGCAGCTTGGCTAAGAGGTATGGCCAGCTTGTTCCTCCTCCCCCCCCCCCCCCCCCCCCCACGGATGGCTTGCTCACTGAGCAGAGCAGGGGGCACAGGGCATGGGCTTCCTACATCTTCCATTCCTGGGACTCCTTTGGTAATTCACACAAATGTGCTGAATACTGTAGCAGCTCTGGTCAACTCCCCCTCATTCCAGGGGGTAGAAGAAATAACTTGAATGTGATTACACTCTTATACAATACAACACTCTACTTGGTGAATGAAGTGGCTTTTTTGGCTTAACAGTGGACAGGGTGGCAGAGGCACAACTTTTTAAACTCCGTAGCACTAGTGGCACCACAGAGTTAAACCCCCTGCTTGTTAAACTCCCTGCTTTTAGTGGGACCTTCTGGTATACAAAAAAAAATGCAACCGCTCTTCCCATCATGAAACACGCAAAGAGCAAAACAATGCACTTAGACCTTATTCTTAACTACCCTGTACAGAAGCATTCAAATGTGCCTTTGGTCACATTTGAAGAAATATAGTGCAATGACAGGGTTTTCTTTTTTTAGCCTTCAAGACAGTTTTTAATTCTTGGTGACTGCCTCAACTAGTCCCTGCAGTTTTTTAAAGCAAGATTTTCAGAAGTGGTTTCCCCTTGATTGCTTTCTATAGCTAAGAGTGAGAGACTGGCCCCAAACTAGAATTCATAGTCTTCTTGTTTGCATCCTGGTGCCTTAACTACTATACTAAATCAGCTCTAAGACAGATATCAGAATCCTAAAAACATACTTGTTTCTTCTCTTGTTGAATAGTTTAAAGAGGTTAATAAAATAAGCTTGAAAGCCAGTAGAAATACAGAATTAAACAAGAACTGGTAGGTTGTAGTAGTTTAAGTGCTGGCCTGGCACTGGGGTGACCCAATTTCTAATCTACCTTCTACCACAGAAGCTCCCTGGATGGGCCAGTTACTCTCTTCCAGCCCAACTCTCTCCTCAGGGTAGTTGTTGGGGGGGGAGGGGGAGTACTACATATGCCACACTGAGCTCTAAATGAAAATACAAATCTAACAAATTATCTATTTTATACTCAATTGCTAGCTGATCAGATACTTATTGCACTTTCTCAGAAACCGTCAAGAGCTCTATCTATTTTGTGAAGATACAGACTAGTCTTCATTTAAATCAGATTAAGTCCAGTAATCAGCAACAGCCATGGGAATGTGATTTGTCACAGTCACATGGTTATCACCATACTGAATGTTCTACAATAATTTATACAAGCTACCTTCAGAAAAATTGAGTTTCCAGTCATGCAAAGCTGTGCAGGTACTGTATGTATGATAAGAAGGTAAGGGTTATCGCAAGAATTATTGCAACAAAAATAAAACCAGAGTCTCAGATGCTCTGCAGAATATACATTTGTTGCTATTTTGTCACCTTTCTACTTCACTTGTCTTATGTTATGACATGATCGGTTCTTCTTCAGAAGAGCCTCCAATTTCTAGGAGTAACTTCTGAGGCTAGCAGTGGGAAGGAGGTCGAATTCCTCCCATAGTCACCTGATTGCAATTCAGGCAATGGGCAACTGGCTTGCATTTGCAACTGGTTGTGGTATCCTGCAGTCAATTAATTTTCTGAGATCTCTGGAACTTGAGTTAGGGAAGCTTAGCAAGACACTTTGTTGCTGGGCCACATAGCACAATCCCAGAAAGGGCTACCATTTTTCCAGCGACCACAATTCTTTGTGGCCATGCTGAAATAGCATCAGGTTCTTCAAGGTGGCTCCCACAGCCCAGGAACAGTGAGGAATGATGTGTCTTGCCCTCCTTCCCCAACGTGAGGTCCAGAACTCTAAAGATTCCCTGCATATGCATGCTAGTCGTTCCCAACTCTAAGGGGCAATGCTCATCTCTATTTCTAAGCTGAAGAGCCAACCCTGTCCAAAGACACCTCCATGGTCATGTGGCTGGCTTGACTAAATGCCAACGTCTCATGGAACTATGTTACTTTCCCACCAAAGATGGTCCCTATTTTTTCTACTTGCATTTTCACATGCTTTCCAACTGCTAGGTTGGCAGAAGCAGGGACACATAACAGGAGCTCACTCCATTATGTGGCACTAGGGATTCAAACTGCTGAACTGCTCACCTTTCTGATCGACAAGTTCAGTGTCTTAGCCAACAGAGCCACCGCATCCCTAAGAGATCTTCAAAAGATCGGTGTATAATACGTGTGTGTGTGTGTGTGTGTGTGTGTGTGTGTGTGTGTGTGTGTGTGTGTAGAGGAAGCCCAAGCCCTGCAGGGACTTGATTTGGGGGTGGGGCAGAGGGAGAGAAAAGAAAGCCCAAGGATTGTGGGGACTCTGAGGTGTGGGAAATGGAGCATGGTGTGTCTCTGGGGATGGGTAAGGCTTTAGGAGACCCAGGACAGGCAGATCCTGGTCTTCGCTATGTCTCCCAGGTTCTTTCCCATCTGAGGCACCCATGCTCCGCTTAATGACCACATCAGGGAGAGCAGGAGATGGATTTTGTGAAGCAAGGCTTAACGGCCATTAGGACATGCTATTTTAACGGGCAGGCTTCATTATGGTTGCAGGTAGAGCACTATCTGTACTACAAACACAGCAGCTGGCAATAGCACCTCAAAAGTTACAGGACCATCCAACTGATGGAAAGGTGGCAAGGCCATTCTTTTTTATTAGTATTATTTATGAATCACAATTTCCTGTTTCCAGGAAAAAGAAAAACAGCTAGTGCTGTAGAAGTCCTGTACAGAGATCGCAACCTTTTTAGTAATTTGGCCTACAGGTCTTCGAAGCACATTCTGTTCTCATTCATTTAACCCGAGGTCAGCATGGAAGGGCTATTTTTAGCGACAGTCTGTTAAGGTTTCCTTTATCAAGTAACTATTTCACTAAAAGGATCATTTACAAGTTGGCTGCTACACTATACATGGTCACCGTACTGTAGAAAACATCCGCCTCCATGCTGGTACTGGGCCTCCCTAATTCATAGTGGATACACTTTCCCTGAAAGTGCCCTTTGCTCATATTGCAGAAAAATCAAAGTCCTCAAAACTCCTTTAATTGGTTATGCAAAAGTATCTCTATAACACGAAATCATCAACTCCATTTAAATGCCGCCTGTCTAATGATCACCACCAGGTAATTAAGAGAAGCGGGGGGAGGGGGGACGGGGGGGGGGACACTGCTACAGGAAAATAATAATCTGATCTGTAGATTTGGAACTAGCTTCCTTTCTCAACCAGGCAATTGTTTCTCTGTGGAAACAGATTTAACATTAATGTAGTGAAAATACTGGATTCAGGGAGCGGTTGTACAGAATTTAGTCTTCAAGCATGCTTCCCAGGGCAACTACATTGATTTCCTATAACCTTTAAATACAACATTCTTTTAAGCCCCGATAGCCTCAAAGCATGTATGAAACGCTAATGGAACTTGAACTTTAACTCACTTTTAACACAGATGCAAACATGCATAAAGTGGAAAAATTCAATACTGTTAGTGCAGCAACTTTTATTAGAAGGAGCACAGGTTTTGCCCAGTGGGCATGTAGGGGGGGAAAAAACAGTTTAGGATTTTTGAGGAAAATTTCATTACTGTCTGTTGCCTTCTAGCTTTTCATCTCAGCAGAGATGCCATATTTCCCCAAATATGAGTCTAAGGAATTTTCCAGGTAAATGGTTCTCCATACTTTATCTGCTCCATTTTGCTGGGCTGATCATACAGGGAGAGCAAAATATGGGAGATACAGGTAGTCCTTGGCTTACAACCGCAATTGAACCCAACATTTTTGCTGTTAAGTGACATAGATGTTAGGTGAGTTTTGCCCCATTTTGTAACCTTTCTTGCCTCAGTTGTTAAATTAATCACAGCAGTTGTTAAATTAGTAACAAGGATGTTAAGTGAATCTGGCTTCCCAATTGACTTTGCTCATCAGAAGGTTGCAGAAGGTCATCACCTGACCCCGGGACACTGCGACCTTCATAAACATGAACCAATTGCCATCTTGATCATGTAACCATGGGGATGCTCCAATGGCCACTAAGCAGTGGTGAAATTCATTTTTTTTACTACCAGTTCTGTGGGCGTGGCTTGGCGGACGTGGCAGGGGAAGGATATTGCAAAATCTCCATTCTCACCCCACTCTGGGGACAGCCAGAGGTAGTAATTGCTGGTTCTCTAAACTACTCAAAATTTCCACTACCGGTTCTCCAGAACCTGCTGAATTTCACTGCTGCGAAATATGAAAAATGACCATGTCATTTTTTTTCAAAGTTGTAACTTCAAAAGGCCACTAAATGAATGGTTGTAAGTCAAGGTTTACCTGTAGCATGATTATTTTAAACAGATAAATGACATTTGTTGCTACTGGCCTGCTTATAAATCACCACAGGTATCACTTAACTATTTTAACTTCTTTTGACTCTTTTTGAAACATGACACAGGTTTAATTTTTGGATCAAAAGTAGTACTTTAGTCCCTCAAGGATGGGTTATTCTTGCCTGAATTTTTTTCTATGACACTGTAGTCAAGCCACCAAGGGCTCGCATTTCTGAGAGTGTAGCTACACCTTTCAAACAAAAACCACAAAGTCTTTTTTTATATTTCACCCACAAAGTCAGCAGATTACTTCCTGCCATGAATTTATTTCTTGGAAACAGGTACTTTTGCATTAGTCATAAGGGGGAAACCCATGTCAATATAAACCAGTGGTGGGATTCAATTAATGTAACAACCGGTTCTCTGCCCTAAGAGTGTATACATTCATGCATAATCTTCATGTTAGTTTAAACTAACTCCATTCACTCTATCATTCCATACATTTATATCTTTGCAAACCATTCTTGCCTCTAACATATCCATATACCACTTCATACAAGGCTTAAGGGAAAGGGGATGGAAGTGGAATTACAACTGGAATTCTAGAGGCAAGTAGAATAATGTCATTTTATGCTTTTCCTTCTTAAAAACAAAGACACCCTAGTGCTAGAGCTAGCACTCTCCTCCTCTCCTCCTCCTGGCAACATTTATCACCTAATTTGCAACATGGCATACAAAGAAAGAGGAGAGAACTTGTACACACATACAGTCTCCAAACCTTTGCTTTTGAAAAGGAAATCTAAATTCCACCTAGGGTTCCCCTACTTTCTACAAATGAGGCTTTAGAAAAACCTTGTCTCTTTTGCAAAGTAGTGAGTCCTGTGACACTAAGGTCCTGCTTTAGTCCACCTTTAACACATCTGGATTAAAAAAACAGCTTATTCATGAGATTGTACATGGACTTTTCCTGTTCCTGTATGAAAGGCTTGGGAGTTGATCAATACTATGGTATGGAGAAGGCAATGTTATATAAACATACGATTTATTCATTAAAAAATATTTTAGAGACAAAACTAAATTATAACATGGATTTAAATAAGCCAAAACACATTAATAGCCTGGATATTTTTTTAAAACATTACAACACCAAAAAGAAAACAAATCAGTAGTAAAATCCAAGGCCAGTTACAGCTAAAATAATTTCCATTCAGTTATCCAATCAACCAATGTAGGACAAAGCAACTGAGAAAATGGACAGTTTTCAATGCATATAGAGAAGAAGCCTTGTAGCACCAGTATGAGCTAACAGAAGAATCACTGTAAGAAATAAGCCGGTTTAGGCTAGTGGATAAGGTACTTGCCCTAGAACAAGGAGACTGTGAGTTCTAGTCCTGGGGGCTTTGGATCAATCCCTTTCTATCAGCCTAACTCACTTGACAGGGTTGTTGTTGTTGTGAGGAAATAGGAGGAGGAAGAAATATTATGTGCATTCTCTTTCTTGAGTTACTTATAAAGTGACAAAGGCAGCATAAAAATCTAATAAATAAAGTAAGCAGATGCATAATGTCTGTGAGAGGCAGAGTCAACTAACAGCCACATCTTGGCAATGATTCAAATAAATTCTTCAGACAATTCTGGCTGCAGTGTTTCATATAGTTGTTAAAAAGCAAGTAAGAGAAGAAGGAACTTTGTGGCAAACCATAAACCAAAAAAAAAAAAAAAATCACAGAAGGACTTGGGGAAGGAAGTACCACCTTCTGCAACAAATTCCAGAAATTTAGCAACCCTAAAAACCAGAAGATACTTTTGTCTGGACATATTTTGGTCAAAAGGTCAGTGGGATGTGGGACTTCAAATGCTTTAGCATTCTTGGTAAAAGACCATAAATTGGATGGAGCAAAGCCATATTTTAGCCACTTCTGCTGATTATGGCATTCTGTCTGGTTGGGCAGGTATTTTGCAACAATATATTGCAATAATTTTATTCCTTCTTATTTCATTGTTATATTAGGGAAGTACTCATTGTTGCATTATCTAAGAATGTCCCAGTGCACTGTTTCTGTTTTGTTGTTTAATATGCACATAAAGTGGTGGCAGACATTATCTAGAACTGGGGTTTCCCAAACTGTGACTTCTACCTCTCTCAGGGTGTGACAGACAGAGTCCAGGGGAGGTGTGAAGAACCTTTTACTTATACATTGGCACAATAAATCCACCTTTCTCAAAAATTTCATTGTATTGTTTTCATTGTTCATTTATGTTAATCTTGGTGTTTGTATTTTTAGGAGAGGTGTATACATTGCAATTACACTAAAGGGAGGTATGATGATAAACCATATAGGAAGCCCTGATCTAGAGTTTTGGCCATGGGTAAACTAATCTAATTTTTATAATAACAAAGAGCCAATAGATACCTCTGAATGCTACCTATATTTGATGAAGAGCTGCATCAAATAATATGAACAAGATGAAGAGTATTTTCTTCATTTTTTTTCTATTTCCGGTATGTGTGTGTGGAAGGCATTGTATTCTCCCCCAAAAATACTGTAATAGGTTTACAGTTTACACTTGCTTCATAATCCATTCTTGTTCCTTGATTTCCAGGTTGCTGGTAAAGAACAGATAAACGGAAACACACCTGCTCAAATCGGGCAAAAAGCTATATGAATGTAAGTCTACCTGTGACAGAGCAACGTGCTTTGTGTTAGGGTACTTCTGAAGAATGCCTGGGAGCTTCAACCAATGCACAAAGCAAAAGCTGTGCTAACCAGTGCACAGTAATATCCTTTCTATCTTGGCAAATCATTTTTGCTGCCACGCCGACATTACACCCTACACTGCCTTTGAACATTATAGAACCATGATGGCGAACCTATGGCACAGGTGCCACAGGTGGCATGCGAAGCCATTTCTGAGGGCACGCAAGGCGTTGCCCAGTCAGCTCCAGCGCACATGAGCATGCTGGCCAGCTGATTCTCGGCCTTGCTTTTCGGCCATTTTTTGCCCTCCTGAAGCCTCCAGACGGAGAAAAATGGCCCAATGGGCAACCTGGATGTCCATTCCTGAACTTCCGGTTTGTGTGTTGGGCCTTTTTTCTCCCTTCCCAGGTTCCTAGAAAGCCTCTGGTGCCTGGGAAGGCAAAAAATGGATCTACCAGGCCCACCGCAAGTCAGAAAACAGGCCGTTTCCAGCCTCCAGGGGTGCAGGGGAGGCCATTTTTCTCCTCCCTGGGCTCCAAAAAAGCCATGTGCACATGCGCAGGGCAGCAGGGGGTGCATGCTCAGGGGGCACGGCATAGGAGGCATTAAATTATGGGGTGGGTACATGAGTGCGCACAATAGCACGAGCGTGTGTGCTTTAGGCACCCGAGGCGAAAAAGGTTGGCCATCACTGTTATAGAACCATACCAAACTGTATGTAATATCTTACATCACCTTCAAATGTTTTTAAGAGCTAAAATATTACATGGCAGTTTTGAGCTCATTTTTTTTTCTTCCTATCATTTTCCTGCAAGTGCAGGGTCCACCTTTTTCAGATCCATTGGTTGCAACAAAAATTGACTGACCTAATGTCATGGACTAGGGAAAGCATGACTGGCCAAAAGTCACCCAGTCAGCTTTCACACCTAAGGCAGGATTAGAACTCACAATCTCCTGGTTTCTAACCTAGTGCCTTAACTGCTAGATGAAGAATAATATATTCACAAATGAATTTCCTACGAAGTGGAATGCTTCTAATACAGCGGCAGCAGTTTGGGTATCTCTATTAAGATGCATTCCCATGAGATTTCCCATTTGCAGTAAAAGCTCCAGGTCTTATGTTAACTTTGGCCTCAAAAATATGGAGTCTTCATTGATCTAACTTAAATATATTACAGACAATATGCTGGTAAGACCTGAATTTGCTCCCACAAAAACTCCTATGCAGTCTCCAGAGCCATCTGACTTAAACCCTGTGAGATGAAAGTGTTCCACTACTTCCTCTTGTTAATATTCTAGAATATTAACCTGTTAAAATTAATAATTTGTTGCCAACATTTTGTAAAATACCCTTCACTTGTCATTTCCCCAGATCACTAATTTTTCTTCTGATGTCTAATTCTTTCTAAATTCAGGAAAGCTAGATATTGCTTCCAAGGCTATCAGACTTGAGCTAGAGGAATTCCATGGAAGTACTGTATGGTAGCAGTGTCTGCCTTTTTTCCTGTGCTGCCACAGAAATATGATGCTATCCAGGTATTTGTTGACCAGACCTGGTGGTCCCAGTTTTCTGAAAAAAGAATGCTCAAAGTTTAGGAAGCAAGGCTCTGTATTTTGACCCCAATAATTCTCTGCCCTCCAGAAATCTATAGCTGCAGCTGAGACAAAACAAGATAGAGAGGGACTGATATCAAGTGAATTTGTGGAGATTATATATTATATATATTGTATTGTATTGTATTATATTATATCATATTATGTGTGTGTGTGTGTATGTGTATACACACACACACACACACTCATACACCAAGAGTCAATTTTCAATTTATATTCTCAAGATTGTCCAGAATAACGATGGTAACAATCACACTTGTCACTAAGTAAATGGTGCAGATTTTAGGAAATAAATACAAATGTAATTTAGAAGTGATTTACAGAATGTTACATTGACTGGAACACTATATACAGTATTCGTGTTTTAGAAGTCAGAATTAAAGCAAAGGTCCTTGATAGCGCAATAGTTGTTGTTTTTTAAAATCATTACTATTTTTACCATAGTCATAATCTGAAGACTTTGTCAGCCAAACCAGGAAGTCTACATAGACCTCATGAACAAAAAGCCTGCTTTGGACTCAGCCCTCCTTTCTCCAGACTGCATGTTCTGCTGCAGTCTAATAGGATCAACAATATATTGTCTTGCCCCTGTGCCATCACACTCAAAGTATTTGAAAGTACTACAAGTGAATAGAAGCATTTCAGAACTCTAAATGGCCTATTGATTCATTACAGGCCTTCCATCTGAATAAAACTGATTTTTTTCTCTCGCCTCAGCTAATCATAATCATGAAACTAAACAAAACTTTTTTTTTTCTCCTGAGCTAAAACTTTACTAATCACGAAGCTAAAAAGCTAAGCAGGCACATGTGGCTTTGAAATCAGTACTGCTACAAAAACACATTTCCCTGTAGGACTAGAATATGCAATCTCTGTCTCAGCGACTATTGGTGGTCTCAACAAATACTGCAGGAAGTTTCTGGTATGTTAGAAAAATGTTCCAATGTTAGAAAAAAAATAACAATGAAATTGCACCAAGCTTACAAGATTGGTGATGTTCTCACCTAAAATCCTATGGCGTTTGGCATTTATTATTCCAAATTTTATAAGATTTCAGGTAATAGCCATAATTTTGAATGCCAATGATGCCAAGTGTGTGATGGTTCCCACGGGTGCCGTATTGTTGACTCTTGGCTTATTTGGTATTCGTCAAATTTTTTGATACTGCATAATAGGCTCTATAAAGAAAATAGGTGGGGATAGTTTACCTACGTTAGCAGGAGAGTGTGAGGCATCTTATTAAATGAGAGAAAGAGACACAGGCAGACAGATGGAGTGAACAAGTGCCTGGAAACCTGAATCTGGAATTTTCATAATATATTTTAAAGAAAGATGCCCAAATTACTAACTCTTCCCACTTCTCCTGTGTAAAGAAGAGAAAGGAGCACATTCACTCACATTCTTTCATCATGCCTATGTCAACGCAACGCTTCAGCCGGCAAGCTTGGCAGTGTCTTCGGTTATCTTTGGTAATTTTGCAGTCACCATTGAAGGGACATGTGAACATTGCTTTTCTTTTCATGCTCCTCCTGAAAACAACAACAACAGAAAATGCATCAAATTGGCTTACTCCTTGATAGGGTAAGTCATAATTTATAGTTTCTGCAGAGATTTTGCTCTGAAAATAAATAGTATGGAAGATTGGCATGTAAAATGAGCTCTCCCTTAAAAGGCAATACGCATAACTTACCACCAAGCATAGAAGAGATATCTCAAATACAATTACAGTTATGTTTCTAAGAAATATGGGTATTTTAAAATGTGCTCTGTTATTATACTTGGAAGACACTAACAATTTGTCTGTCTTCATGGTTTTTTCTCCTCAACAATCATTTAATACTTTATGGACTACATACAGAAAAGCAGTTTCTTGTCAAAGAGAAATAGCCTGTACAATAAATGGGAATATATTAACCATAATTCGGATGTCTAAAACAGCCATCTTTAAATATAAAAACCTATTTAGATCAGAATTCAATGGAAGACCGCAAAATATACAACTACCTCAAATCACTTGTGATATGTTTTTCTTATACGCTTTCAGTCAATTGACTTGCTTTCCAGACACATTCAGAATGCAAGTACATTGGAGGATGTATCAGTTCACAAAACATAAACAGAAATTTTAAAAAAAGGTTGGAAAACATCAATCACAACATTTAGATTTCAAACATGTCATTAATTAATGTAGAATGAAGTGGATAATGTAACACGTATCACACCCAATTTGTATTTTTGAAAGTTTGTCCTGGCAATATACCCATTCAGAGTTTAACGGTAAACTTACCTGCTCCATCAGATATCCTGTGAATTAATATATGCTCACCAAGGCCAGTGCTTAAAATTATCCATTCATGTACCATCTGCAAATATTTGATATGATGGCAGTATAAAATATGCTATTTTAATCTAAATGTTTAGACAATTAAACAGGTTAAACTATCTTCTGCTAAAAATCACTGTTATCTTACATGCCATGTAGGAAATTTGAACAAACTGAAAGGGCATCTCAGACGATTAAAAAAAACCCATCAACCTCTTCAGGCACACATGCCAAGTGTCTGCATAGAATACATAGTGTATGAAGAGGCAATATTGCAAGCCTAAATGTTGGTGTCAGTATAAATAGCATTTAGTATGGAAGGGAATGATACAAGCATGGCCCTTTCCTAAAATAAATCAATAGAAAATGTGTTCTATAAAGAACTGGGAAACTAAGTAAATGTTGTTTGCACTTGGAATGAAGCTGCCACTGTTTAACATTATCTATCTATCTATCTATCTATCTATCTATCTATCTATCTATCTATCTATCTATCTATCTATCTATCTATCTATCTATCTATCTATCTATCTATCTATCTAGATATTTATCTATGTATCTATCTATCTATCTACCTATCTATTTATATCCCGCACCCATCTCACAACCAAGGGACCCGGGGCGGCGCACAGGCAAATTTAAAAACAGATACAAATATACATAAACAATCCTACAAACAATATTAAATCCATCCCTGTGCTAAAAACATACTTAAAACCCGCAAATTAAAACTTTGGTAAATTAATACACAGTTAGGAATCGGGTAATTCATGCCAGGCCGGCTAGCTGGAACAAATGCGTTTTTAAGCGCTGGCGGAACAGGCGGAGGTCCGAGATAACATGGAGTTCGGGAGGCAGGTCGTTCCAGAGGGTAGGGCCCATCACAGAGAAGGTCCTTCCCCTGGGCGTTGCCAGCCGGCATTGCCCGGTCAACGGCACCCGGAGAAGGCCCTCTCTATGTGAGCGTATCGGTCGAAGGGACATTTAAATGACTAGTAAGACTCTTGTTATATCAAATCATTTGGAGATGACCTCACCGACCTATTGGCCAAAGAAATTCAGAAAACCAACCAGAAGACCACCAGACAGTAATCAGAAGCTTTTCCTAAGTCCCAACAGTGAATCATCATGTAACCCTGGAAACCTGAAATTCTCCTTCACTCTTTTAAGAAACCATCATGCCTCAACTGTTGTTGAATTCCCTTTTTTCTCTTTGGCTCCAAAGCATAGTTAAATGGGCTGGCACTCAAACCATTACCTGCTTTTGGAGCACGTTTCTCTTCATCTTTACAAGGGCATGTTCAATGTTGGTCAAATGAACAATGTGAAATATGCTAGGCTGGAACTGTGTGCCACCCGGTTCAACTTGTGAATAGCAATAGGTGTAGGAAGCTGATTCAGTTCTAATGCTTTTCAATACACAGCAGAAATGGAACCTGAATGTGTCCTATGAGACTATGGTTTTTAAAAAAATTTTATACTCTATGCTACATAATGACAATAAAATTACATGTTGCACACAGGCAAAGAAGCTATTCTCACCACCATGACGTAAGAAAAGCACATAAATTGTCTGGCATTATGCACCACAAATATATTTTTATCTCACTCTTTCGCTCAAAACCCCACTTCTCTTGCTTGTATTTTAAACAAACTAAACATATCTACGTAGCCATGTTATACAATACATGATTAATGTTTAGGTCCTTTTACATAAGCATGGGAAAGATGGTCAATTAAGGATATAAGCTAGCACGTTCAGTCTAAATTTCTGAGCACAATATGTAGCTCCAGTTGGCAAAATATTTGTTCAGCTACAGAGGTGAGTTTTTCTGATCACTGTTTAACAATGGATAAGCTTCCACCCTTATACTGTAGTATCATGTTTTCCCAACCATAAAAGCATGCCATAACCGTTTCCGTTCTTTTCTTATTAGTTTCCCAAAAAAACCCTCAGAGGTTTTATATCTATAGATATAAAATAATACTTTTGTAGAACTGAGTTTAATTTGAAATTGTGTCACAAAAAGGTAGTTTTTCTTTGACAGCCCCAAACTGGAATTTCAGATCTCTCTGTGGTCTTGA
Source organism: Rhabdophis nuchalis (assembly GCA_039707465.1). Taxonomy (NCBI): domain Eukaryota; kingdom Metazoa; phylum Chordata; class Lepidosauria; order Squamata; family Natricidae; genus Rhabdophis; species Rhabdophis nuchalis. Next base: position 163,969,087 of record CM077646.1, read on the forward strand.
ACAACTTGTTTACTTGCTTCTAATAAACATCTACAAACAACTACGAGTGTAATATTTTATGAACAATTAGTTGTCTTCTAGTGTTAGAAAGGGGTATAAAATAATAAATGCCATTTAAGAGACGTGGTGGCACAGTGGTTAGAATGCAGTACCGAAGGCTAATTCTGCTGCCTGCCAGCTGTCTGCAATTTGACAATTCAAATCTCACCAGGCTCAAGGTTGACTCAGCCTTCCATCCTTCCCGAGATGGGTAAAATGAGGACCCAGACTGTTGGGGGCAAGAGGCTGACTCTGTAAACCGTTTAAAGAGAGCTGTAAAGCACTGTGAAGCAGTATGTAAGTCTAAATGCTATTGCTATTACTTTTCATAACAATCTATAAAGAATTGTTTTTTGTTACTGCTGAACACGATTCTGACCTTTGTAGGTATTGGCGCATCCCAATATCTCAGCATCTTTTTCCAAGGTCTACATTGCTACTGTGCAAATTCCATGTCTATGGCACTCTTTCAGCTGTCGAGAGTAGTGTTATCAGCATAGTGCAGGTTACCAGTATTCCTTGTTTAGCAACCACGATCAGGACCAGCAACTCGGTTATTAAGTAAAGCAGCTGCTAAGTGAAACTGTGGCTGGGCTTACAATCTTATTTCAGCTTTCCTTTGCTTTATAGTTTGCAAAGGTTGTAAATGGGAGGACTGGTTGCTTTTTCATCGTTACTTTTTCATCGTTGTCATAACTGCACATGGTCACTGTCTTAGGACTACCCATATTAATACTTCTTCCTCCAATTTTAGAACCAAGCCATCGTCTTCCACTCCAGCCTCTTTAAATTCAAGGATGAGTAAATAGAGAGAGAACAGACAGCCTTGTTTCTCACCTTTGTTCCCCAGGAGCCAGTTTATAAAAATGTTTCTTGCTTCTCAGTCTTTTCTGAAACCAAGTTGAATATCTGGCACCCCTTTTGCTTTAATCTGCATTCAGCAATCTTAATCATTACTTTGCCAGCACATGAAATTTAAAATATTCCTATTAGTTTGCATATTTAAGTCTCCTTTCTTTGGTAATGCTATATGGGCTGATGTATCCGCTAAGTTGTTCTCTACTTCGTTAGCATAATTTAATTAAAATA